>CM062651.1:16698824-17081324 GCA_031772095.1 Zeugodacus tau | reverse complement strand
CCCGCACCGCCAATGCCATGAGAGGCATTTGTGGCGGCATTTGCTTTGCAAATCGCTGTGGTTGCATAGTATTTCTCATTACTGCTGGCGTTGCCCAATAATGGCGGTAGGGGCGGTATTGGTGGCGGGCAGTGTGTGGTTGCTGCTGTTGCCGAGGTGGGTGCCGGTGGCGGAGGTGGTGGTGGCGTAAGTTGTGACTGATATGAATGTTGATGTTGTAGTTGTTGTAGCTTTTGACTAGCGTTGGACAATTTCGATTGAAACATGCTGTTGAGTGTGTTGCGTGCACTTGTGCTATAGTTACTGCTGCCGCCGCCGCCAGCTCCCATGCTGGCGCCATAAAGGGAGTTGGATTTTTGCGTGCTAGTTGGCAGTAGGTCCTGCATATGGGGAACGGCGTACTCCTGGCATACAATGTCGGGGACATCTGGAAGAACAGAAAAAATTGTATGCAATTATTAAAGCGATTTTCAAAAAGGGTGTTAAAAAATCTATATTTTCTAATATGTATTGAAACAATAATATTAAGGTGTTAGAATTGGTCACTACTTTTTTCAATATAATCTCGAAGATTTTTAGGTTTCAAAGGATTTTAGGTTTATACAAAGCCAAACTAAACTGCGGATTTTTTAATAACTATATCGAAGGCCTATATTTCTTTTTGGAGGCTAACTTCGATAATTGTATAATACACTATTTTTACTTATGACCCAATCTCCCGGGAAAAAAAGTTTGGTCCAATACCCAGTCGAGTGTTGTAATGTTAGAACCATCCAAAAATAACTCTTACATTTTACAACTGGGAAATTGGTACATGAGATATTTCATTGGGTTTTGGAAATTTTGGATGAAAAAGAGAGTTGTTTATTGCAGAAATATATTCTAGACTTTGCGGTAGGCGAATCAACCATTCGTGTTGGTTTGATAATTTACGTAAGGGCTATATGATCATCATAGACAAAACATAAAACGAATTCGAAAGAGTTACCGAATAATCATTCTAGTAATCGGTGAACTCAATCCAGGGATCTCCATCAAGGGACTTTAATTGATACATTGTTAATGAATATTCGTGTATCCGTGATATCTGGTTGCCACACCTACTCCATATAAACGAAAAACGCAACAAATAATGGATGATTCTTAGCAGTATTTGGAGCTCTTCAATCGTAATAAAGTCACGAACGAAACCCACGACGCTATATGATTTGGAATGCGGTATATTGCTTTCAATGTTCCACACTATTTTAGAAAAGTATAGAAGAAATTTCTTTAATATTTAATTATTTAGTTGGATCCAGATGGGGGATTAGAAAAGGGGATTGTTTTTGCATTTTCGTTAAGTGTGATATCTTAAAAAAATTCGATGAAATTTTGAAGTTGATCCGATATTTACTTTTCGAGTTATTCGACAAATAACAAAGAGCGCTCGGACACTCCAAAACGCTCGGGTGAAACTTTGAATGCGTTTCTCTCAAAACTATGTTTTTTGAACAGGTGACAATTGTAACTCGAAAACCGCTCAGTAGATTTTAATGAAATTTATACAGCTTTTGGAATACATAATAAATTCAAGGTGATCGAATGATTTTTTTTTTCAAAGTTTCGATTTTTTATAACCAATTAACTGTAGATTTTTGCCTGAAGATCTAAAAAAAATCTCCTGATCTCTATTTTATTAATTTTTGAAAAAAAAAACAAAAACAGTTTCGATTGGGCCCAGAATTATCTATTAATAAAACTAATTTTTCCTATCTGATTGATTTTAGTTGAATCTCCAAGGACATATGATTGTCATTGCAAGGACCTTTTTTTGGTACTGGGTCAACACAAACAGCTATAACTTTAGAAATTATTTTTTTTTTTTTTTAATTTTCATGACTTTTAAGTCAAATCATTGTGTAATAATGCCATATTATTACTTTTGAAAAATAACATGATTTTATAACAAAAAAAAAATTACTGAAAATTCTAATTTTTTCATGTCTCTGACCCTTTAAGTGCGGATCGGAAGTATCTATGTCGAAATCTTTTAAATTTGACATAATCTTGATCATAGATAGACCTCAACACAATAAAACTTGACATATATGAAGCGATTTATCGTTGTAATTTTGGTTTTAAGACTCTCTACTTTGAACACAAAATAGAAAGACCCGTCTTAAAGCTTTTGTAAATTTTGTAAATCTCAACGAAATTCTGAACATTTGAAATTCAGGAAGGAAGGTTGGTGTGGAATAATTTTTATACTCTCGCAACAAATGTTGCTAAAGAGAGTATTATAGTTTTGTTCACATAACGGTTGTTTGTAACACCCAAAACTAAACGAGTTAGATATAGGGTTATATATACCAAAGTGATCAGGGTGAAGAGTGGAGTTCAAATCCGAATATCTGTCTGTCCGTCCGTCCGTCCGTCCGTCCGTCTGTGCAAGCTGTAACTTGAGTAAAAATTGAGATATCCTGATGAAACTTGGAACACTTATTTCTTGGCACCATAGGAAGGTTGCTTTCGAAAATGAGCAAAATCGGACCACTGCCACGCCCACAAAATGGCGAAAACCGAAAACACATAAAGTGCCATAACTAAGCTATAAATAAAGCTATGGAAATAAAATTTGGTACGAAGGATCGCACTATCAAGGGGCATATCTGGATGTAATTTTTTGGGGAAGTGGGCGTGGCCCCGCCCCCTACTAAGTTTTTTATACATATCTCGCAAACCAAAAGAGCTATATAAACCAAACTTTCTGCAGTCGTTTTTTTTAGCCACTTCCTAATACAGTCCAAAAATGAAAGAAATCGGATCATAACCACGCCCACCTCCCATACAAAAGTTAGGTTGAAAATTACTAAAAGTGGGTTAACTCACTAACGAAAAACGTCAGAAACACTAAATTTCACATAAGAAATGGCAGATGAAAGCTGCACTCAGATTTTTTTACAAAATGGAAAATGGGCGTGGCGTCGCCCACTTATGGGTCAAAAACCATATCTCAGGAACTACTCGACCGATTTCAATGAAACTTGGTTTGTAATAGTTTCCTTACATCCCAATGATATGTTGTGAAAATAGGCCAAATCGCTTCACAACCACGCCTACTTCCTATATACCAGAACTTTGAAGACAATCTGAATCGTTTACTTTACAATATATAAAGTAAGTACTAGTGAAGATATCGGTGCAGAACTTTGCACAAATGCTATGTTAATAGTTTGGCAGCATCATTCTAAAAATCGCCGAAATCGGACCATAGGTTATCAAGGCCCCATATATCGAACACGAGGACTTCGGTGCTTTTAACCTAATATTATGGTTTCCAACTTTCAATGGACTTTATACAATATGTATGACGAATATGTGGGTCAAATTGTGTATTATATAATATAAATAAAGTTAAATAAATAAATTGCGAGAGTATAAAATGTTCGGTTACACCCGAACTTAGCCCTTCCTTACGTGTTTTTGTATAAGTTTATGCTATGTGCAGTGAATTATATTTAAATAAAGAGTTCTTATAAGAAACTCTTAGGATTCAACATATATTATGATATCTTAAACTTCTCCACACAGTGCTGTACAACTCTGATTTTACATATTCTACGCAATTTCATTAAAATGTGATCTGAAGTACAAAGTAAGAATTATATTTAGTTTCCGTATTTTTTTTCATGTACAGTGGAACTTCTCTAACTCGAATCACCATAATCCACAAAAAACTTCGTGTTAGAGAGACTTCGAGTTAAAAAAATGTTCATTAAAACATTAATTTTTCAAAAGGCTGTAAAATATAGATTTATCCACAGTTTTAGTTATAAACTTCGCAACAAGTTGTATTTAAATACATTAAAACATGTATTTTGTAATTTTGTTTGTTGCAGTTTGCTATTGTTTTGTTATTGGCGTCTATATATCATGTCTTTGTTACACGATTTAGGAAATCTATAAGTATAAAATCAAATTTTTTGTTTGCCCCTATACGATATAGAAAGACTCTTTGAAAAATGTTCCCTGATAGTAAAATTATAAATTTTGTATAATGTCCTGGTCGAAAAGTTCGATTTATGGAAGAAAATTTGTATGAAATTTGGCTTCTAAACGCTATTGCCAATTCAAGTGTTCGATTTATGGATATCTTCGACTTATAGAAGGTTCGAGTTATGGAAGTTCCACTGTATTTTTTAATCCATTATTTTCTCAGAAATGTATTTATAATTTTATTATTTGTTTTTGTGAGAGTAAGCAAAGCTTTACTAAACACATAAATGGCAACCCTAACAAATATAAACGTGAATTTATGCATTAGCTTTGAAAAAGTATACAATTTCAATTTTTTCGCATAGCAAAGCGATTGCTACAAGTGCCCATTTAATATTTTCATTTCCAGCTAAACCGCAGAAATGTACATATTTTGCACGCGTATTTGTTAAAAAAAAACACAAATAAATATTTTATATTTATTTATACAGAGAAAATATGTAAACTCTAGTCAAAACAAGTTCCATGTAAACTATGAGAATATACATCAGCCACATGTTGTTGGCCAATAGAGTTTAGAGTGCAATTTAAATTCCATTTCAGCTGACATTTTCAGCATTTGCATGTGTACATGCAAACATAAAGAAGACTATGTACGAATACAAGTAAGAATGAATGTGAAGAAAAAGATGTTAGCGGATGTATGTATATATATGCCACACACACGCACACATATGTATGGACTTTGAAAACAAATCAACATGCAAACATAAAAATCAAAACTTTTCACAACAGCAACATTTTGCTTGCATTTACTGCATGTACCACATACACATATCAACATACGTTGCTCGTATGTGCTGTGTGGAGATTTTGGGCGCGTGAGCGCAACAAAATCCTTAAATTCAATTACCATTCAAAACTTGGCGCCACAAAAACATGCATTGCTTGGAAAATAAAATCACTTGCATTTATATGCAGCACGTTTGCTAAAATAACAACAACAACCGGCAACTGCAATAATCACAGACAACAACAACAATAACAACAGCAATATGCAGCAATAATTTTCTCACTTTCTGTGAAATCCCAATTTCTTGGTGGTGCGATGCAGACCCCCATTTCCATATAGTGCTTCTCATTGTAGTGCGAGTTTGTTGCTCATACGACATGGTACACCGCGATGAATACCCAGTGGAAGATAGTATTGTGTTTGGGAGTGGTACGGGAGTGGTGCTTTTAAATCTTTGCACAGCATATAATCTTTTTATAAATTTTAATGAAAACCTTTTTATAACATATTGAAGTCATATCTGCTTCTGGAAAAGTGGAAATAAGTACGGAAAAGTACTCTATAGTTACAATCTTATAAAGGGTTTTTCAAAAGTGAACCTGCAAGGGTAGGGCCAGCAAACGACGCTGAATTTTTTGACATTTCACTTCAGTAAGGTTTGAGGAGGAAGACCCAAATCAGTCTCTCAGACGCCGTTCTCAAGTGTTGGTCATATCTGTGACGTCGTTGTGGCGAATTTTTCGGAAAGATCTTGACCTACATCCTTACAAGATCAAATTGATGCAAGAACTGAAACCGCCTTGCCACCAGAATCGACGTATATCCGTGAATTGGGCTGAACAACAACTTGATAATGATCCGAATTTTCATTGAAAATACATTTTCAGCGATGATGCTCATTTCTGGCTGAAAGACTTCGTCAATAAGAAAAATATGCGTCATTGGTCAGCAATCCACACGTACTCTATGAGTCACCATTGCATTCCGAAAAAATTACGGTTTGGTGCTTATGGATCGTGATGATCAAGCATGTTACTGTGAATGGGAATCTCTACTCATGAATGATAACCGAACATTTTTGGCCCGAGATGGATGGACTTGGACAATATGTGATTCCAACAGGACGCCGCCACAAGCCGCACAGCGAAGTCACAATCGATTTATTGAAAAGGTCAATTGGCCGTCGCCGATTAGACGCCGTTAGACTATTTCTTGTGGAGTTATGTCAAGTCTATGATCTATGCCAAGGAACAAGCGACGGTTGGTGAATTTTGTACGAACGTCGAACGTGAAATTTAAGCAGTATTGCTTGAAAACCGTCGAAAATTGGGTTGTGACTGGACTTCTGCCATTGTGCCCGTGATGGCCAAGTTCGAGTTCGAGTTCCATACGTAATGGTATCGAATGTACTTTCACAGGAATAAAGAATTTCATTGATATCCCAAAACCGTTTTGTAGCGCTCTTATTGAAAAACATTTTACATTGTTCGTTAAGTGACTTGCTTTTAATCTATATTGAGTCCAAAGAGGGTTAGCACTTGTACATATTCTTATTTTTTATTTCACAATAAAGATTATAGTCCTAACCTCAAGTGATCCAGATAAATGGAATAAAGCTCAGTGGAAAGTTTAAACTAAATTTTGGGGGTTGTTACTGAGGGCGAAATAGTGTAAAGAGAGAGAGAGAGACCGAATTAGTGGAATTTGTGAGGACGTAGGTGAAAGTTGAATGTAGCTATCCGCGATTCGCTCCATGTTATTGAAGCGTATCCAATCGAACAAACTACTTGCTATGTTCAGATAAACTGACCGTACTTAATTGATAATAAAAAAATACATATTTATTTTGGAAATTAATTTATCATTCCAGCCGTTTGTGATGGATGTTCTACAGGGTAAAACAAAACATGATAGTGATTATATCTCTTTTGTCTCTCTCATTACTCCCTTATATCGTAATGACCTCAATATTTTTTATGGTTTCTCCGCGTATTATTTTGGAAAAGAGAACACAGAGCAAAGGTAGCGAGCAGATATATGGCGATGGATATAACATTATAGCCTTTTCACACAGCCAAATTAATTGATCAATTAAAACCAATTAATGGAAACCAAATGTGGAAAAATTAGATTTTTATTTTGTGTGGTAAATTCAATCAGGTTTTTAATCGAGCAAAGGTCGTTTAATTAAACAATTAGCTCCTGTGTGAAAAGGCTATTAGTTACTTAACGTTCAAAAAATCTACGTAAAGATACGGCCTCTCAGAACACTTTAAAGAAACTAGTATTAGTTATTGTTGTTTATGGAAGAACATCTACTTTATTCTGCTTTTGAAAGGAATTACTAAAATTTACAAAGAACTGAAGTTGTCAATCAACGACAAGGAATATTTCTATTTTATATAAACTTCTACTATGAGGGACTACATCTACTTTGAAGAGATGAAACAATTGATGATCCATTATGAGAATGGCTAAATAACCTTAGATTATTATATGAAACAATTAAGCAGAAGGAATTGTAAAGTAAATCGCTCATAAAAGAAAATAAGGAGTAAAAAAAAACAACGACTTTACTTCCAGTGATTTTAGAGTCACACGTTTTCTATATATATATATATAAATATATATTCTTTAGGTGCTTGCCTATTTCCTACTGTGTCCACTCACTCATCAAGAATGTTCAACAAAGCACCTACTACTGGGTTCATAGACACCCATATATCGGGTGTTAGTGCGCCTGCACGTGTTGGTGCTAAAAATTTGCATACATTTGTTCGAATGCAGCAAGCAAATTCCAATTTATGCCTTGCTTTTCTCTTTAATACTCTCGTTTTTCTCGAACTTCTCTTATTATTCTTCTAGCTGTGTTGTGAGCTTTTGCTGACGGAAAAACTTTTCCCATTTACTTAGTTTTCACAACTAAAAGAAATGAAATTAATTGCAGCGCAGAAACCTAAATGCACACGCACACACACACATATATATGGTATACAAAGAAACAACTGTGAGAGTGACGTCTTCACAAATATGTTAGCTCACCTTTGCAATGACTTTATAAGCATAGCTTTCACACACACATACATGTATATGTGTCAACTATGTTTTTCACTTTGTATGTCAGTAAGTGTCTGCTTTCATTGCATTAAATTTGCCCAAAACACAATCTGCATTTTCTTATGCCATTTCAACATCCGCTTTGCATTCGACATCAGCCTGCGCGGCTGCTCCGACTTCGGTCAGGAAGTGCTGAAAAGTTTTCTCTGCTTACAAATTTGGTTTTAAGCCTTTAAACTTTTTAATTTTTAGCTAAAACTTATGCTACTACTCCATGTTCTTGTTTTTGCTCCTCATGTATTCTTGCGTGAATGTTATTTCTTTGTACTTTTTGTTGATAGTACGTCGAGTTTCGGCTTTCTTAGGAAGATTGTAAGATTTCGTTTCAACAAAGTGGTTTATCATATATTCTTTTACTTTTTTGTTTTTAAATGTTACTTGGCTTATATGATGAAAGTGATGGGTCACCTAAAGGGCGATCCAACTTTTAATGGCCGTCAGGTTTTGTCATTTAGGAAGCCAGTACTACTTTTGCTATGCTCTGAACGTCTATCGGAATAGTTTTTCTGAGGAGATTTTAAATCAAATAATAACATAATCTTGCCATAATATGGTATAGTAGTGTTTTAGGCCCCCTGGAACTGGCAAAGCTTGCTATGAAATTCTCTAATTCTTTCCCCCAAATTTTCATACCTGCTTATAATGATTAACATGATTAACTTTTAATAAATTTATTATCTGATATGGGTTTTATCAGTAACCAATGATTTTTTTCACCCTGAGCTTTTTGTATTTGTTATGGATACAAATGGGACCTTTTCGTATTTAGCAATTAATATAAATATTAAGTTTTGTGAGACTTTACGAATATATTGGAGAATTCTTTACATTGGACCACTGTCGTGTGTTTCAAGCAGAAGCAACTCCCTTCAATGTGACAGCAGACATGTGTATGTATGTGATTGGCGTTGCAACCGTTTAGCCGGTTATAGCCGAATCGACGACAGTGCGCCATCTCTCTCTCTCCTTCGCAGTTCGGCGCCAGTTGGAGATCCCAAGTGTAACCAGGTCGCTCTCCACCTGGTCCCTCCAACGGAGTGGAGGCCTTCCCCTTCCTCGGCTTCCTCCGGCGGGTACTGCATCGAACACTTTCAGGGCTGGAGTGTTTTCGTCCATTCGGACAACATGACCTAGCCAGCGTAGCCGCTGTCTTTTTATTCGCTGAACTATGTCAATGTCGTCGTATAACTCGTACAGCTCATCGTTCCATCATCTGCGGTATTCGCCGTTGCCAATGTTCTTAGGACCATAAATCTTGCGCAAAATTTTCCTCTCGAAAACTCCTAGTGTCGTCTCATCTGATGTTGACATCGTCCAAGCTTCTGCACCGTAGATCAGGACGGGAATGATAAGCGACTTGTAGAGCTTGATTTTGGTTCGTCGAGAGAGGACTTTACTGTTCAATTGCCTACTCAGTCCAAAGTAGCACCTGTTGGCAAGAGTTATTCTGCGCTGGATTTCGAGGCTGACATTGTTCGTGTTGTTGATGCTGGTTCCCAGGTATACGAAATTATCTACGACCTCGAAGTTATGACTGTCAACAGTGACGTGGGAGCCAAGACGCGAATGCGCCGACTGTTTGCTTGATGACAGGAGATATTTCGTCTTGTCCTCATTCACCTCCAGACCCATTCGCTTCGCCTCCTTATCCATGCGGGAAAAAGCAGAACAAACGGCGCGGTTGTTGCTACCGATGATATCAATATCATCGGCGTACGCCAGGAGCTGTACACTCTTGTAGAAGATGGACCCTCTCTGTTTAGCTCTGCAGCTCTTATAATTTTTTCCAGCATCAGGTTAAAGAAGTCGCACGATAGTGAGTCACCTTGTCTGAAACCTCGTTTGGTATCGAACGGCTCGGAGAGGTCCTTCCCAATCATGACGGAGCTTTTGGTGTTGCTCAACGTCAACTTACACAGCCGTATTAGTTTTGCGGGGATGCCAAATTCAGACATCGCGTCATAAAGGCAGCTCCTTTTCGTGCTATCGAAAGCTGCTTTAAAATCGACAAAAAGGTGGAGTGTGTCGATCCTCTTTTCACGGGTCTTCTCCAAGATTTGGCGCATGGTGAATATCTGGTCAGTTGTTGATTTTCCAGGTCTAAAGCCACACTGATAAGGTCCAATCAGTTTGTTGACGGTGGGCTTTAGTCTTTCACACAGTACGCTCGATAGAACCTTGTATGCGATATTTAGGAGGCTGATCCCACGGTAATTGGCGCAGATTGTGGGGTCTCCCTTTTTATGGATTGGGCAGAGCACACTGAGATTCCAATCGTCAGGCATGCTTTCTTCCGACCATATTTTGCAAAGAAGCTGATGCATGCACCTTATCAGTTCTTCGCCGCCGTATTTGAATAGTTCTGCCGGTAATCTATCGGCCCCCGCTGCTTTGTTGTCCTTAAGCGGGTAATTGCTATTCGAATTTCTTCATGGTCGGGTAATGGAACATCTGTACCATCGTCATCGAATTGGGGATCGGGTTCGCCATCTCCTGCTGTTGTACTCTCACTGCCAATCATCATGTCGTAGAAGTGTTCCCATAATAATCCCAGTATGCCCTGGACATCGGTTACCAGATTACCACCTTGGTCTCTACATGAGGATGCTCCGGTCTTGAAACCTTCGTTAAGTCGCTTCATTTTTTCATAAAATTTTCGAGCATTCCCTCTGTCTGCCAGCTTCTCAAGCTCTTCGTACTCACGCATTTCGGCCGCTTTCTTTTTTGTCTGCAGATGCGTCTCGCTTCCCTCTTCAGCTCTCGGTATCTATCCCATCCCGCACGTGTTGTGGTCGTTTGCAACGTTGCGAGGTAGGCAGTCTGTTTCTCTCCGCTGCGAGACGGCACTCCTCATCGTACCAGCTTGTTTTTGTCGTTGCCGAAAACCAATTGTTTCGGCTGCAGCGGTACGCAGTGAGTTTGAGATGCCGTTCCACAGTTCCCTTATACCGAGATGCTGATGAGTGCTCTCAGAGAGCAGGAGTGCAAGTCGAGTAGAGTATTTCGTGGCTGTCTGTTGCGATTGCAGCTTTTCGACGTCGAACCTTCCTTGTGTTTGTTAACGGGCGTTCTTTGCTGCACAGAGGCGGGTGCGTATCTTCGCTGCGACCAGATAATGGTCCGAGTCTATATTTGGTCCTCGGAGCGTACGCACGTCTAAAACACAGGAGACATGTCTTCCGTCTATCACAACGTGATCGATTTGGTTCCGCGTGTTTCGATCAGGAGACAGCCAAGTAGCTTGATGTATTTTCTTATGCTGGAATCTGGTACTACAGACGACCATATTTCGGGCCCCAGCGAAGTCGATCAGCCTCAGGCCGTTTGGCGATGTTTCGTCATGGAGGCTGAATTTTCCGACTGTTGTGCCAAAGACACCTTCTTTACCTACCCTGGCGTTAAAATCGCCAAGCACGACTTTTACATCGTGGCGGGGACAGCGCTCATAGGTGCGTTCTAGGCGCTCATAGAAAGCATCTTTGGTCACATCGTCCTTCTCTTCCGTTGGGGCGTGGGCGCAAATCAGCGATATGTTGAAGAACCTCGCTTTGATGCGGATTGTGGCAAGACGTTCATCCACCGGGGTGAATGCCAGGACTCTGCGACGGAGTCTCTCTCCCACCACAAATCCAACACCAAATTTGCGCTCCTTTATATGGCCGCTGTAGTAGATGTCACAAGGACCCACCTTCTTCCGTCCTTGTCCCGTCCATCGCACTTCTTGGATGGCGGTGATGTCAGCCTTGAGTCGTATGAGGACATCAACCAGCTGGGCAGAGGCACCTTCCCAATTAAGGGTCCGGACATTCCAGGTGCATGCCCTTATATCATTATCCTTAAAACGTTTGCAGGGGTCGTCATCAAAAGGGGGGTGTCTCATCCGAGGCTTTCGTAGATTTTTCATTGGGGGGTGTTTTTATGTGGTGGGTCCCAAACCCAACGCACAACCGCATAAGCGGGCTTCGCCTTCTCACTTTAGCTCGCCTTCAAACGGATGTCTGTTGGCTACCCAGAGGATACTTGGTCTAAAACCGGAAGTCGTGAGCTGCTTGGACCATGTGGAGAAGAATCGTTTCTGGCCACTCCCAAGTGAATGACAATCAAAAACTTTCCTCACTTGCGTGAACTTCTACACATGGTCCCATCCTCCAGACATACTGATCCAAAAAGCGGCCTCATTCAGTGATGTAAACGTTCATTCTGATAGCAGAGCAACGATTGGTGCTTGACCTCACAATCAATATCATCAGACTACTTTAGACTCTGCGGTAATTACAAGGAACTGCAGAGTTGATGAGCTCGGTTGTAAGGACGCTTCAACCGAAATCTCCTCAGAATGGGAACGAGCTCCATTGACCTCCTGCATTCAGGCACGGGATCAGTGAACCTCGCACGAGCTCGACAGGAGGTGGTTAATGATCTGCACTTGCGCGACTTCGAGATTTTTTTACTTAGAGTGGATCATATGTTCACTGAATTACTTGCTCTAAGCGTGGTTTAACTTGCCGCAATGGTAGAGGTCCTTATTGGACACTGTTCGATGAGCTTACAAATCGTCAGGCTCAACATCATTCAGGAGGCAAGTTACCGTGTAGCATGGAGGAAGATGAGATTGAAGCATCTAAACATTTTCTCCTTCACTGTTCAGCTTTTTGAACTGATGTTGAAACATCTCAGCAGCACTAGTTTCAGCGAACACGTGAGGAGATGCGTTTACATATTAACCGCCTTAACAAATTTGTGACAAGCGCTTCGTGGAAGCTTGAAAGTCTGTGGTATATAGTAGTTCGCAGCATCACAAAAGACTGGTGATTTTAGCTGTCTAAGTAAGATTTACTGGATTAGTTCATTAACCAAGTCCAATTAGTCCAATTGAATTTATAGATTTTTAAAGTAATCCAAGAAAGCTTCATATAAATGATATCTATGGTGCGATAGTCCTTAAGAATCACACAGTGTCTGAAGTGTTGCAAAAATATAAGTGTTGCAATTCAAAATGAAATTTAAAGCAAATAAAACACTTGAGCCTAAGCAGGGAATGCATTTTACTTATACAAATGGAAGTTATAATTCTCATTCGTGTGATTTATTTTTTTTAATTCTAATTCGTCTGATTCACATTCCCCACTGACCAAGTTCAAATGAATGGCATTAGCCAAATCTCTCTATGTGCAAAATAAATCAGTGTCATTATAATCCTACTTTATGCAGCACTCGGTTTTATCCTTACAATTTGCTATTAATGCGAGCAGTGTAATGAACGATAATGACAAAACTTTGATATTCGTAAAGCATTCAATTTGTTTTTGTCACAAGTTTTAGGGTAAATGTACGCAAATACATGGCTTTGCAGCTGCATATATAGGCAAATGCATAGAAGAAAGTGCGCAGTGACAAGAGAAAGTACTATTAATTCTCATTCACACATATACATACATGACATATGTTAGTGTGTCCCAACTGCAAATAAATTTCTAACTGCAACACTGTCTCAATGCAGTTAGATTTTAGAATTCCAACTTATTTGTCATTCAATTCAGAGTATTGTGCGCCTAAAATTAGGCAATGCTTTATATGTAAGTAGCATGCCGAAGAGATTTGTGTAGCAGACCGGGTATGTCTGTGTGTGTGTAGATGCGGTCATTCATTAATTTCAAGAAGTTATTCATACATATAACGATATATAATCGTATAATAGAATGCTATAGCAATATTCATGGATATAAATATGAGAGTTTGCTGAATACTTTATTGCATATTTCTTATAAAGTTAATTTAGAACTTTCTTCATTAGTTTTAATTAATTGTTCTAAGTAATTTTTAAAACATTGTTAAGGAAAATTGTACCTGGTTGGGAAACCTATAGTCAACTGCAAGGCTTCAAGACCAACCAAAAGTTATTATTTACGAAATATACGTTTCCATGCTATAATCTTTAGGTTTCTCAAGGATATCTTCTACATCAATGGATCAAAGTTTGAAACAAATCCAAAAGCCTGTAAGATTATTCAAGAATTCAAAACATTGTCTGGAAAGGGGAAAACGAACTTATTCCATCGGTGACACACACAAAATTTGCCCAAATCTTTCTCGGCGTTTGGAACATAAACTCAGACTTAGAATATTTGAGGATCACCAATCAATAAAGTACTATACAGTATACTCTCGAAAAGTAAATTCTCAGAAAGTAAATAATCGCGGAAAAGTTAATCACCTTTAAGATTACACATGCACCTCGAAAAAGTAAATTTTTTAATTTACTTTTCAAAGAGTGTGATAAAAAATTCGAAACGAAGCAAGCAGCGCTTTTTACGATGTTGCAAAAACACTTACTCTCTTGTTTATCGCGTCTTTTTAGTAAATGAAGTTTAATAAACTCTCCTACTTGATCCACTGGTTTCAAAATGAAAACTATGCAAATCAGGTGTCAGACTTTTTGAATTGTCGTACAAAAATGGTCAGAAAATATATTGCAAAAGAAAAAAAATATATATATTCAAGTTTTTTTCTCTTCATAGTAAATATATATGTATGTTTGTAAATGTAAATATGTTTTTCATGTAAATCCATATGTTTTATTGAAGCAAATAAATTAATGAATTTTTTAAGTTTAAAAATGCATTTAATATTATAAAAACAGATAATTTATGTATATATTTGGAAAAGTAAATTATTCGAAAAAGTAAATTACCAAAAATACCAATCGATTTACTTTTCGAGAGTATACTGTATATAAATAATATATCCGTTTAACGAATTCAAGTAATGAAAATGGTAATAATCTTCAGTGTAAGCTTGTTTCTGAAATATACGATCGATTGATTATTAAAGAATGGAAGGAAACAGATGACTTAGTTAAAATAACTTAGTGGCATAAATTTTCTGGTTTATCTGCCTCTATTTGCTGTCTTCTCTTTACATATTGAAAAAAAAAAAAACGAAATAAACTAAATTCATCCTTAAATGGGGTTGTAATTTTCTGAGTAAAAAGGTCAGATAAATCAAACATATTTTTGCTCTGTATAACGATTGGTCAATAATATATTAAGACTGGTATCTTTAATATATACTCCTATAGTAGAGCGTCAAGTATGGCACTGGGCTCAATGAATATTCGCTCTAAGTAGCTATTTCACTATCAAACTTATTTGGGTGCTGGAAGCGGAATAATTGGGAACTTCAGATTTGATTCGTTCGCAAAAACCGACCTCGCGTTCCTCTTACACCAGGCTGGAAACGAGCTGAAGTTTCGTTGTCCTCTTATAATTTAGCGATAGACCTATGGACCTCTCGCGAGTTCAGTGAACGCTGGTTAATAAAAGAAGCTCGTTTGTGAGATCTTTTTGGCAAAGCGTGAAACACAAGAGGTCAGCTAAAATACTTGCTCTTAAAAAGGTTTACCTTGACGCAATAATGGGAGTATTCACTGAACAAAGTGGAAGAGGCATACATGCGATGGGGTTAGGAATCCTATAGTATGCAAACTGCCATAGCTGGACGAGGGTGAGGTGGAACATGAAGTTATTTCCTTCCTTATCTTCCAAAATTGACAAGATGGAGATTGAAACATCTCGGTAGCTTTTGGCGACTTGGATGGATTCGTCTTCAGTCGACATTAGCCGCCATATTAAATGTATAGTAGGCTCAATGGACTTCGGCGATATATAAGGGTTATCTTTGCGATCTGTTTGGTGTCACACTGGACCGGTGCCCTTGGCTGTCCAAATATAATTTTTCGTCGCACTTGTCGCGAGGATCAGCCTGTGAACCCAACTCAACCTAGTATCTTTAAATTCCAAAGAAGGAATGTATAAAGTAACTGTAGAAGCTCACAGAAAGCTTATGCAGGCTTAGTTTGTTAGAAAAAATATTCGTGTTTACCACACAAACTTGGCTAAATGTACATTTCGGATACTACTGAAAAAATAAGTATGTGAGTTTTATACATAGCATCTAGAATTCTAGAATGAGTCGTTTGAATTATAGAAATGTGTAATCTTGAGACTACTGTAGTTGTTGGCCGGCCTTAGACAATTTTTTTATTTATTAATTCAGGATTTGAACAATATTTCCAAACATGTTGGAGTACTCGACCAATAACACTTGATTCAGAGAGGACTTGGTAATTAATGCCTGGTAACTCACTTTTCTTAGTTACTTTTCGGTAAGCTCCGTTTGTGACAGAAAGATCTTTCCGAAATTTTTCTTCCACATAGTTTTTCTACATATTTTCAATGCAAATGAAACAAATGAAATAATAACAAAACCACTATGAATGAAACAAACATAATCGAAACGACAGAGTCTTCCACTATCACTGGCGCCAACAACAATCAGTCACAGGAGACCACATACAAGTGAATAAGATGGTTAATTGAGCAGAACATGAACATGTCCAGTTGCTGCTACCATCAGCGCATGCATACATGAAAGCTTAATGAATGAACAACAACAACAATAAAAAGCAACAACAATAACAAACAGCAACAACTTTTATGCAACGAACAATGCATTCAAAAGCGACAGCTAAAGCCATTTTCGGAATATGATTTTTGCGCGCATTTCAGCTGTCACACACACTCACAGCGCACATGATGGGTTTACGAGGCCTCGGGGAAAATGCAGACGCGCGAGTGCATGTGCAGAGCGGATGGCCGGATGTGAAAGGAAGACGGAAAATGTGGTCAACGCGATAAGAGTTCAAACATTAGAATTCATTAACGCCAGCAAGGTAAGTGACAATGCGAATAAAAAGCACAGGGAGAGAGATAGTGAGGTAGAACAGCCGGGGATGAGAGAGCGTTGTTATTCGCGGAAAATTACTTCGGGCGCGCTGTAGTCCGGAGTTCGTGGATGGAAGTTTGAGCTTTCAATGGAATTATGACGGAAAGGTGAAATCGCGTTGGACAAAAAATGCAATGACACCGACTGGTGGGCAAACGCGCCGTTGACAGCAGCAAGTTGTTCAATTAAGCGCGTACATGTTGCATGTAGCATGTTGCAAATGCAAACTACATACAACTACAATAAAAGTGTCAACAACCTGCTGGCTTTTTTGTGTGTTAGCCTAGCCTGGCTTGTTTGTTAGTTTAACACACATTGCTGTGGTTCTTACTCTTTTCCTCTCTTGCCTAGCTCACCTGCTGTTTAGTACGCCCTCAGTTGTCGTTGATGTTAACCGTTGATGACGGAAATGACAGCGCTAATGTTTTTCCTCATCTTTGTTGTTGTTGTTGTACTATTTTTTTGTTATCATTTGTCTGTGTGCAGGTGAATATGTTCAAAAAATGTCCCAAAAGTAGCGCTGTCCAAAGGGGAGGGCAGCGCATTGCATGTTGCCTCAAATTACAACGTATGATAAAATTGCTCCCGTGTGACCGCCACTTCAGCCTGTACGCTGTAGTCGATATATGTTTGTTTGTGTTGCATGCTTTACATGTCCTGTCAGCGGCACTGGTGTCATGTGATGACAAATGAAATTCACCGAAAAACTACATGCAATGATGATGACAATACTAGCAACAACAACAATAATAACAACGAATTTTTTTTGACAAGTTTTAGTGCCATATCGGTTTTTAACTTTTAGTTTTTTTTGTTGTCTTCAAATTACTATTGTACATTTTCACAGGTAGCGCACATACACAACATTCGCATTCACATAAGCACCTGGCTTACAAGTTGCAAATTGAAATGCTAGTTTGGTAAAACAACAACAAAAATGCATTTTATGAAATAATATTTTATTGTTTTTTTTTTTTTCATTAATTTTCGATGCTGACAAATTACTTGTCAGTTGTTCAATTTCCAATTTTATTGCATTTGAGTGTGTCTTTTTGACAATTGATTAGATGCCCAGTTACCCATAGTGGATTTGATGGTTTACTTTCGATATTCTGACCTCATTAGTTGTTGTTTTTTGTATATTTATAGACAATTTTGTGAGTTATAACGGAAATTAATTTTGATTTTAATCCAGAATACATTATTGGGTGATTCTACGATAAGAGGTTTCAATTGCATAGAGAAAACGGCCAAAGAAAAATTTTGGATTTTTTTCATGAAACCTCTATATTATGACTTTTGTCCCCTAATACATATTTTATTACTTTTTCGACGACCAGGGTTAATACATCGGCCAGGGGGGAGACATAAAGTATATGGTAGAAAATTATTTTACCACAAAGCTAAATATTAATTTAAAATAGAATTAAAGGAACTATTTTTCATAGATGAATAAACCTTACAATTAAAATAACAAATCAATAAATTCACTCTTTATCCTAAATAAACGAAACAAATATTAAATATAAAATCTTAAGATCTTTAAAAAACATTTACTGACTTTTTAAAAAAGTAATATATCCTCTGTCTTTTCAAAAGAAGATTTGGCTAGGGGAGAGTCTGGCCAACCTGATCTTATTTATATATACCTATAATACATATATATACATATTTGGCGTTTACACCGCTTATGCGATTATAGGGGAATCTATTTGAACGCGCTAGTCATCTCTCCTTTTTGCTGTTTGGCGACAATTGGAAATACCAATAGAAACCAGGTCACTTTTAACCTGGTTTTTCCTACTGAATGGAGGGCTTACTGTTCCTCTGCTTCCACCAGCCGGTACTGCTTAGAACACTTTACAAGCTGAAGCGCTTTCGTCATTCGAACAACATGACGTAGTCATCGTTCCATCATCTGCGGTATTCGTCGTTGTCAATGTTCAAAGGACCATAAATCTTCCACAAAACCTTTTTCTCGAAAACTCCTAGTGCCGTCTCATAGGATGTTGACATCGTCCATGCTTCTGCACCATAAAGCAGAACGGGAATGATAAGGAACTTGTAGCGTTTGGTTTTGGTTCATTGAGAGAGGACTTTAACATTTAAATGTCCACTCAGTCCAAATTAGCATCTGTTATTAACAGCGATTCTGCGTTGGATTGCGAGGCTAATATTTTTGGTTTTGTTGATGCTGGTGATGGCTGGAGGTGGGGAAGGGTCAAGTTCAGAAGCTCACGCAAGAAAGTATCAAGACTCAAGCAGCTCACGACTTCCGGTCCGGGTGTCATGATGAATAGTATCTCCCCTGGTTTCTAACTTTCTAACTTGGCAAAATAACTGCCAGGGGAGAGACAAAATCAGTTTTCGAATCCAGTATACCGCACGATCGGGGCGCAATAACAAAAAAACTACAGCGCTCAAACGGATTTCGCGATTAGTATTGTTAACTTCAGGCTGAAATGAGCCCATGAGCTCTTTTTTCAATGCTATTTGCTTTGAATTTATGTCGCACCAACGGAACAAAATTTGGCAGGATAGATACATAAAAAAATCGGGACAAAAGTTAATTTTAAAAATTATATGAAATAAACAAACTAATTTTATTTTTTATTTAACAATACATAATTTTAATTATTTTACTTCCGATTGAACTTAGTTTTGGTTTAGCTTCTTATATAAAAAATGTATGTATTTTCCGAAAGTTAAATAAAAAGTAGCAACGGGATAAGCCAGGGGAGAGACTTTTTTAGACTTTGTAAGGAATTCCAGAAAAAATTTTTTTAATTATGCAGTAAATTGTAATATTATTTAATACACTACATTAATATGATGTGATTCATTTAAAAAAAAAATAGCAACATAAAGGACAAAAACAATACTTTAAGCTGATTGCCGCACAAATTACCTCTTATCGTAGAATCACCCTATTATTATTATCTGCAATCTGCAATACATCCTTGTGCTTAGTCTTATTCTAGCTGACAAGAGAACAGTTTTGACAGCAGAATTATAATAAAAATTTCTCGTAGACCATTTTGTCGATTGAGAAAAGTGTATTTGATGTATAATATGTACATTTAATTGGTGTACGTAGGTTTTTAAAGTAGCTTGGATGAAGACGACGTCAAAACATTTCTTCGACTGTTTCTGGATGTCAACTAAAAGACCTCCGAATTATGACGTATGATCACTTGATCTATATTTAAGTGCAATATCGTTGTTTCAAATATGTATGTTGGAACCCAGTGATCACCATCGTGGCGTTCGGTTCTGAGTCTGACCCAACCGAGCGATTCCCTTGCAACCCTCTGCTTATATCCCGAGCCAATGTGTATTTATTGAAATTAGGCATTATAATTTAACTACTAAAAAGCCGATATAAAAATGAGTAGTATGTAATCCACTATCACGAGGTAAGCATGATTTATTCCAGGCTATGTCACTCACTCATTGTAACTCTTGAACCGCTTTCTTAATTCAAATATTATTTCCAACACGGACCCAGGCATGTGTCGGAATCAATGCTAAGGATGATCTCAAATCATTACTTATACTTTTCTTCTTTAAAATGTTTGAAATTCCCTGCCAATCACGAATCCTTTCACTAATTTCCTTATTACTCAAGGTAAATAGGCAAATACTGTGTTTGTTGTCAGGATTTTGAGATGTTAAAGTTAATGAACCAACAGGACAAATAGCAACGTTTTAATAAAGGATGATCTATTTCGTGGTTCCCCATTTTTTTTAAAGAAAAAACGCAGAAAAATCATATTTACTGGGGAATGTTTATTATCATTCGAAAGAACATTCTTTGGAATTTATTTTTTTAAGATTATCTCAGATGATCCATCCGTTGAGTTCAATTTGCGTTGACTCGTTCGAGCATTTCGACTGGAAACTGGTATATGACAGGCGTGATGTTTTGCTTCAAGGCTTGAAGGATCGAAGAGGGATAGACTTTAGACTTTACATATCCCCACATGAAAAACGTTGTATCAAACGATTTTGGTGGCCAATCGACCGACCCAAAACGTGAAATTATCCGAAGTGTTCTCTTAATAAATCAATTGATTATTTCTTTTTGAATTCAAATGTCTCCGAGATCCTGAGCTTCAATTTCAGGCATCAAATAGTCGGTTATTATGGCGCTAAAACGGTCGTCATTGAAGGTTTTGTTCTCACCGACATCATTTTTGAAGAAATAGGGACTGATCATTCTCACTGCCCACAAGCCACTCCAAACCTCTTGAAACTCTTCAGGTTACTCTTCGTCCAAAATGCGGCAATTTTGTTTGTGTACATATCCATTGAGCCAGAAATGGGCATCACCAAAAACGCTATTGAAAAGAGTATATTTACTTGGATCACCCCATCACTCTTAAGTTAAGAAAAAAGGTTTGACTGCCGTTACTACCGAAGGTTAGCTGGAAACATCGCCATCAGCTTTCAGTTTTCGTTAGACTGAGATTGTTATCAGTATTTTCAAAGGTTTTATGAAATACTAAAGGGGGTCCATTGATGATATGATTTCTTTAGCTTTTTAGGCATAGTTTTGGAGTCTTAAAATAATGTTGATTCAACTTGGTGATCTCGGTGCGTGATTATTATGTGTTACCCGAGTCTTAGTACGAATGAAGAACGGCTTCCTTTGGTAGCAGATATTATCTCCTACACGAATGCTGGTTCGTGTAGGAATTAATCCGGATGACGGACTACAGTCCTCTTCAACAAGTATGCAATGAATTATTTGCTCATACTCGTATGTTGTATTTCCCAAGTACTCTAAATTTTTTTATGGGTAGTCATTAAAGGCAAAGACATTGAAAGACATGATCACAAGTAGAGAAAGGTATTAAACTATCTTTTATATGTGATTAGGTCCTTCTAGATTCTGTTTATCCTCTGTGAGGATGATCCTATACATATATATATATTTATATATACGTAGTTGATTCCGAGGAGCAGTATAAACGCTAGATATAGGGTATGAAATTATTAAAAAATCGATTTTACATAATTGACTCTAGTTTTGAACATATAACATTTTTATAATATTTGTGTTCGCAACTCAAAAAATTACGTTCACCGAAAAACATGTTTCCCAACACTTTAACCATTTCTTTTAACAATCCCATAGACATTTGCCAATATGAGCATAACATAAAAACATAATAAGCAATTTGCATACCTGTGTAGTCCGGTGTGACATGTTGCCGTTGCATGTCATTCATGGAGCAACCGCTCGCTGCACTCGTGTACATATTCACATTGAACGGTTCATGGTAGAGGCTACTCTTGTCAATCGACTCCGTGTCATTGTCCATGGTGACGGCCTGCAAAAGCATGTGAAATACATATACATACGTTGATGGCATGTGTTGGTCATGTAAAAATGTAAAAATTGTGTCGAAAATAAAAGCAAAAAAAAATAATAATTGCAACAAAATAGTTGCTACAAATTACTACGTCAACTCACCTTCATGCCATTGCAATTGAGCCGCTTGTCGGCGCCACCTAGCGTATCCGGGTTGAAGTTGTGTTGGAATGCGTCGAGTACATTGCCGCCACGACCGCGTTTATTACGTATGACAATTAAGAGTATAACCACAACGAGCACCAATATGATGGCCACCAACACGGCAAAAATGAAGCCAATCAAGCTGTTCTCCGGTTCGGGATGGTCTATGGGTTTGGGTGAAATCACTAATGAGTAAAGGCAAATGCGGGAAATGGCGTGTTAGATAGTAAGAAGTTTGGAAAAGAAGAAGAAGAAATAAAAATTTTGTAAAGTTAAAGTAGTTGTGTTGGAATTTGGGATAGAGCAAAAGTTTAAAGTGAAACTTGTTTTACTCTTTCATTCTTTAAAAACCTATCACTGTGGCGTTTCATATTTTTAAACTCTAAACAGATATTGAAAAGTAGTTTTCATATTCGAAAGTCCTTTAGCGTTCTAGTAAATTTCACTTTCCACTATATCATATTCCTAAACGCACATAAATACTACTTAACATTTCCATATAGTTCTCAAGCTAAATGTGAAATGCTCATAATATTTCTTCCGCATAATCCCTATATCCTTAGCAGTGCAGCTAAATGTGCAACAACATGTTTCCGGTTTTCAGTTGTGGTGCGCGCTAGTTGGAAATTCAATTTCATTTGAATGAAAGAGTAAATGACGCGGCGGAAAAGTGTAAAGCAGAGTTTGAAGACGAAACGTTAAGCCCGCAGAATGATTTGTACATTTTTAATATGCCAGTGGTTTATTTAAAAATGTGGATTTCAGATGGCTCAAAGAAGTCAAGAATTTATTACAACTGAAATATGAGCTCAAGGCAGGCGTTTGGAGGGTTGATGAAAAAGCTTGAGGTTTGGGTGCCGCGTGATTTGACACAAAACAACCTTCTGAACCGAATCAACGCCTGCGATATGCTGCTGAAACGGAACGTACTCGACCATTTATGGAGCGGTTGGCGAATGGCGACGAAAAATAGATCATATACGACAATATCAACCGAAAATGGTCGTGGTCGAAGGCCTGTGAATCGTCCCAAACAGTGGCCAAGCCGGGATTGACAGCCCATGGTGGTGTAAAGTTTAACTCAAAATAGGTTCTTGTGAAAAGTAGCTGCTCAAGTTCTTCGCTTATAAGGAGGGTAGCTTTTACGAGGGGGTATTATGAAGTTGCAGTCTAGATGGAAACAGATTATCGAACGAAACGATAATCAAAGCATTGAATAAAGACCAAGAAAGTGTAAGGGAGATAACCAACCTAATATAAGCATCGAATAGTGGACTCAAAAAAAAAAATAACTAATAGATCTTACATTTCTTCAAAGAGGTTGAAATTTTCTTAATGGTTCCGAAAGAACTTATTTTTTTTTTTAAATTAGCATACATTTCTTAATGAATTAGATCAAGTTCGCGGGTATATTAGTAATATAATATAATAGGAAACATTTTTTTTTTAACAAAATCCTTTAGCTTCTTTGGTTTTTTAAAAGGGGGTTACATAACCTCTAATCATCGCAAATACAACACTGAATAACAAAAATCCTGTCCCAACCACTGTAAATTTTTATTTAATATACGAGCATATTTTATGTGCCACAAAAATGAAATCCTCTATTGCTGCCACACGCAAAATATGAGAAATTTTCAATTCCAATGTGCACTGTTAAGTGAAATTCACATCAAAACGTCTAAATGTTGGCAGTGATTTTCATTTCAAATTCATTTTTATGCGTTTAAAATGTTCCACTGAATGAAGTTGCATTTTCTGACAGCTCGCTAGCTCTAAGCGTTGGTGTGTTGTAATAGGAAAAAAGCGAGTTAAGTAACGCAAAAATGGTAGAAAATTCACTTACCCAATGGTGTTTGCGGCTGACTGCGTTCACCAAATTTTCCGTTAATGACACGCTCCACTTCATCACGCTGAAATGGATACTCGGCGTTATCTTGCGGTGTTGCACCCACACCAATTGTACCACCGGCAGCGAAATCTTCGTCTGTGAAATTGCCAACAATGGGTGCTGGAAGTAGAAGAGGATTAGGTATGAAAGGAGTTGAAGGAAAATCTAATATTTTCTCAGGGTAATAGAAATTTTAATAAAATTATATTAATTTTTTTTCAAGCCTATATTACGAGTATATTTAATATCTAATATTAACTGTAAAGTTCAAGATTGTCTATTTCGTTTAAATTAATTAAGGAAGTATTAATGTATAAGTTCAACATTTTTGAAAGGTGATAAAACTTTTTTTATTTCGTTTTTAAACTTCATTGCCCCCTTATTACGAGTGTCTACTGACAGTAGAATAGACTCCAGTCGATTGAGTCGATTATGTTTACTTTAACGACTGATTGTTGTCGATAAATGAACGATTGAAAACTATAATAGTCGATGGTTGATAGACTCTTCGATACTTACAATACCACCTATAGTCGATAATTAGACTATGAGGTCTGCTGGGACACTTAATTCTGGGTTCCGCTACAATATGCTGATAAGGTTCTTCGGGGAGTTTCGTGGAGGTTATAGAATGTTGCCGAATGGTGAAAAAGCTGGCTTTGTGTTAGTTCGTGGTGAAGTTGCCGGACCCAAGATTTGGGATTGTTTTTATATGTACCTTGAATACAATAAAGTTGATTCATTTTTGCTCACCCTATACTGCCAATTGCTACCGAATAATATTTAGCATACTCGGTACGCTGAACAACACATTGATTTAAAGCACTTTTGATCAATGGTAGATACTCAAGTAAAATACACCAGACCGTGTTATCGAGACTATGAATGAGTCAACTTACACTTATACGAGATGTAATTTGCATATAACTCAAGAACGACTGAACTGATTTGGGGATATCTTATATATTGATTTCGTTTCCGTTCCGAGTAGTAGAAGAACGATGTCCTGAAAGATCTAGAAATATTCTAGATAAATACATTTTCGAACAGTGAGAATAACTATCAGTTTTGGTAATATTGGTTTCGACTGTATAATACGGATTGGACTACTTGAGTTATTTCAAGTCAAAGATTAAGTAGTCCTTTGGCTATATGAAACTATAGCTAAATTAATATTCGGTGGGATCCTTATGTGGCGGAGGGCGCTTCAAATGTCTTCAAGATTATTTTAGCGTTTTTAAAGGTAGCAGCGGATCTATTGATTCCTTCGTCCTTCAGTGAAGTGACGATTCACTTTGGTATTAAATGCTCACTGACTATGCGCCCGAGACTCCTAAAGAAATGTCTACCCTCACTTTTAATCGATACCAGTTAGACTAGTTTGAGTGCTTGGTAATAGAGGAATCCTAAGTAATCATAGTAAGGCTAATGAGCTTTTAAGGATAGGCACGCCAGTCTTAACTACAGTAGAATGCGAACAAGTAGGAACACCTACACCCTTGTGACCCTCTGGACAGTTGGGCTTCAGCTGAGCTGGGCAATGTTCACAAGATCCTTCTGACTAAAGGAAAATCGTAAGTTGTCTAGGGCGTTCAGTCATTTCTTATGGGATGCCCCGTCTATGCAAGATTAAAAATAAAGTTCCGTCGATCTAAACATCCTCGCGAATTGGCGACCTGTGCAGATTTGTAGTAGGTTCACAGCGCTTTGTTTGAGTCTTAATATATAATTAGGGTTTTTTTTTTTACTTCACAAAGGACTGTCCTTATAGTATGAATGCTTTCCCCTCTTGTGGAGCACAGCCATAAAACCTAACCTAAGGTCTATTAACAAAATACAGTTGAAGGTTTTGGCGGAAAATCCAGTTATAGTAAAGAGCTTTCACAAAGAAAATAAAGATAAAGTACTTTTTGGAATAGGAACATAATTTCTTGAAGTAGTAAGTTCTTGAAGTTGAGTATAATATTGTTTAGTTGCTACCCAATGTTCGTCCGTTCAACTTGTTTTATTTTATATTTTATTCATGATACGAAATTTTCTGTCGTCTGGAAAAAAATATTCATGGGAATGATTTATTCACATGAAATTTACAATAAGGCTGAATATCTAAACAGATCAAATTTTATCCTCAAACCTAATAAATAAAGGGTGATTTTTTAAGAGCTTGATAACTTTTTTTTAAAAAATTTGCAAAATCTCATCGGTTCTTTATTTGAAACGTTAGATTGGTTCATGACATTTACTTTTTGAAGATAATTTCATTTAAATGTTGACCGCGGCTGCGTCTTAGGTGGTCCATTCGGAAAGTCCAATTTTGGGCAACTTTTTCGAGCATTTCGGCCGGAATAGCCCGAATTTCTTCGGCAATGTTGTCTTCCAAAGCTGGAATAGTTGCTGGCTTATTTCTGTAGACTTTAGACTTGACGTAGCCCCACAAAAAATAGTCTAAAGGCGTTAAATCGCATGATCTTGGTGGCCAACTTACGGGTCCATTTCTTGAGATGAATTGTTCTCCGAAGTTTTCCCTCAAAATGGCCATAGAATCGCGAGCTGTGTGGCATGTAGCGCCATCTTGTTGAAACCACATGTCAACCAAGTTCAGTTCTTCCATTTTTGGCAACAAAAAGTTTGTTAGCATCGAACGATAGCGATCGCCATTCACCGTAACGTTGCGTCCAACAGCATCTTTGAAAAAATACGGTCCAATGATTCCACCAGCGTACAAACCACACCAAACAGTGCATTTTTCGGGATGCATGGGCAGTTCTTGAACGGCTTCTGGTTGCTCTTCACCCCAAATGCGGCAATTTTGCTTATTTACGTAGCCATTCAACCAGAAATGAGCCTCATCGCTGAACAAAATTTGTCGATAAAAAAGCGGATTTTCTGCCAACTTTTCTAGGGCCATGATTTCAATGATTTGCAAGCGTTGCTCGTTAGTAAGTCTATTCATGATGAAATGTCAAAGCATACTGAGCATCTTTCTCTTTGACACCATGTCTGAAATCCCACGTGATCTGTCAAATACTAATGCATGAAAATCCTAACCTCAAAAAAATCACCCGTTATTTTGACCTAATTATGCCAGTAGATATATAACTGACTACATTATTTATTTAATCTACGTATTATTCGAATATTTAATTTCCATACTCAATTTGATTCGAGCTCATGATGTTGCTAAACAACACATATTACAGATTAAATTTCTTGAAAATTGAAATCAATATGTAATTTCATTTCATTGAAAAGGAGAAAAACAGTACGTAGAATTTCCTAGCCGAAAATGCAGCAATGCTTTTTCGAGATTGAATTCTTGATATGTGCAGCACTGTGCAGCAAAAGCATTGAATTTGGTATTTGTAAAACTTTGTATGCATTTCGGTGTGAGTGTGTCTGATTGTTTGCAAATACAATGCACGCTCGCTTTTAAGCCTCACTTAATCCCTTCTAATTGAAATGCAGTCTTTCTTCTGCCATCTACTAATACATACAGACATGCATTACATGCATATGCAATTTCATTTTATTAACAAAAATCTTTGCTTTCCACTTTTTGCTCGACTTTCGTTCGCTTTATTACATATTTCATTACTTGCTAGAACTGTTTGTGTACATATGTATGTATGAGTGTATATGTATGGCAGTGCCTTTGTGAAAGGCGTAAATTTTGCAATTAAAATCAGATCAATCGAAATGAGCACAATGCTATGCAACAATAACAAAAAACATAAGCGAATAACAACAACAAAAACAACGGAAAAAATGGAAAAACATAATGCAGTAGGTGTGCAAATTGAGAAAGTGCATAAAAAGAGAAATGTGTTGCTTTTTACACAGAGTTGCATTTGTATTATATGTACATTAGGGTGGCCCTTATTTTCCAAAGTATTCCGATTATCGATCGCACCCCCTAGAAATATGCGAATAGTCCAAAAACTAGTATATACAAAGTTTTGGGTCAATCAAAAAAGGTTTAGAGGTTGCGCAAGGAGCTTGAAATCCTGAAAAATTAAGAATTTTTGCAATTTTTATGTCTCCATATTTCAAAGCCACACTATCTGGTTTCCATACCGTAATAAGATCTGCATTTTATTACCTTTCCAAAATTACCACAATCTTAAAAATCGGTCGATTGATGATAGAGTTACAGAAATACAAATATGAAAGTAAATTTAATGTGGTGCATTCTCAAGCGTCGCATGCTCGTGATATACCGCTATAACGGTTCGAATGTTATTCTTATTATCTTATTACGGTAAGGAAAACCAGTAAGGGATAGTGTGACTTTGAAATATGGAAGTCTGAGACATAAAAATGGCAAAAATTCTTATTTTTTTCAGGATTTCAAGCTCCTTGCGCAACCTCTAAGCCTTTTTTGATTGACCCAAAACTTTGTATATACTAGTTTTTGGGCTATTCGCATATTTCTAGGGGGTGCGATCGAGAATCCAGAAACTTTTTTTATCCTCCATACAACTAAGGGCCACCCTAATGTACATTGGCAGCCTTGAGCTTTTAGTGCTCAACGAAGCAGTGCGCAACACTTTTGCATTGCATTGAGCAGTTTAATGCCAACGTGCACTTGTAGAATTGCTAAATTTTGCATTCGTCAGTAAAGTGGTGTATTACAATTGAAATTCAACTCATTTAACCGTTATAAAGGTATGCTAACAATGCAGAGTGTTTGGGTTGTGAGCGCGTTCCATTAGTTCTGATTGTTTTCAGTTTATCGATATCTACACCCAAATCGTCATCAAGTTCACTTCCATCAAGCGATATCTCCTCCAGCCATTTGAGTAACTGCACATCAGGAGGAGCCATCTCTAAAAACTATAAAAATTATGCAAAAACTCAAAATTTTAGCAAAAAACAAAACAAATGCGCAAACGAATATGTACAAAAAAAGTACCTTTATTGGTAAACTTCGCCTCAGAGGCGACACACGTATCTATATATAACCAACGCAACGCAGCAAAACAAAATACGTCTGTGCCCAAGCTCGTACAACACTCAACTGAGTTGGCACGAGCGCACGCCTTAATACGAGTGAACGATCAGGAAATATTGCAAAAAAAAAAAATTCTTCGCCTCACAGGCGGTGTTTACCATTCTAGGGTTAAAACGACACATCTCCACTTGGTTCTTTCAAAACAAAGACTAAGTTATACTTTGTTAGAGTTAGAATAAAAAAATAATTAAGAATTAAGTTCATCAAAGTTATATGTACATTATATATTTAACAAGATTGAAATTCAATGGCTTATTGTTACACTTGACTTGCTATTAACTACCAGATGTCGGTTCTTATGATTATGATGACTAATAACACTGTATAATACTTGCTTTGATACTCATTCAGAAGCTGTTGGAATATACGAAGAGATATCCTAAATTGGTAAACATGACTATGGTGTTTTCTATTATTCACATAAATATAAAGGGTTTTTAATAGGGTAGCTACAAAAGTAGACCAATAGGGACAGGAAATATATATATTATACATATTTTCCCGCTCTTTTGACATTTCTCTTAAATAAGGTTTCCCATTTCATCATGGAAAGACA
Organism: Zeugodacus tau; assembly: GCA_031772095.1. NCBI lineage: Eukaryota > Metazoa > Arthropoda > Insecta > Diptera > Tephritidae > Zeugodacus > Zeugodacus tau. Next base: position 17,051,673 of record CM062651.1, on the reverse strand, counting down.
CAAAATCCAAGAAAGGGTCGAAATTATTAAGATTTACAACCGAAATTCGTTGTCAGTGGCATCTACTTCAAGAGCGCTACATCTAATTTATGGTCTTCAATATGCAAAATATGTGTTGTTGGTTTGGTCCGGTTTATGGGCCGTTCTTCTTCCGTGATGGTCAAAACCGACACGTTACTGTGAATGGGAATCGATACCGCTCAATGATAACCGACTATTTTTGGCCCGAATCGGATGATATGGACTTAGACAATATGTGGTTCCACAAGCCACATAGCGTGTGTCACAAATCGATTTATTGAAAACCAAGTTTGGTGATCGTGTTATCTCACGAAATGGCCCAGTCGTTTGGCCGCCCCGTTCGACTATTTCCTATTTCCGTTAGACTATTTCCTGTGGGGCTACATATGGTCTATACCAACAAGCCAGCAACGATTGATGAACTTCGTACGAATGTCGAACGTGAAATTGCAGTAATATCGACCGTTTTATGCTTTGAAAACTGTCGAAAATTGGGTTCAGCGTCTGAACTTCTGCAAACGTGCCCGTGGTGGTCATGCAAAAGAAATCGAATTCCATTCATAAAATCAAAGTCATAAAATCTAGTTTTTTTAGAATCGTTTGTGCGCTTACAGATATCATATTTTGGTATATCATCTAAGATAATCCAGATCCATATAACCTAAGCTAAACCATTGAACCTTTTTAAATTGTTATACAGTGTAATTTACGTAACGACAGCTTCGAAACAGCTGTGAGCTCTTAATGTATCATATTTCATTAACTGATGCTATGTGTATCGATAAGGTTCTATTGAAACTTTCGTTTTAAGCTAAGCTGTTTCAAAAGTTTCTACAGTCTGTTCCGCAACTTTCGCTCGAAATGTCTTCCTATATTCAGCGACTAAGATTTGTTTACGCAATTCTCATATTTTACAGCTACATTTTTGGTTGTAAAACAGAAACTGTGAGAGAAATTAATAATACAACCAATGTGACAGTGGAAGAGATACGCACAAATGATGGTCAAACAATTCAAATTACCACCACTATGGAAGAAACTCACATCGAAGATACAATGGGTGAGACAATCTTAAGCAATGAATTTAAAAATACATTCAAAAACAACAGCGGTTCAAATAGAACCAGTTCGACGGGAAGTGCGATAAAAGGCTTAACCCGAACCCGTACGGATTCGGATTCGAATTCGAACATACAAGTCATTAAACAGGAAAAATCACAGAGAACATTGGAACAAGTAAAGGCCAGTTGTGTGTCGAATAGTGATTCAATAGAAACTTTCAAGTTACCTGGTTGGTCACCATTTAATGTGCGTTGCATCGCTGATGCGAGAGGCAAGTGTCCGTGGGCGGTAATTTTGGAGCGTAAATCTCCCACAGACAATTTCGACTTTGGCTGGCCACAATATCGTAATGGTTTCGGTGATCTCAACGCAGGGAATGGCTATTTTGTGGGTCTACAGAACTTGTACGCACTGACGCAATATCAAAAGCAAGAATTATATATTTCGAAGCGTTTCGAGAAGGAGGACTTAGTGAAAGAGGAGTATGCGAATTTTCAAATTGGTGATGAGAGCGTCTACTATGCGGTATTAAGCTTGAGCGTGCTTAATAACAGTACCATGATTAGACACCTGCAAGTTGCTTCGAAATTCACCACAAAAGATCGACATGTCGACGAGCGGTTAGCGGTATGCCCAAGAAATTTGGGCATGGGTTGGTGGTATTCCGAGAAATGTTTACAGTAAGTGTGTATAAATTAGTGTTAGACTTGAAAGTGTATTTATTCTATTTTATTAAAGATCTACCAAGCTGCGTAGCGTATGGGCTTATGTTAAAGCGCCGACCATTATGGCTGTGAGACCAAACAAATGTCAAAATGGTAAATTTGTAAATAACCTTATGCGGTGAATAATATATAGATATCTTAAAATAAAAACAATATTTATAAATATACATATCTATATATCCCATGTAAGAGAATATACATAAATATGTATTTACATATCTTCAAAATTATTTCTTCCACTTCTTTTAATATATTAGGTTGGCAAATTCCGCTTTTTTGCTCTTTATTCAATGCTTTATAAGTTACAGTGATCGGATTTAGTTCAAATATGCGCCGTTTCGTTCGATAATCTGTTTCCTTCTAGACGGCAACTTTACGAACAACTCGGACAGCCACTTTTCACAAGCATCTTTTGAGTTCAACTTTAAACCACCAAGGGCGTTCGCCATGGACAAGAACTGGTGATAATCACTTGGCGCTATGTCCGAGCTATATGGTCGATGCGATAAAACCTCCCATCCGAGCTCCCGTATCTTCTGACGAGTCATCAACGAAGTGTGTGGTCTGGCGTTGTTCTGGTGGAACACTACATTCTTCCTGTTTGTCAATTCTGGATACGTCAAAGACACAGCAAAACTTTCCTGGCCGTCAATCCCGACTTGGCCACTGTTTAGGACGATTCACCGGCCTTTGACCACGACCGTTTTCACTTGATTTTGTCGTATGTGATCCATTTTCCGTCGCCAGTCACCATTTGCCTCAAAAATTGGCAGGCGTTGATTCGGTACAGAAGGCTTCAAATCATGCGGCACCCAAACATCAAGATTTTTTGCGTATCCAGCGATGTCACGAGCTACCACATGTCGGTCTAACTCAATGTTTGATGATGATTTCATCGGTAGTCGTCGTCACAGGTCTTCCGCCTGGATTATTCATGGTGTCGTTTTCACCCGCTCTGAATCGTCGTAACCATTCCTCCGCAGTTCGAAGTGATAGAGTACCATCCCTCAAAACACCATTTATCTCACGTAACGTTTCTCTATCGGATTTGCCTTTAACGAAGAAAAACATTAGAATAGCGCGAATTTCGGTCTTCGTGAACTCCATGTTTACATGTCTATAACTATTGAACGCAATATCCAAACTAATCATGCATCGTCGTTGTGTAGGTTATGTGAAGACCTTTTAAAGATGTATAGCATTGCCAGATACTAGCTCTGTAGCATTTTATACATAGCCGCGAAATTCAAAATACAAAAATATTTGCCAACCTAATATAATCGCTAATAAATAATATTGATATACTACAACTACGGACGACCTCGCCGAAATACTGTCGACTTATAGTTATTAACAGGATCAAGATCCTAGAGTAAACAATTGATATTTAAAAATATTTTTAGACAATTTTTATCACTCTTTGGAGTTTTACTTAATCGTTATATTTTGTAAATTAAACAGTTTAGAAGAAACTCTCCAGTTATTCAAGGTTAGATTAGAACTTGCAAGAACCCAGTCGTAGTCTAAAGATAAGAAAAAAATTTAGTCCAAACTTTTAAGGAAAGAAAGTCAAGTGCTTTGGCTCGTATTAATGTCCAATATTTTAATTTTAATTTTCGCGTTCTCTCTACTAGTTGTTTGAAAATAGTAACAAAGATCTTTAAAATAACTAGAGCTGTTTCTGAATTTCAATGGACCGCTTGATCTCTCCATCATAAACTGGCTGAAATGGATTCATAATTGAAAGGAAACATAAAACTCCTACCTTACAGACCAAAATAAAGCTTTAGGCCAGTTAAATTTTCGCAATCCAAAATGATTGCCTCATATTTATTTAAAATTTTAAGAAGGCCAATATATATCTAAAATATCGGTGGTTCTGGACCCAGTAAAGGAAGCGGTATAAAAAAAAACTTAAATAGCCGCTTGAGCACTTTAAGTTCTTGTATGACTTCTGTCTTAGTTTCATAACATGATTGTTCTGGCCATACCATTTCTTTGCTACAAAATTTTAAGGATGTCAGACATCATTACATCAGACATTTTATATGGGGAGCTTCCTTCGAAAACTTGTTATAAATTTTGAAGTGAAAAGCCTTCCGATCGCACATAAAAGGAAAGGCCCCGATTAAATGTATCAAAATATTGTCGTTTCAAATGAGATATGAGCTTGTAAAAGTGTCGATATCAATATTCGATAATTGTGGAGTTCACAGTTCCATATATAACTTCAGCCAAATCTAATAAGTAATTTTTTTCTTAATGCTGACCTTGGAATATATTTCTGAATCTTAATATAAATAAATCTCATTTGGCACATATGATCAAATAAGAGTAATTATATTTTCGTAAGGTTTTTCACAATCATTATCTATACATATATTTATAATATTTTAATTATATGGAATCTGTTCAGTTCTCACTACCGCAACTCTGCGGTCGAATAACCATATAAGTCGGTGAATTTATGTATCTATAATATACACGTGATTTCAAATAACTAAAAAGTTAAAAAAAGTTAAGCTTTAGTTGGAAAATTTCAAAAGAATGTGCAGCCGCTTACTTTTTGCAATCGTCAGTGTACCACCAACCCATACCCATCGCGTTCGCACATTCTTCATTTTTCGACGAGCTTGACAAATCCTTAGTAAAGAAATGTGCCCGTTTGTTCAAACGTTGAAAAATTCTTCTTTTGTTCTGTGGATTCGTAATGACCAACTCGTATTGTGTACACACATTACCGACTACAAATTCATCGAAAATATCCAACTCCCAATTATTCGAACCATATTTAACACCCATACGTAGCTGTTGTGGTTCGGCAATGGTCAAAGCGTATAACTTGTCCAAGCCAATAAAGAAATTATCCGTTAGTTCACCGAAACCGTTACGGTATTCCGCCCAAGTGCGATTGAAATCGTCGTTTATTTCATTACGTCGCCAAACCAGTGTCCAGCCACAACCACCTTTCGGATCGGTGAGACAAAACACCTCGAATGGTGACATATTTAGTGGTGTTATATTGTATATGCCGCTATTGCCCGCAGACAGATTTGGTAGAATTTCCGCGCAGCTGCGTGGCGTACTAATTTCATCAGCATTTGTTGTAGTTGTATGATGGCTGCGAAAAGTAGTTATAATATTTATAAAATATATTTGTGGTACTATGCTCACACATTAATTTCTTTATTCAATTCAGTCTGCTTTTGTAGAACTTCCTTTATGGTCTGCTCATCTCTATAGGATATACATAGTTTAAAACAAAGGACGCATGAAATATGAATTCAATAAATTATATTACTTTATAAAACGAGAGTTCACTTTATCGGTGTGATTTAGCATATATTCAGCGAGTACGGTGACAAAACTGTTAAGCTCTTCTGACGGGCTTTCTGAAGCTTGCTGGCTGTCGCAGGAAACCGTGTCAGTGTATATAAGAATTGAAAATGTCACGATTGTCACGAAACCACGTTGCAGGAAGAACATACTGAGACGTTAGTTTTACGAATACTGATTGAGAAAGTTGCAGTCGTCAGCTTTTATTTGACAAAAAAATCGTATTTCAAGCTCAGAAATCTGCCTTGCATATTTTTATATCATTACGAGCGATTAATTACTAATTATTGTAGGAATACAATATACAGTTGTTGAAAATATGGTTTTGGAAAATAGAAAATTATTATTATGTATTATATCACAGAACTTGATCCAATGTATGTATGTAAAGGGTTTTTCAAACGACGCCATATGTTTTTCCGCTCTTTTGACATTTTTCTTTAGCATTTCGAAATTATTAAAATTTACTACCGAAATTTGGAGTTAGTGGTCTCAACTTTAACACCACTTCATCCAAGTTATGGTCGTCATAATCGTCCTATTAGATCAACAATAGAGCGTCTAGTGTAAGAACTTTAATTCACAGGCACAGTACAAAATGTTTCCAAGTCAGTGAGACAAAGAAGTCCCGTATTGTTGAGAATATTGCTGCTGCTAGCGCATCAATTAAGCGTTGGGAATCTCTCTAACGTCGTTGTGGCGAATTTTGAGAAAAAATCTTGGCCTACATTCGTACAAGATCCGCTTGACAAAGGATATGGATTTTCATCGGAAAGTTATCTTCTGTGATTAAGGTCATTTCTGGCGAAATGGCTAAGCAAAACACGCGTTATTGGTTAGGCAGCAATCCACACGTACTCCATGAGTCACCATTGCATTCCGAAAAAATTACGGTTTATGAGTCGGCGGCGTCTTTGGGCCGTACTTCTTCCGTGATGATCAAGACGTTACTGTGAATGGAAATCTCTACCACTAGACTATTCCCTGTGGGGAATGAAGGATTTTTAGAGCATCATTTTGGTTCGTCGAGAGGGGACTTTACTATTCAATTGCCTACTCAGTCCAAAGTAGCACTTTTTGGCGAGAGTGATTGTACTTTTGATTTCAAACCTGACGTTATTGGTGTTGTTGATGCTGGTTCCAAAACACGGAATTGTCTATAACTTTGGTCCAATATGAAACGAATATTACGTTTTTAACGAATTTTCTTGATTCTTACCCATTCAGCTAAGAGATCGTAATGCACCTTGGAAAGTTTTGATGAAATATTCATTATATTTACATATATATAAGATCAATTTCAAAATCGAATGAAGGTTGACTGAGTCAGTGTGTAACCCTTACTTGACATAAGCTTCACCATGTCGTTTTTTGGAACATAGATTATTATGGAAATGTAATCTATATTTTCTGGCCGAATATTCCAAAGTTCTAGAACTTCCGACGAATTATTGCTTTGACGGAAAATTCGAACACTTTGAATAGAAAGAAGAGTTTTCGAAATTTAAAAACAACATTATACTTAATGTCAATGATGATGTTTCTAGTCAATATGAATCAGGAAGAGAATGTAACATGTAATTACCATACTTCGAATAGATATCTTTGTCTTTCACATGGGTTAGGTTAGGTTTGTGGCAGATCTCTACAAACACAAAAGTTGTCACTTAGACAGGTTTGAGCGCTTTCCGTTGTGATACCAATAAACTCCTGATGCATCAAAGACCCTTAAGATGCAGCAAAATGTTTGGAATCTGTTACTTTCTTTAGTTGACTAATGTCGATTCTAGTCAATTCGCTAGGATCGCCGAAAACTGGACTTCCGAGGTGTTTCAACCTCAGTCTGGCAAAAGCTGGACAGTGTAGGAGGAAATGCTTAGATAATTCCCCCTCGCCTTCCTCATTACAGCTTTGGCCACTTGCATCTGCCAAGATCCCAAGTCTCAACGCTTGTGTACTCATTGGACAATATCCAGTAAGCACACCAATGATCGCACTGAGATGGACCTTGCAACTATACTATATAGTGATATTATTGTTTAGCGATGAAGGCTTTAGAAACCTGGCTAAAAATGTTTTGAAATGTTGCCCAGACTAAAAAGCATAATATCAAGAGATTGTTTGATTTTAAAAATTATTTTTTTTCACACGATCATCCTTTACAGTATCGAGTTCCACATGTTTGTTGTTAAAACCTCGAGAAGACTATTCCAACATGGTTGACACATATAGGGCTGCATCTAATTGAATGTAGTTACTGAAAATTACTCATAAGTTACAAACTTAGACTTTCATAAAAACTGTTGTAACTCGATACGATTTCATGGCTCATTTATATTAAATTTTAATTAATTGAGATTGAATAAAAACATTTGTACTGGCATAATATATCGGGTATTGAAATCGAAATTTAGAAAACACTTGCTGATAATATCTCTGTAATACGCAGTTCCAATTGGATTTATATTTGAGTGCTTTAGTTTTCAGTTGAGTTTTAGGAAGCATAACGGCAACATGAAGCGTTCTAATACTGTCCGCAGTTTGGTTTTACTTGCTATATTGTTAGTTCTTGAGAGTACGGAAGCAGTGGATGAAATCAGCGCAAGGGATAATTCAACAAATTTGAGGCGCACTTTAAGAAACAGAATGAGGTGACGCAACCCAATATGAGAATTCTTTTTCTAAATAATCTAATTGTATACTTTATGAAGAAACCCAAATAGCACTGTGACATCAAATTTGTATACTAATAATGCAGAAAGTGCAGTAAGCAAGAGGCTTGATACAGACCGTAATAAAATGAAGGATATTTTGAAAAAGTATGTGTGAAGTTTCGGCGAGGTATCGTTTTTTGAATTCTTCTGTATACAACGAATAATATTTTGATAAATTATAAAATATTTATCTCTGAACTTTATTAAACTTTAATAGCGACGAAGCTAAATTAAATGAGACAAAATTGAACGATAATTCAACTGATGTTGGGAGAGACAGCAAGAGCAATTATTTTGGGTAAGTTTTATGAAAGATTTTTAAGTGAAATCGAAACTAATTCAGCTATAACTTTTTGTCTCCATAATATTTACATGAAGTGGCTTAAAAAATGTAGGAGATGGAAGTAAAGCATATATAGATGTGGAATTGGAAAACAATGTCGAGAAATCCATTAATAATTCACTATCTACGAGTACTGAAGAGCAGAAAACACTCGAAAACAAAAGAGGTATTTCAAAAAATGTGTTTGAAAACAAAAGCGATAATGCAACGGTTTCTAAAAGTGTTATAGACGTCGAAAACGATAATTCAACGATTTCAAAAAATGATATAAAAAGCAAAAGCGATAATACAACAATTTCAAAAAGTGGTATAGAAAACGAAAACGATAATCCAACGATTTCCAAAAGTGATAGAGAAAGCAAAAACGATAACACAACGATTTCTAAAAGTAATATACAAAGCGAAAACGTTAATTTAACGAATGCAACAAGTGAATACGAAGACGGAAACGATGCTATTTCTACAAGTAGTTTGAAAACCAAAACCGAAAATAAAAACGAAACGAAAATTTCAAAAACCGTTACTGCTAGCGGAGGCAATAGAATGTCAGAATTAAGGAGCAAATTTTTAAGTGGATCACCAAACAGGTAGTTTTGCCTATGCCTTTTGCATTAATTATTTCCATCCCATTAACATTACTCTAAAAATTTTATAGAAATATAGAACCCACTAATGTCAGTACAATTGTTATTGGACCAAAACAACTTGACGACTTTAAGACAAATTTTCAAAATTCACCGAAATTTAGGTAAATTATTTTGAAATTGCAATATTTTTTTAAAAGAAAAAGTTTCAAAAACTACTTTTATAACACAAAAGAGACACGATCTTTGAACCCGTATTAACAACGGTAATAAAAACCAAAAGTATTTTGAAAGATGACACATTGGTAACGGTTACAGAGAAGAGCTTTCTGTTTTATCGCGATCAAACGGAGCTGCCGAATGTTTCAAAAGTAACCAATACAACAATTTACAAAAATACCGAACGGTTCGAAGGTGCAGGTATGCAAGGAAAAAAATTAAATTAAAATTTATAGAATTTATTTATTCACAGAGAACAACGCGAAGACAATGCGTTTTATACCCGATCCTTTTGATCCGAGTGAAATATTTGCTTCAAAGCGTGGCGGTGATGAGAACTTGCCCGGTAGTTGTGCGGAGCTCATGAAGCAAAATGTCGATATCAGCAATGGTGTAGCTACCATATATGTTTTGGGTTATGGACCAACTGACGTGTATTGCTTTGCAGACCCTACGGGTACGGGTTGTGCATGGACTGTCTTTATGCGTCGCGTAAATATTGGTGATTCATTTAATAAAAATTGGCAAGAATATAAACAAGGTTTCGGCGAGCCGGATCAAAGTTTCTTTCTGGGACTCGATCGTATTTATGCGCAAACAAGTGATAGGCGACAAGAATTGGGTATATTTACGAAATTCGAATCCAACGATATCGAAGTGGAGAAGTATGCGCACTTTGTATTGGGCGGTGAAGAGACGGACTATAGAGTAGAGGAGTTGGGCGCATTTTCGAAAACCTCTGCTATATGTCGGCTAACGCGATTTTCGAAGTTCTCTACGCAAGATGTGGACAATGGCTTTCAATATGATAAATGTGCACAGGCGCTCGGTATGGGCTGGTGGTATTCGAAGAGATGTAAAAAGTGAGTACAAAAAATTTGAGATAAAACAATATTTAGGAAAAAACAAAGTTCAGATGCTGTCGAACATTGATAAGTGTAGGATAATCCAATATTTTCACAGATGAAATATTCAAATATTTTTTTTTTATTTCCATTGATCTATTTTGCAGCGCTATTAAATTAAGTGGAGTGCGTGCGTATATAAATGCGCCCACAATAATGGGCATACGGCCAAGGGGCTGCCAAGCTTAAAACGAACACGAGAATCAAACTAATTGTAGAAGGCTTCATTGAGGAAAGAAATACAAGAGAAGAATGTTCAGTTGCCGCACGATTTCACAAATGTAAGAGTTGTGGTATAATTAAACTGTACTTTATAATCCAACTGATATTTTATAAATCGAACATTCAGAATTAAGTCTCTTATTCTAATAAATCATTTAGCATAACAAATCATTAGCGAGTTTAATTAATCTATCTCATGTCAGGAAAAAATTCGGAATAACAGTATTTCAATATAATATATTTCTTTAAAAAGTGTTATACTTACTCGATATGAATGTGATTTCACTGAGCATTATCCAACGTGTCGCGAAATACAAATGCAATTGTAAATATTTGCCCAGACGATGATGAAGTTTGATTGTCACATCGCGTGCGTGATCCAGAATTGTATCAGGCATGTAGGAGAATTGAACTGGTTCACCCGCGTACTGACGACCACCAATGCTGAAGAACACTTTTGCGTGCACAAAAACCTGGAATTTTTGAAAGAAAGAAATATCGTGTTTTATTTTAACAGATGTTATAAAAACGTCGTTAGAAAACTGGTATAAATTATATAGTTTAATAAAATGATATATCAGGTCAGGTCAAGGTGTAGATCACCGGAACTACAGACAGTTTCACTTAGACACCTCCGATTGTCTTTGTGACACCCAAATATTCCTGAAGGTTCACCAAGACCCTTATGATTCCACAGAGCGCTTGAACTCTATTATAGAGGGCTATACAAGTGTAACCCTGGAAAAATTTTGCGATTTTCGTGATTTTTTATTTTAAGAAAGTACTTAATCGATTGTTTCGAAGTTTTTTGGACATAATAAGGTATATTTCCAGCTATATTACATTTTTTTTATTTAATTTTTAATATTGAAAAGTAACGGAGTCATAAGCTGTCTTCGGAGGTGCCACAAAAAAAGTTCCTCAATTGCTGACATGATTCCGACCAAATGAATAGCTCAAACAAAAAATTCAAAAAGAGGTTATTAAAGTTGAAGATATCTACGATGACCAACGTTTTTTGAAAAATATCAAAAATTAACAAAATGGCGTAGTTCTAAAAATTGTAACTTATTTAGGTAAAACAATTGTCGGTTTTTGATGCCACATTGAGAACTTTCAACAAATCAAAAAGGTCCTAAGTCAATGAATAATGAATATATTCAAGAATACTCTATTCAGATTCGAAGTCGACCTGCGAAGCCAGCTATTCAAAAACTATTCCAGATATGACCCTACCGCTTTCCGCCCACATGTCACATATATGAAAAAGTGGACTTATAACCACCCTTATTTGTGTATTCTCGGATTGATCCAATTTAACCTAACTTACTAATGAAAAAATTCTGGTTTTAGTAAACAAACAGTCGGGCCAGATGATATGAGATATATGAGCTCGTTAGAGATGAGACATGGCGTGTTTCGTTGATTGGTTTTAATTTGTTAAGAATCTCAACATATAAGTTCCAGAAAGGAATTTACTTAATTTTATTAGTTTAGAAATATCCATCTTAGTAGATGGCAAGTGAAAAGTTAGTAGCTTAACTTTAGTGGAAGGTCCTTCTCAAAATCTAATAATATCGTTCGCTACCAAATGTGATCTTATATGACCGTTAGGTTAGGTTGTAAGGCTGTTTCCCAAACGGAAACACAAGTAGACTTTAAAATACACTCGTTGTAGATTAACAATTAGGAGTCGACAAAGCGCCCTGAACCTACTACAAATCTGCAGAGAGTTTTAACTTCTATATTCGCTATTTCGCGAGCCTACTCGAAAAAGTGAGATCCAAGAAATTTCTTTCTTGATCTCTATCCACTTCATCCTCCTCCATGCACTTCTACAGCTAGCTTATATGACCGTTAGTTTGCTGGAAAATATTTCGTTTTATAAGCGGGAGATCTTAATATATAAATCACATCAAGGAATACCAATACTCCATATAATTTTGATTTGTGGGTAGTTGGTTTAGAGTGGGACTTAGTATAATTTGTCTGCGAATCACGAGGTTAAATTATGGTATGTACATATATATTATAATTTACAAGCCCTCATTATTAATTATAAGTTATTAATAAAATATATTTAAATGAGATTGACAACGTGGTGAAAGATTTATAATTTGTTCATTTATTATAAGATAACTTAACATGTGAGAATACTATATTATCAGTATATACTATAAATTCCATCACCTCAAAAAGATATTTACAATAATATCTACGAATCACTTGAAAATGACGAATTTAGTCAGCGGTTTGACATTCTATTGGAGTTAGGCATTTATCGCCTATTAATCAATTTATACATTGTTGAAGTGCGTGTAAATAACGGTGCATTGTCGAGACGTTGTATATCAACTAGGTAGGCACGAGCAGTGCGACTGTTGAACGCCACAAATCAATCAGTGCTGTTGTGGCTTGCAGCTAGTTTTTGTATGCAGCGGCTTTCTGAAGAGAGGGGTTGTAGCAAGAGGACTTCAAATTAAATTCGTTTGAGTGGAGAGAGGTGTTTGCTAATAAGCAACTGCTCTTTGATTAAATGTGATTGTTATCAATGTTGATTGAGAGAATAAATATAAATACGGGAATGTAATAATTTGTAAGTATGTAATAATGATTCTAGGACAGTAAGATAGTATTGCTTATCTATATTTATGATCTTTCTGTCAGCCGTAGGCACCGATGGGAACTTTAATTATATGCACTTATAAATAATAATATATAAATGACAGACATACATACATACAAATATAAGTGTAAATATTTATAGATATGTGTACATACATACTTAGCATAGATTCCTTCCATAGATTCCTTCTTCTTTCACATACTCTTTCATATTGATATCCAAAAGAGAATAATGAATAATGAAAATGTACAAATAAATAAAAAACAACAACAACAATTAATTGCTTTGAGATCTACCGATAAGCATACTTGTACAACATACATACGTTTATTTATGGAATTTAGGTCGCGCTCATACAAATACCATAAAGCACAAACGGCGTATGAAAAAAATCGATATGCGATAACTTATGTTTTGCTGGTTGTTATTACTTGCTGACAACAGAACTTGTTGTATTAAGGTATGTATGCACCTTAGTTTACCTTTGTACTAACATTGGTACCTTTATTAGACTGATTTTAATTATTGAGGTATATTGCATAGTCGATGTACTAAGTAAATACAGATAAAATCTAAATATTATTACTCACTAATATGGATTCTGAGTATTTTTATGTATAATTAAACTCTCTTAAGGGGTATGCAATATGTTTAAAATATTATCCAAAAATATCAAATTAATCCGGGTAATATTATTTCGATGTTCCGCCTATCAGGCTATGCCAGTATGAATGTAAAACTTTAAACGCATTTATCTCAAAACTCAATTTTTCAAGCCGGTGGACACAATATCTCAAAAAGTTATTAAGCAATTTTGTTAAAATTTTGCACACATATTTGGAATAGATATAGGGTTATATATATCAAAATGATCACAATGATAAGAAGAGTTGAAATCCGGATGTTTGTCTTTCCGTCTGTCTGTCCGAGTAAAAATTAAGACATCTTAACGAAACTTGGAACACGTATTCCTTGACACCCTGAGGCTTTCGATGATGGTCAAAATCGGACCTTTGCCACGTCCACAAAATGGCGAACACCGAAAATACATAAAGTGTCATAACTAAGCCTTCAAAGAAGTTATAAAAGTAAAATTTGGTACAAGGATCGTGCTAGTTAGGGCCATATTTAGATGTAATTTTTTTGGGGTAGTGGGCTTGGCCACACCCCCAAATCGATTATTTGTATATATCTCGCAAACCAATGAAGCTATATAAATCAAGCTTTCTGCAGCCGGTTTTCTTACGTACCCCATCACACACCATGAAAATAGTTGAAATCAGATAATAACCACGCCCACCTCCGTGGGCTTGTGAACCGATTTTTTATCCGTGTTATCAGGGTGTCAAGAAAATGTTATATATCAAATTCCATTGAAATCTGTCGAGTAGGTGAGGTTTTTGACCCATAAGTAGGCGATGCCACCCCCATTTTCCATTTTGTAAAAAATCTAAGTGCAGCTTTCTTCTGCGCTTTCTTCTGTAAAATTTTGTGTTTCTGACGTTTTTCGTTAGCGAGTTAACACACTTTTAGTAATTTTCAACCTAACCTTTGTATGTACTCGACAGATTTCAATGGAATTTGATATATAACATTTTCTTGACACCCTGATAACACGGATAAAAAATCGGTTCACAAGCACGACTCTCTCCTTATAACTCAATTTTGAATTTCATCTGATTGCTGCACTTTATAATATATTCATAGTCTTGGATTGAAATTGGTTCAGGAATTACCTCAGCCTTCATATCTATATACTCGTATAACGATTTTCGTTATTCTACTAAACTTTATGCCGAATTTATGGGTAAATTTATGTGTTATATAAACAAAATTTCTTCAATAAATTGCGAAAGTATAAAATGTTCGGTTGCACCCGAACTTAGCCTTTCCTTACTTGTCTTTTGGTTAAAATTATGTCAAATATTTGTATTTCAATATTTTATTTTTTTCCTTCGTTCATTAACTAGATTTATCCATATACTATCGAAATATGGATGGATTTGATTAGTTGGATGTCCACCGTAAGACCTCTTTTTTGGACATGCCATGGGAGATGAGGTGACAACGGCTGAGTTTTAGGAATTTTTAAATAAAAATTTCACAAAATACTATTTAAACGCTGAATTGACTAAATGACAAAATATAATTGTAAAAGTACCCTTGGTTTTAGCCTCTGAAACCTACCTAACCCCTTAATACAACAGATTTGTCAAGCCATGTAAATCAATATTGTTCGAATTATTTTCAAACCATCTTACAAAGTTTTAGAATTAAATTAATGGTTTATATCTGTTCATAATTGGTTGGCTTGGTTTGAGAATTTGGTTGAAAAAAGTTCATCATCTTATGTTAAACGAGAAAGCAGTCTTGTAGCGATTGCCTTAATAATCAGATAATCCCAAGCGATGAAGACCTTTTGATTTGTTGTAAATATTTTGCAGTTGTTAATAAAAATATTATAGAATCGGTTGATACTTTCTATAGTCGGTTTTTAGTAATCGTAGCAGGTCTCTCTGGAAAACGAATTGGTTATGTGTCCATTGGAGACGTGTCCCTGAAAAAGTGAAGTGAAGTGTTGAGGGAACAGAATAATGAATATAGTATACTAGGCTGTATTAAATGTTCATAAACTCTTTGTGGCGAAGAAGTAAGTATATTAACGGTAGGTGCGATCGACTGCAGATATTCTAATCTTTCTCTGCAGCCGTAGGTAGATTAGAAATATTATTATTCATTCTCGATTCAAAAGTTTACAATTAACCGGGTATGGTCATAAGTTAAGATCATAACCGAGAGTATTGCGTGCTTTGTGAGAAATATGTCCAAGTATCGACTGAGTTAAGAATTAGGTTATATTGTTACAATATTATATGAATAAGGTTTTCGCTAAACTGGTAATTTATGAGGAAATGATATGGAATTATTCAATCTGATAATGTTGTCACTAAATGTATGAGGCAAAAATCGGTTTCTTTCGATAATATCTTTATTTTACTATAGAGTTATTCATATGACTAAAACTCACCTGCACATCCTTGGAGAACATATTATTTGTATGCAAAATAACAGCACTAAAATTTCGCACACTTTCAAATTCAAATGTAATCTCGACTGGATGACCTAATAGATTTGGTGTGTCATTGCGCCAGCCAATCCACTCATAGCCTTTAAATAAAATAAAATAAATATTTGGATTTCGTTACTATTATCGATTAAGTATAAGATAAAAATAAAAACATAAAATATTTCATAATTATATGATTACTACCAAAACAACCACCGAGTTCTTTTTTGTAGTGAAAATAAAATATAATATTAGCGAATTATATTTGGTTCCAAAAATCTTACCCTTTCCAAAACCATGAATATCCGTACGAAAGTTGTCCTTGCCCATTTGGCCATCGACTAATTGTCCTAAACCGCTGACATATCGATCACCTTCTTCATGTCCATCGTAAGTTTTATCTGAGAGATCGATTTCCATACCACGCTGCACGCCTTTAGGTATGCTATATGAAACGATGCCGTCTATGGAAAGGGTTAATAAAAAGGAATTTAAGATTAGCAATAGACAAGTATATATATTTAAATATATATTGCTAACAGAAACTATAATTATATTTTTTAACTCTAAATTATTTAGTTAATTATTTAACTATTTTTATACTCTCGCAACCTGTTGCACAGAGTATAATAGTTTTGTTCACCTAACGGTTGTTTGTGTCACCAAGAAATATAAGAGTTAGATATGGGGTTATATATACATAAATGATCAGGATGACGAGTGGATTTGAAATCCGGATGTCTGTCCGTCCGTCTGTCCGTCTGTCCGTCTGTCCGTCCGTCTGTCCGTGCAAGCGATAACTTGAGTAAAAATTAAGATATCGTTATGAAACTTGGAACATATGTTCCTTGGCACCCTGAGGAGGTTGCTTTCGAAAATGGGCAAAATCGGTCCACTGCCACGCCCACAAAATGGCGGAAATTTGGAACATATGATCCCATTAGGGAGGGGCACATTTGGATGTACTTTTTTTGGGAGGTGGGCGTGGCCCCGCCCACAAATCGGTTATTTGTATTTAACTCGCAAACCAATAAAGCTATATAAACCAAACTTTCTGCAGTCGGTTCTCTTATGTACCCCACCACACACCATGAAAATAGTTGAAATCGGATAATAACCACGCCCACCTCCCATACAAAGGTTAGGTTGAAAATTACTAAAAGCGGGTTAACTAACTAACCATATCTCAGGAACTACTCGACCGATTCGAATGAAATTCGGTATATAATATTTTCTTGACACCCTGATAACACGGACAAAAAATGGGCGAAATCGGTTTACAACCACGACTACTTTCCTTATAACTCAATTTTTAATTCCATCTTATTCCTTCACTTTATAATGCAAACATAAGGAACCAATGAAGATAGCGGAATAAAACTTTACACAAATAGTGCATATCATCTCTGGCTTCACTTGCGAAAAAATTGTCGAAAACGGATCATAACTTTTCAATGCCCCAGATATCGAACATGTTGAACTCAGCGCCTAAGGATAAATTTTAACCGAAAATATGGGTAAATCTCAACTTAATTCAGAGGAAATTGTTTTCTTCTAATAGTGTGTCTCTTTTCCAAAAATTATTAAAATCGGGTCATAACATCTCCATATACCTCATTGTAGGTTTTTCAAAAGTATCTTCTCCTAGCTCCCATATACCTAATTATAGGTTTTTCAAAAATACGGTGAGCTTTATTCCGCATATATGTATTGGTTAATATGTGAGCTATCTTAGCAAAATAAAGTGAGGGTATCGTCTTGGATATAGTGTACCTTGCTAATGAAAATGAATGAAATCGGTTCAGGAATTACCTCAGCCCTCATATACTATATATGACGATTTTCGTTATTCTATTAAACTTTATGCCGAATTTATGGGTTAATTTGAATGTTATCTTAATAAAATTTCTTCAATAAATTGCAGGAGTATAAAATGTTCGGTTGCACCCGAACTTAGCCTTTCCTTACTTGTTTTTAATGAAAGTGTTATCCCAAGAGCTCTTCTTTACAGCATTGGTGTCTCTATTTGTTATTCTCCAACAAATGTTTCTTTTAATCACAACAAACAGATAAAATTCTATATTCACACTCACACTCAAGTAGTCTCACATAACCAAACAAACAAACGAAATTCGCACACTTACAACGCTAATCAATAATTCATTTATTCAAAAGTCAAAATGTGTGTGACAGCAAAAGCGATTCAGTGCCAACAGAGTGGCACTCTCCATTGCTCCCCAGTCACCACTTTCCATTTGCATCAAATATGTATTGACAGCAAAATGCTGCATTTGCATGCGATTCCTTTGACAAGGTTGAAAGCAAAATATATTCTATCGTTTTTTCTTGTGTTGTTTTTGGTTGCTATGCTGCAGCAGTGTTGTTTCATGCACCGATTGATTTACAGTTGCAAAATTCATGTGTCAAAATGGATGGCAAGCAACGTGTGTGAGTAAATGGTTGCAAGTGTTGCAAGTTTAAGATATTTCATTTCTGCATACGCATAGCGACAAGTTGATGTGTTTTTATGGAAATCGTGTGATTACACAATTCAGCACATACATATAAAGATTATTTGCTTATATTTGTCGGCATTAGAGATTTGAATAGATAATTTGTTGGAAGTGGCGTGATTGGAGTAGGAAAGTGTTTTTGGTTGGATAAAGCTATTGGAGGAGACGTATAGTATAAAGAAAGTATTAGGTTGCCAACTATCTTACTTCCACCTTTTTGTCTTTTGAATTTCGCAGCTATGTAAAAAGCGCTACAGAGCTCGTATCTGGGAATACTACACATCTTTGAACGATCTTGACATAACCTACAAAACGACGCTATGCATGATTAGTTTGGATATTGCTGTCAACAGTTCTAGACGTGTAAACATGGAGGTCACTAGGAACGAACTCGATCACATACGACAATATCAAGCGAAAATGGTTGTGGTCGAAGGCCAGTGAATCGTCCCAAACAGTGGCCAAGCCGGGATTGACGGCCAGGAAGGCTTTGCTGTGTGTTGGTGGGATTGGAAGTGAATTATCCACTATGCGTTGCTCCCATATGGCCAGACGCTTCATTCTACCATCTACTGCGAACAACTGGGTCGCTTGAAGCAGGCGATCGACCAGAAGCGTCCAGACACTTCGTTGATAACTCGTCAGAAGATACAGGAGCTCGGATGGGAGGTTTTATTGCATCCACCATATAGCCCAGACATAGCGCCAAGTGATTACCACCTGTTCCTGTCCATGGCGAACGCCGCTAGTGCTGTAAAGTTGAACTCAAAAGAGGCTTGTGAAAAGTGTCTGACCGAGTTCTTCGCAAATAAAGAGGGGACGTCTACGAGGGGAGTATTATGAAGTTGCCGTCTAGATGGAAACAGATTATCGAACGAACAGATTATTCCCGTTATTTTTTGAACATACCTCGCAAATAAACGGTGCCAGCGATACTGCTAGGCCTAGCTCAAAAATAATATATTCCAACTAACAACTGTGGACGCCGTTGGGAAATACTTGAATAAGAGTTTTGACATAAGACCAATCGGAAAAGTCATCATGGGTTGGTTTGAATCCTATTATAGTCTTGGAACACTACACACAAAAGGCGTATCAAAAAATTACATTGGGGTAGTGTAGATAGTGGATTGACCAAAATGGTTCTACTTAATGGAAAGATAGAATTAAGTATCATGGTGGAGGTTATCATATAACACATGCACCGAAGTCATCACTTCCAGAATCTTGGTAAAACTTGGTAAAACAAGTAGGGAAGGGCTAAGTTCGGGTGTAACCGAACATTTTATACTCTCGCAATTTATTTATTTAACTTAATTAATATTATATAATACACAATTTGACCCACATATTCGTCATATATATTGTATAAAGTCCATTGGAAGTAGGAAACCATAATATTAGGTTAGAAGCACCGAGGTCCTGATGTGTGATATATGGGGCCTTGAAAACCTATGGTCCGATTTCGGCGATTTTTAGAAATGGGCTGCCACACTATAAATACAGTATTTGTGCAAAGTTTTGCACCGATATCTTCACTAGTGCTTACTTTATATGTTGTAAAGTAAACGATTCAGATCATCTTCTAAGTTCTGGTATATAGGAAGTAGGCGTGGTTGTGAAGCGATTTGGCCTATTTTCACAACATATTATTGGGAGGTAAGGAAACTATTACAAACCAAGTTTCATTGAAATCGGTCGAGTAGTTCCGGAGATATGGTTTTTGACCCATAAGTGGGCGACGCCACGCCCATTTTCCATTTTGTAAAAAAATCTGAGTGCAGCTTTCATCTGCCATTTCTTATGTGAAATTTAGTGTTTCTGACGTTTTTCGTTAGTGAGTTAACCCACTTTTAGTAATTTTCAACCTAACTTTTGTATGGGAGGTGGGCGTGGTTATGATCCGATTTTGCTCATTTTTGGACTGTATTAGGAAGTGGCTAAAAAACACGACTGCAGAAAGTTTGGTTTATATAGCTCTATTGGTTTGCGAGATATGTACAAAAAACTTAGTAGGGGGCGGGGCCACGCCCACTCCCCCAAAAAAGTTACTTCCACATATGCCCCTTCATAGTGCGATCCTTCATACCAAATTTTATTTCCATAGCTTTATTTATGGCTTAGTTATGGCACTTTATGTGTTTTCGGTTTTCGCCATTTTGTGGGCGTGGCAGTGGTCCGATTTTGCTCATTTTCGAAAGCAACCTTCCTATGGTGCCAAGAAATAAGTGTGCCAAGTTTCATCAAGATATCTTAATTTTTACTCAAGTTACAGCTTGCACAGACGGACGGACGGACGGACGGACGGACAGACAGACATTCGGATTTGAACTCCACTCTTCACCCTGATCACTTTGGTATATATAACCCTATATCTAACTCGTTTAGTTTTGGGTGTTACAAACAACCGTTATGTGAACAAAACTATAATACTCTCTAGCAACTTTGTTGTTGCGAGAGTATAAAAAGATTCTTCTGGAGCATATAAAAACCCCGTGTTCAGCCTGTTAAGACAGGGTATCTTTTAGGGCTCCAAAGCTCCAATTAAAATAAAGGTATCTTATGTGGAAAATATTTACGAAATTCAAATTCTTATCCGTAAGTTTAGTTTGGTTTCACTTGGGAACGCAATGAGCCTAACGCTGTCATAAGTGCGTTCGCATACGGTCAGCTGGTCATACAGTTTTCCGTCAATTCCTTTATAACAATTTTTACAACAAGTTATATTTACATTTGATTCTTCTGAAAACTCGGCTAATAGATTCATTGTCTGCATTGCAGTTCAATATTCCTAACACCGGGTTTTTTATTTTATATCAAAAAGGTTTGAGCTTCAGTAAAAATGTCTGGACCTTCTATGAAAAGGCCTCTACTTCACTTCACAGTTTAAGAAACTTTGTGAACTTTGTTTCAACCCGATCTAAAATATAGTCGTAACCTCATAGAACCTATAAAAGTTGGAAGATTTCATCTCATTTTATCGCGTGTTCTCTTTTTAGAACTAGTTCTTGTAACTACTCATTAAGTTGTCTATAAATTAGTCTACTTACAATACGGAAAGAACCGCTTTTCCGGTATAGAAACAAAGACTTCTGTTCTGAAAGCATTTTCAGACTTGTCGAAGAATATTTTCAGAACTTATCAAGAACAACAATGATAGACGATCTTCGCTGAGTATATTTAGGGTTCGGAGACGAATTAGATTTGGTTAAGAGTTTTCCAAACCTCATAACTAGTTTCACAATTATTTAAAAAAATTTATAAATTCACTCACCTTCCCAGAGACAACCGACCACCTCAGCTCGCAAGCATACGGTGCGATCATATTGGCTGTATGGATAGATGCGCACTTTCGAGGCGAAAATGATCGGTTGCATGATGTTTTCTACTTCGCTGTAAGTGTTTATGTTGCCTGTTAGTATCTGGAAGAGAGAGAAGATTACATGTACAGATAATTAGGAAGGCGTGACATTGATGAAGAGTTATTTATATAAAGCTAGTGAAATAAATAAGCAATGCCTATATAAATAAGTAAATAAAGTACTACAAACTATACACTCTCTCGGTATATTTGGAAGCTAAAAATAACAAAAAAAAATCGCTGTACAGTTGTTTGTTGACCCTTTTTCGCACACCTGGCATATTTCTTACCATAAAATATTGCTAGGTGTAACGCTCATAATTTTTGCCACGACACCTACGCAATTTCTGCATCACGCACTCAAAATTTACACAAACTGACAAACTGCAGACAGCAGACGATGGACTGCAACAAGGTAAATAGCGGCGTGTATAAGCGAAAAAATAGTTGTTGCGGGCGGAACGAAATATCACTAACGCAAAGCGAAAAATTAAAGAAAGGCGTGCACTAGCCTAGCAAGCAACTCTCACACACAGTCCAGACTTTGCGTCAAGCCAACGAACCCAAGCGAAGATACTTGTTGTTTTGGCAAGCGATTGTTATCGCTTTGATTAATGTGTGAATATGGGCGAGTAAACGGACGATTGTCGAAGTTTCGTATATCATGGCCCAAAGCTAAGACAATAATAAGAGGCGTATCAGATATAAGGTTAAAGTAAATACACAAATGGTTGTGTATAGATTACAATGTGTGTATGGGTATAATAATAGTAAAAGGTGTTGCAGACAGTTTGTATTTGTTTTGTAGGTAAAATGGTTGGAGGAGTAAAACAATTGTGGGAGACACTAAAATTGCAGACATTTACTATGCGGCTATCGTATATATAGATACATATGTACATATATGATCTAAAAATACTCTTGTAGTGGAGATTGTGAACCTATTTGTAGTAATAATAACATTGTAGTGAACTATTTTTGATTTGCCTATTGATTTTACTAAATAAATTTGTATGATTTGTTAAATAGTGAAATAGTAAATTTAGTATTCATTTCCCAATTAACTAATAGTTTGTAATGTCAACCCTTCGAAATGAAAATAGAAATATTTCTTGTATAATATTCATGTTTCGTAAATATGAGTAGAAACACTACGAAATATCACCTTTCCCTCTCCACGCTTCATTTCTCCAGTTTCCTTTTCATTATTTACTGTGTATGACGATAAATGTGTTGAGAACATTCAATCTATATTGATTTTTTTAAATATTTTGTAACATTTCACCTTTTCCTTTGTCTCAAAATAGGTGTCTAAACTATTTTTCAGCGACAATTTTACCAAGGTCTGAGACCAAAAAAGTTAATAGGTGCATATTCGGATAGAGATGAGGAAGCAATGGGAAGCAGAATTCAAACATTTTTATTGAGTATGTGAGATTGCAACCTTGTCAAAATGTCCATTAAAGGGTTGCCTAAATTGGCTGTAGGCACCGATTAATTTGAAGATCAAGGAATAACTTTACATACAAAGTATCCGTTAAGTGCTTTGTTTGAGCAACCCAATTAATTATAAAAAAAATATATATTATATTCGGACTGGATCCTGTTGCAGATTGATTAAATATTTAAAACCGTTTACTACCGGTTCTTTCATTTCGCGAGCTTATTGTTTAAAATTGTTTACCAGAAGTTGGAGACTTTTTCCTATTCTACAACGCTTACAAGAAATTATTTTCATATATGCTTTGGCTTTCGAATAAGAATCGTACACCCAACAAGATAATTCATATATCAAGCGAGTGTTGATCATAACGGGTTACTATCATAAACCTTTCGTCTTTCTAAGAACTGCAATGCTTGTGACTTCACATCAAAGAAAGGGCAGTACTTAAAAACAGTAGTTAGACGAAAGACTAACAAACATATCAACAATTCCGATTGTTCTTGGGCGAACGTTTCTTGAATTTAATAAGATTTAGTGGGCAGTTCATTAAGTTATCACATTATTCGTATCGTAAAAATTATATTAGAACCATATATGTTTATTTTGATGTAGAGAATCGGTTATTTAGTTTATTTTATCTTACGATTGAATTTTTGGTCTTAAGTTACCGTCAAGACCTCTTCTTCTTCTTATGGGGTAATTTTACTGGTTTTTCCTTTAAATGTTTCAAGTAACGTTATTTTCTAGTCTATAGATGGTCTAGTCTATTGATGGTTTTATTATTTTGTGCTATACGATGATAATGTTGCCAAGTACATCTATTGTCCGATTATACCGATTTTGAGTTTAGAATCATTTAATAGCTCCAAAGCGTATGGAGTGTCTCCATTCTTTCAAGATTCTAGATTGGATTTTCTTGAAAAAATTAATAAGAAAAAGCGATAACCTTCCTCCTCTTCCTCTCCAACTCTCTCTTTATTTCTTTCTAAGTACATCCCATAGTATAATAGTAAGATACTCATTCCGTTTAAAACCATTTAATAGCTCCATACACTCAATAAGTGTAGGCGATTCTTGTTCCCTTTTCTCTTCTCTCAAGCTTCCAGTTTGGCTTTTCTCGAAGAAAAAAATGAATGAGAAGAAGAGATAGCCATATTTGTCTGTCTCTCTCTCTCTCTCTCTCTTTATTTCTTTCTTTCTTTTTTCCTCTTTCTCTCTAATATCTATTTTCCTTTATGATCATATGTCAGGAGATGGAGAGTCAAATCAAAAGTTTTGCATTATTATTGGAAGCACAGGTAATATTTAGTATTACAAGACTGAAGAGCAAAGTGCTGCTCCCAAAAGTCCTCATTAAACAAAAAAAAAAAAAATTGCAGGATAGAGCATCTGCTGGAGTTATCTTAAATAATTATAATGTTTTCAGGTTGGTTTATTGAAGTCTTTTTGGTTTTCATGGAGTGGAAAATCCCGGCAAAAATATTCATTGTATCTGATGATATTCGCAACAACCTGGTTCAGATGAACTCTGACTTTAAACCAAGTTTAAAACACTGATGCAATGCATATGAAAATATTTTAATAGTTTTCAAGTCTTCCTACAATCATTACTCACCTCTTTGCCTTGTATGGTCTTCCAGCGCAACCATTTTTCAAAACCGGGACGCCAGTACTCAAGCACATACGCCTCGGTATACTCTTGTCCCTGACCTTTACCGAAGCGACCCTGTGTGCGTATCGCTGTGATGACATGTACCTGCAGTAAGTCGATTTGTAGATACTCCTTGAGACCGCGCGAAACCATATGCTTCGGACACCAAGCGCCGCCATTATTATCCACCTTCAGTCTGTAAGCAGAATAAAAAAATTGCGATTAATTTTAAAGTGAATTGAGCGAAAGTGAGTGAAAGCAAAATGGAAATTTAATATGCACAGTTATACTACAAAACCGAAAAAAAAGAAAACGATTTGTACGCACATCCGGCTTATGCGCTCGAGTGATTAAAAAGTAGATTTAAAGCATATGCAAGTTTAATTAAAACAATTTATGCTTCAGTGCAGCAGCAGCAACGTCACACACCTGCAATTATGTAATTTATGCGCCACTGTAATTAATCTATTTTTTATATGCATACATTATTAAGGTAATTCATTTATAATTGATACCCGACTATAATTACTATTAATTTTAATAATAAAAATAAATATTTTTATTTTTGTGGCGTTGTTTTTTGTTTTGTTCATTATTTATACTTTCCAGCCTCAATTTGAGGTTTTTTGCACAAATAGCTTATCGATTGCCGCTGTAATTAATACTTTTATGCGTCTTTGTTGAGTTCAAAAAAGCGCGTGTGAAAGAGTTCGCCGTTCAAAAAAAAATTGTACGCGAATTCGAACAACTAATTGCAAAAAGCATTTAATTTAAGCGGTCATTAAAGTGTGATTATCGACGTTGATAATTTAGCTTTGTGGAGCAGCAGCAGTGGCAACAACAATAATCGCTACCAAATTAACAAAACCAACAAGCGGCTATTTGGCGCGTATTGTGCGTGTTAACGGTAATTACTGTGCATTACATATGCATAAATTAATGTGAAAGTACTTGTATGTAGCTGCAGTTATTGTTTATTTGTGTTGTTAAATAATCCTCGTTTCGAAGTATTTAATACATTCGGGAAGTATTGAATATTTCATAGATCGGTAGTTAATTGCATATAAATGGGTGGTTTTATCAAGGAATGAATATGAGATTTGTCTTTGCCTAACGAGTGATAATAGATTATTATTTTGTTTTATTTTTATGTTTTTTAACCAGCATCATTCAAGATCTGAAGAGACCACTGGTAGAAATAATTCAATTTTTTTCGGTTTTGGAATTTCAAAATGAAAATTTTTTGATTGATAATTACGCTCCATCAGTTTACATGTGCCGAGTGCGCCCAACAAAGTCATTCGGTCAAGCCGTTTTTGAGATACGATAGAGGAAAGTTTAAAGAACCCACTGAAAGTTTCCAGCTGTTAGTCGCTTCCAAAAGCACTTTCCTCTTACTTTTTTTTTGAGTCCATCACATGGGATGACGTTGCCTAAAAAGTTAAAATATGAGCTTGCTGTAACTTGAGTAAAAATTGAGATAACTTTTATGTAACTTGTTACATGTGTTCCTTGGCACCATAAGAATGTAGCTTTCGTATATGGAAAATCGGACCACTGACACTCCCACAAAATGGTGAAAACTGAAAAAATATAAAGTGCCATAACTAAGTCACAAATAAAGCTGTGAAAGCTATTTGGTACAAAGAATTTAACTGTGGAGAAGCATATTCGGATGTACGTTTTTAAGAAAAATTTGGGTGGCCTTTTGTAGATATCGAGTAAATTACCAAAGCTATATCAACTCAACTTTCGATAGACTTTTCCTTTAACCCCTACCTTATACAGTCTAAAAATGGAGTAATTCGAATTATAACCACGCCTATCTCCCAGAAACCTTAAAATTCTTTATAAAGATGGTATAGAAGAGCTGCACTCAAGATGGTGTACAAAATTTTAAATGGGCGTGGTCCCGCTCACTTATGGGTCAATAACCATATCTCAGAAACTGCTCGACCAATTTCCACAAAATTTGGTTCGTAACATTTGCTTCGCATTCCAATAGCATAGTTTAAAAATGGGAGAAATCAGTTTACAATCACGCCAACTTTCCATGTACCACAATTTTGAAGCCCATCTGATTCGTTCACTTAGCAAAATATATAAATAAAGCACCAGTGAAGATATCTGAACTTCTAGTATGACATCATCCATCTTAAAAACACCGAAATCGGACTATAACATTTCAAGGCCCCAGGTACCGAACTTGAGGACCTTGTGAGTGTTTGTGTGACATATTTTTTAACAAAAGATATACTTAAATACCTCAGATATTCTAAAGAAATTCAAAGGAGATCCGTTTTTTATACCGTATATATCGGTTAATATGTGAAATTATGTGAACACATAACATCTTTGATATGATGTGATGATGAGTAAAATCGGTCTAGGCATTATCCCTATTAGCCCCCATATACTATATATTTATACTGATTCTTGTTATTTTAGCGGACTTTATGCCGAATGTATTTAGGTTGGCCCTTCCGCTTATTTGCTCTTTATTCACTGCTTTATAAAAAGTGTTACATTGATCGGATTTATATATGCGTCGTTTCGTTCGATAATCTGTTTCCATCTTGACGGCAACTTCATAACTAATCTAATCACTTGGCGCTATGTCCGGGCTATATGGTGGATGCGATAAAACCTCTCATTCGAGCTGCCGTAGCTTCTGACGAGTCATCATCGAAGTGTGTGGTCTGGCGTTGTCCTGGTTGAACACCACACCCTTTCTGTTGGGAAATTATGTACGCTTCTAGACGATCGCCTGCTTCAAGCGATCCAGTTGTTCGCAGTAGATGGTAGAATTAAGCGCTGGCCATATGGGAGCAGCTCATAGTGGATGGTTCCCTTACGATCCCACCAAACACACAGCAAAACCTCCCTGGTCGTCAATTCCGGCATCGCCACTGTTTGGGGCGATTCACCGACCTTCGTTTTCGCTTGATATGTCGTATGTGATCCATTTCGCTTCAAAAATGGGTCGAGTTCGTTACCACTGGTAATCACTATTTTCCATTTCTATGTGAAAATTTCTTCGACTTTGTCAAATAACTTCGCTGAATTTTGATTAGAGAAAATGAAGATTCTCAAAGTACTAGGGTACTAGAGAAAATTCGAAATCTCCTCCCAGCTCGTAAAATTAAGAAACTTCGATGGCACTATAGAGAAATTAGAGCCAAGAAAATCGCGCAATTTCTTGTGTAATACCATCATCTGTATATGATTACTTCGAAAATCTGTAATTGGGAACTATAGAGTTTATGGTTTTGATGTTTGATGTCTAGTAAAAATCAATGTGAATAAAATGAAGAGAAAGTAAATAATGTTTTTGTTTCGAATGGAGTTTTATTCTTTAACACACCATGTGGTAGTCTTTTACTCAACACACTGGGAAATTCTTGCTTAAAATACTTTAAAGTTCAATGCTTAAATTCCTTTCCACAAGTGGGAAAACTCATATACATACATACATCCGTGTGAAACTTTCAGATCTTTACATATATTAGTTTGTTTACTTAACAGTTTGCTTGCCATGTCAACGCATTTTTCACAATTTCCCTGCAAACTCATATGAAGAATTTTCACATTTTTATACAAGTTTTTGCGCACTTCTTTGTAGTCACATACACACCATATACATATATACGCACAGTTGACTGTGCGGCTGGCTGGCCAGAACTTTTGCGCCCCCAGGCGACCCATATTTCAACATTAATAATAAAAAAGAAACAAAAAATGAAAAAAGAGAAAGCTATGAAAGTCACATACGCAGCTGTCAAATGGCCGCCATGGCATGTGGGTGTGAAAGCGTTTGTTCATGTGTGTATGTACATACCATCATTTGTCCATAGATTTGTATGTGTGTTCTGTGTATGCAAATGCAAATAGAAATAGAAGAAGTTAGGAATTTTGTACAAATGTATGTCTCATTGGATTTATGACAGCAAAAATTGATATTAATGCTCGGCGACAGGCGAAGGACACAAATAGGTAGTTAGATTGTACATATGCATATATGTATAATATATATATATACATGTATGTATGTATTTGGAGTTGTACATATGCATGTCAGCGCCTAACACTATGCTGTGATGCTCTCTGATGCCAGCTTATTTCACATTGGCAGATTTTTGTTGGCGAAAGAAGACATGTGCACGCACACTGGCAAACATGGTCATACATACATACTATATATATATACATACTATATATATGGTATATATGTATATTTGTTTTTATTTTCACATTTTTAATCTCTCTCGTTAAACCTCTGTCCAAATTGGCAATGGTTTTACCAGAAATTTTATTATATTAGTTGTGGTTTTATTTGAGAAGCAGTCAGCGTGTTATGCGACAAATTCAGTGCTTGAAAAATATAAACAAGAATTAAAAAATAAAATGCATAAAAACAAAAAAGATAAACACAAAATGAAATTGGCACATTAAAGAATACTATACAAAATATAAGTAGCCCCAATAAAGTGTAAGAGTCTGGTTACCCTTTTCAGCTGAAAAGTCATCGTCGCAAAAACAGACGAAGATTATGTGAAGAAAACTGTATTGATATTAAGGATGCCCTATTACTAAATTATAATACAAAAAATTTGTTTTTTGAAAATATCAGGGAAAGTATTTTTCAATATTACAATATTAATTATCATAAAAGTCAAAATAACATATTTAAATATGAAATCTGTATATCATATAATGTTACGTTTTTTCCTTGTTTTCACACTTTTTATAATAAAAATATATATTTTTTTTTAATTTAGAAGAAGTCGATGATATATACTAAATTATGGTCAATAGCCAAAAATCAGTTGCAACAGGTTTTATTTGAATTTATTAATTGGTAAAGGTGCAATTAGTAAATCGATAATATATGATCAGTTTCGAACTTTATGATCTACATCGATGTTTTAAAAAGCTTTATTTTTTAAGATGTTTTTTTTTAATATGAAGAACTCATCGAATGTTCTTAAGATGCGCCTGCATTATTAGGTTATATCCTGGGCTCTTACTTTAAATACAAAAAATTTTTATCTATCGATGGAAACAGTTAATAACTTGCTCAACAAGCAGATACACGTGGTCTGAATGGAATAAGAGCCGCACATTACGACTATTGTAATTGAAAAGGAATTACATATGAATCTTAGTAGGGGTGTTAACAGGTCACTGTCTGATTGGGAGACACGCTAGCAGACTGGGGATATATTTCAATAATTACTGCAAACGCTGCCAAGAAGTAGAAAAATAAGAAACTATAACACACCTTCTTTGTGGATATAAGACACTGTAAAGGAATATAATCGCAACTAACGGACTCGGTTTTCACGATGCGGAAATTGCATATATCAAATTTAATTTATCAAGACCACAGGGTGGTTCAAAGCGGACTAAATAGTGTGAGGGCATCCCAGTCTCGGTGGTGTTAATTACCTAACCTAATCACGTTAATTAGAACGCTTTCAACTAAGATGTTTGTTTTCGAAAGCTTTCTGAGATTTTGAAACTATACGTCGCAATATTTTAAAATTTTTTATGAGTCATAGCGCATGTACTTAATACGATCAGCTATAATTTAAAATTCAGAGAGTTGAAGTTTTTATAATAGTTTTATGTTAACTGAAGTTGCACAATTTCCATAAAACCGACTCCACAGATGAAATAAAAAAACATAATTCAGTTATATAAAGCACAAAAAGGTTTGGTGTTTCTTGAGAGTGCATAAATAAATTTTCTCGGCCTATTAGATAAAATTCGATACTATATCAAAGAAGCAACCAAAGTAATACTAAATACCAAAAAACGTAATATCGAATAGCTGTATATTTTACATGGCTTCCAAATATATAAGACTGAATATAAGGGATTTAGAAATAGATCGTCAATGAAATAGTTGAATTGTTGTCACTTTGGAGTAGTAATCAGATAGTCATTTTATAGAGTAAACTTAAAGAAATAAATTATTTTTAATTAGCATATTTTAAGATTTCGCAGCAGTATTGATCAAGTAGAAAATACTTTGGAGCTCCTCTATAACATATAATGTCTTCTTTATGATTAGCTCCCTTTCTCTCATAAACCATGTTTCTATCTTTCGCACTGCTGTTATTTCTAAAATAAATATTATTTGTCACTGTAGATGTGGTTTTATGGAATCGAATATGTCAACATTAAAATTTAACTACCATCCAAATGTCTAATTTTATTAAAGACGAGAAATCTCTCTTCAGAAACTTCGAATAACCACAGATCTACAGAGATCTGAGATCTAGAGAGAAAAAAGAGGTTGACTTTTACAATAAAATGATCAAGTGGGACCCTTCCAACCATTATTCGTACATATGTATATATAGAAATAACTAATATCTAAATGAAGACAAACA
Source organism: Zeugodacus tau (assembly GCA_031772095.1). Lineage (NCBI taxonomy): Eukaryota > Metazoa > Arthropoda > Insecta > Diptera > Tephritidae > Zeugodacus > Zeugodacus tau. Next base: position 17,020,482 of record CM062651.1, on the reverse strand, counting down.
CATTCATATGCTTGCCAAACACACACATCCACACAACTGAGTGCATAAACAAATACTTGTGTACAAAACTGAGCGCGTTAGAATAATGTAGGTCATGGTAGTGGCGTGGCGCTTGGCGAGGCGTGAAAATGTACACAAAAAAGAATGCAAAAAAGAGAAAAAATGCAATTACATACAAACACAAATACATATACACGCAAAAATGCGTTAGGAGGAAAAAAGCACATGCGAGCAGGCGCATTGTTGGCAATTTGAGCAATGAAATGTACAAAAAAAGCAACTCAGCATTAAATGACTTGGCTTAATGACGCTGAGCAACAAATATGTTTCGCATATTTTTATTAAAGTAATAGGTTTGAGTTGAAGCAATCGGAAATGAGAAGAATATATGTAATTTCCATATTACCTTCACATAAGCTGGAATAAATTAAATCTGGCTTTCTGCCGCAAAATTGCAGAGTTCATGAAATAAATTATTTGTCTACAACCATGCAATTGAATTTGTTACTATTAGTTAGATATCCAATTTATCGTCCATTGTCCTCTCGAATAGGGGGACTTTCAGTCCATATTGCTAGTAAAAATAACCAAGTTATGGACTGTCTTGGATAGTGAACAAAAGGAGTTCCCCAACTGCTGACATGATTCCGCACGAATGAGTAGCTGAAGAAAAATATTCCAAAATAATATTAAAGTTGAAAGTATTTTCTATACAATCACCTACGATTAACAAAATGGCGTAGTTCTGAAAAAAAAATGTCAATTTTCAACAAATCAAAAAGATTTGTATAGTAAATATATTCGAGAATACTCAGTTTAAATTTGAAGTCGATAGGTTCTCTTCTTTTCTTCTCTTTGAGTTATGATATTAGCAATTTTGAGAAATGTTGTTTCGCGAAAAACGCGTTTAAAGTTTCGACTGGCGAACGGTCGCTCTTTAGAACAATGCCATTCAGATACTACCTTACCGCTTTCACATGATATTTTTGAAAGTATATCTAAACTATCGATAACCAAAAAATAAAAAAAATTTATTTTTTGAAAATGTCATACTGGTATTATGCGAAAATATACCTGGTTTTATGTGCTTCTGCATGAGATCTTGTTAAGTTCAATAAAAATCTAGATTTGTGTGAGTACTTTTTATACTCTCGCAACAAATGTTGCTAAAGAGAGTATTATAGTTTTGTTCACATAACGGTTGTTTGTAACACCCAAAACTAAACGAGTTAGATATAGGGTTACATATACCAAAGTGATCAGTGTGAAGAGTGGAGTTCAAATCCGAATGTCTGTCTGTCCGTCCGTCCGTCTGTGCAAGCTGTAACTTCAGTAAAAATTAAGATATCTTGATGAAACTTGGCACACTTATTTCTTGGCACCATAGGAAGGTTGCTTTCGAAAATGAGCAAAATCGGACCACTGCCACATTTTTTTGGGGGCATGAAAGTGGGCATGGCCCCTCCCCCTATTAAGTTTTTTGTACATATCTCGCAAACCAATAGAGCTATATAAACCAAACTTTCTGCAGTCGTTTTTTTAGCCACATCCTAATACAGTCCAAAAATGAAAGAAATCGGATCATAACCACCCCCACCACCCCAACAAAAGTTAGGTTGAAAATTACTAAAAGTGGGTTAACTCACTAACGAAAAACGTCATAAACACTAAATTTCCCATAAGAAATGACAGATGAAAGCTGCACTCAGATTTTTTTACAAAATGGAAAATGGGCGTGGCGTCGCCCACTTATGGGTCAAAAACCACAACCACGCCTACTTCGTATATACCAGAACTTTGAAGACAATCTGAATCGTTTATTTTACAATATATAAAGTAAGTACTAGTGAAGATATCGGTGCAGAACTTTGCACAAATTCTATTTTAATAGTGTGGAAGCCCCATTCTAAAAATCGCCGAAATCGGAGCATAGGTTTTTAAGGCCCCATATATCGAACACGAGGACCTCGGTCTAAACTTATATTAGGGTTTCAAACTTTCAATGGACTTATGTGGGTCAAATTGTGTATTATATAATATAAATAAAGTTAAATAAATAAATTGCGAGAGTATAAAATGTTCGGTTACACCCGATCTTAGCCCTTCCTTACTTGTTAAGAATAGAATTTTCTAGAGACATGGCTCTTTTGAAATTATATTTATTATATTATTATCTTAAGAAAAATATTTGTTTGTTTGAAGGATCATTTAAAATATCACTTAAACTAGAAGATTACTCATATGTTTCTGAATAAAAACAATAACGAAAACTGAAGTTCGACAACAAATTAAAACCCAGAATAAGATCAATCAAATAGTAAATGAACTTATGGAACATTATGTTAGAATGAAACAATGAACAAGTTAGATAGTGGTAGCATCTATTATCATCAGGATATTTCCATATATTCAATATCATAGGATGACCAAGAGAGAAACTGATCTGAGATATAAATTTATGCGTTAAACGAGATTACGGCAGATCATCAATAAAAACAAAGTTTCGTTTGCTAATAAAAATCTGCGTTTATTCTTATAGTTAAATTTGGAATAGATGGAAGACTTAAGTTTAGTCAAGTTTTTACATATACTTTTGTATACTATCAATACTTAAACTTATGGCTTGTAATTATGCTTCGAAACAAGGTTTCAATTTCTCCACATTATCATACTTACTATCGTACATATTCCGGCAATGTAAAAGAAGAACCCTCTGTTGCCCAAAGTAATGGGCGAAAAAGAAAACTGAGACTACCAAATCACAGCTCGTTTGTTGTGACTACTATTACACGTGTTTTTCTCTTTTTACTTGCATACATTTAGGAGCGCTGCCATTAAAATGCTTCCACTTTGCACGGAAACTGCAATGCATTAGCATGCCAGCTACTGTTGTCCGTGATAGTGAATGTGTGTTGATAATGATGTGTATATATTTTTGCACATTTTTTACTGACTATACTGTGTGTATATATATATACACATGCAAGTGGTGATGCGCCCTAAAATTAGCTTCGTTTTCCAGTGATGCATACGCAATTGCAAATAATAAGCAGAGCAGAGTGTAAAAAGATAGCCAAATGGCTGAAAACTTTTTCGAGGGTGTCGCCGTGTGTGCTTTGTTATTTTGTTGGTGTTGCAGGTAAATGTGGTGTAGTAAAGCAAATTAGAGAGACACTAGTTGGCAAAACGTTAACAACAAACACTTAAATGAATGCTCACTGCAGGTGAAGAGAACAATAGTAATATGGAAGGAGAAAGGAGAGGAGAATGCAAATGTCGCAAGAAATTTAAAGTGAAGATAGCAAGCAGCTGTGAAAAACTGAATCGGTGACAACACTAACAATCTGGTGCTATTATAAAATCAGAAAGAGATAGATATAGAGAAAGAGATCGATATAAATGAGGTATAGATAGAGGTGATCGAGGAAAGAGAGAAGATAGAGCTGGAGATAAGGTAAAAGATAAAGGTTGAGGTAGAGATATAAACAGAGATAGAGATACACACACAGAATAAACGATAGAGATACTAATAGATATTGAGATAGAGATGGAGTTAGAAATAGAGATAGATATAAATATAGAGATAGAGATAGAGATAGAGATAGAGATAGAGATAGAGATAGAGATAGAGATAGAGATAGAGATAGAGATAGAGATAGAGATAGAGATAGAGATAGAGATACAGATAGAGATAGAGACACAGTTAGAGATAGAGATAGAGACACAGTTAGAGATAGAGATAGAGATAGAGATAGAGATAGAGATAGAGATAGAGATAGAGATAGAGATAGAGATAGAGATAGAGATGGAGGTGATCGAGGAGATAGAGATAAAGATGGATATAGAGAGAGATAAATATAAAGGAGGTAGAGAAGATAGAAATATAGAGATAGAGTTGATCGAGCAGATAGAGATAGAGATGAAGAGAGATATAGGGATATAAATGGAAACCGAGATATACCCAGGATTTTGCTATATTTAGAGACAGTCAGAGATAGTTATAAATGTATAACTGCCTAGAAATCTACAAATAACTTGCGAATTATACCTTTTTTTCCTTCCAAAAATAACTTGCTATCCACACGCCAACTAGGTAAATCTTAAAAGCTAGTAATACTAAAGTCGTTTGGAAAGCAAATATTAAAGCGTTCACTTCTTTTTTGTTGCCTACTTTTTGGCGCACTAACGACGTAAAATTGTGCTAGTGCTTTGTATGGTATTAGGAGCATACAAGTCTGGATATGGTGGAGCACACATAGATGTACATATGTACCATATGCATATATTTTATGAGGCACACTTGCAGGCGTTTGGCATGTATACACAGATTTTATGCACCCCAGTAGGGGACTTGTATTTTTTGGTTCTTTTTTTAATAGTTTCCATGTGTGTAATGTTATTGCACAGTACTCGTGAAAGTGAAAACAGCTGGCGGTCGTTAGATATATGAAAACATTCGCATGCGATTTTTTAATGATATTGCATAGCTTTAGGGTGCTGATAGTTAATATTTTTAATTTTTCATTTGAAATAAATGTGCATTTTTAGCATTTAGTACGTGCAGTAGCATAAAAAGCGTAATAAAAATATGGTGAATTCCGGTTAAAGCAGCAACAGCTGCAACGCCTTACGGCAATGCGCCTAAAACTATACATAATTGAAGTGGGAATCGCATGTGCACATGCTTTATTTCAACATTACCGCTTATAATGCATATTTAATGATTTCTAAATAAAATTAACATACCATTTACATGTATAAGTTATTTCTATAATTTATTTCTTTCCCTATTTTCCACACTTTTCCACATTTTCTTTCATGCCACCTCAGGCGGTGGCAGCCTTTTCATGCCCAAAGCACATTTGTAGGCATTAACAGCTGGTATAAATTATTACTAAATGTGACTGCAACAGCCTTCAAGTATGTAGGGTTCTTACATGAATTCATGTTTTAACTACGACGAAAGCTCCATGTACATAGGTATATGCCGTACTCCAGTAAGTTAAGTCTGGTATATATGCTTGTATACGTTGGCAAGCAATCGTTACATGCTAAAAGGTGAACTATTTATTTGCGAAACGCGGAAGTGTGTCAGCACAAAGATTACCTCTTCACGGCATGCTACACCGCAAAGTAGGCTACATGAAAATGAGAGTATAGCGAGTGGCATTTCGAAAAGGAAAAACATGAGTTTGCGAAACAAAAAAAATGTAATTAGAAAATGTGATTTACCTACATGCAGTAAAATATTTGCATGCAAACCATAAATTTGTCAAAAGTATAAAATCCAGAACCACATATTTTCATGTACTTAAATTGCTGTATAATTGCGAAAGTGTTCTTGGTACGATTAAAGTGTGAGTACAGCTTGTATCAGATTAAGGGAATCAGTTAAGCCACTTTCACTTAATTTGATCGAAAAATAGTGAATTTATACGCATAGAATGATATAACGAAATTGAAGTAGTAAAGGCAAAACTTCTAAAATATTCCTATTTACTACATACATACATATGTATGTGATTGGCGTTGCAACCGTTTAGCCGGTTATAACCAAATCGACGATAGTGCGCCACTTCTCTCTCTCCTTCGCAGTTCGGCGCCATTTGGAGATCCCAAGTGTATCCAGGTCGCTCTCCACCTAGTCTCTCCAACGGAGTGGAGACCTTCCCCTTCCTCGGCTTCCTCCGGCGGGTACTGCATCGAACACTTTCAGAGCTGGAATATTTTTGTCCATTCGAACCGCAGCTGTCTTTTTATTCACTGAACTATGTCAATGTCGTCGTATAACTCGTACAGCTCATCGTTCCATCGTTTGCGGTATTCGCCGTTGCCAATGTTCCGAGGACCATAAATCTTGCGCAAAATTTCCCTCTCGAAAACTCCTAGTGTCGTCTCATCTGATGCTGACATCGTCCAAGCTTCTGCTTGTTCTTATATGTATAAGTTTTCCTAGAGGGATAGCTGTAAATATGAATATATGTGTTTGACATTTATAGTCTGTAAAATTTTACACCGGAACAACTTTGAATTCCGAAAATCCACATGAAATCACTCTTAACCGGAATGATAATTTAGTCTCCGAATCCTTACGCCAAACAATTAACTTGTGAGGTCATATGATTGGCTTTCAGAAAAAATTTTTGGGAGAATTCATTAAAACTATAGTCGACACTGGAAATCAGCTGCAACTGACTAGTTTGTAACCAATATTAGGCGAGATGAGGTCGGTTGGAAAAAGTGGGGTTTTCAGTGACTTACAAGAACTTAAGCTGTCTTCACGTGAATACTCTCGTCAAAAATAATTAGATAGCAATATTAGAATTACTGAAGCGAATTGTGTGACGACATGCTTCCATATCAAGTCGTTCAAGTAATAAAGCAATCGATTGTATATTTAGACATAATATTATATGAAATCATATCGACATCACGTGACTTCATTAAGCTTACCTATCCTAATAGTTCATATTGCCATACGTCACGTCAAATCACTTTATTATACTTCGCATTGCATTATAGATAAAAATTAACAATAAGATTAAACAATTTTAAATAACACAGCCACACAAAAAAAATGTTTGGTTCTGACCTGGGGGTCTCACTATGTAGACTTTATGTGTTTTGGGTCGCTGAATCCGAATCCGAGGTCCATTTAACCCCATCAGTTCAGGATTTTGACATAACCTCAAAAAACCAATATGGCGGACACGTTTTCGAAAAATTCATCGGATTCGATTGAAATTCGTTACTCGGGGGTTTTTGGGGTCGCTGATTACGAATTTGAAGTCAGTTTTTGAAAATTCAAAATGGCGGATACACTAAAGAAAAATATGGATAATAAATCTTATTTCGGTTCTTTGTTTGAGAAGAGTACATTTTGCTTAAGTCCTATGCTGAGTAATTGGATCTTGCGTGTGTCTGCATCCAGGGCACCTCCACGTGGTGACGGTGGGCAACGGAGATTGTCCGCTATCCGGCTAAGTCCCTGGATAACGGCTTTGATGCCGTCATGGCAGACCCGCGTAAGAAACGTGTTACGATGCAGGGACTCGAAACCCGCCATTTTGAATTTTTTAAAATGACTTCAAATTCGTAATCAGCGACCCCTGAAACCCCTGAGTAACGATTTTTAAGTGAATTTGATGAATTTTTCAAAAAAGTGTCCGCCATATTGGATCCGCCATTTTGAATTTTCAAAAACTGACTTCAAATTCGTAATCAGCGACCCCAAAAACCCCCGAGTAACGAATTTCAATCGAATCCGATGAATTTTTCGAAAACGTGTCCGCCATATTGGTTTTTTGAGGTTATGTCAAAATCCTGAACTGATGGGGTTAAATGGACCTCGGATTCGGATTCAGCGACCCAAAACACATACAGTCTACATAGTGAGACCCCCAGGTCAGAACCAAAAATTTTTTTTGTGTGGCTGTGTAATATTTAATTGTGATTGTTTACATCACATGACTTTTAATGACATCACATGATATTATATCACCTTACCTATTCATTGTATTATATCACATTCAGTATATCACATCAGTTGGTATTACATCAAATTGTATCGCGTCTTATTGTGTCACATTATATCACATTTTGTTTCAACACTTCGTACTACACCACATATCACATAAAATAATACATCACATCGCCATGTCACATTATAAGCGAAATAATATTATATAAGGGTATATCATATTCACATCACATCATATCATATTTTTATACATCAGATTCACATCAAGTCCATTTATAACACATCAGTTGTTGCTATATCGAATAGATCACATCGCATCAAATCACATCATATCAAGTTACGTTTATCACATTATATGCGAAATAATATTATATGATGTTATGTCATATTCAGAACACATCATATTATGCTTTTGTACATCACATTCTCATCATTATCTCAGTTTATGTTACATCAAATAGATCTCATCGCATTATACATATATCATCAATTCACATCATATCTCATCACACATATCATATCCATTTCGGCATTGTGTCTTTTGAATTTCGCGGCTATGTATAAAGTGGTACAGAGCTCGTATCTGGCAACCTACGAAACGACGCTATGTATGATAAGTTTGGAGATTGCGTTCAACATGGAGTTCACTAGAAACGAATTCGACCCTTTTTTTGAAGCGGATGGTGACTGGCGTCGAAAAATTGATCACATACGACAATATCAGGCGAAAACGGTCGTGGTCGCCTGCGATATGCTGCTGAAACGGAACGAACTCGACCCTTTTTTTGAAGCGGATGGTGACTGGCGACGAAAAATGAAACACATATTAGGCGAAAACGGTCGTGGTCGAAGGCTGGTGACTTGATCCAAACAGTGGCCAAGTCGGGATTGACGGCCAGGAAGGGTCTACTGTGTGTTTGGTGGGATTGGAAGGAAATCAATCCACTCCTCCCATATGGCCAGGCGCTTAATTCTACCTATCTCCACTGCGAACAACAGGACCGCTTGAAGCAGGCGATATGCCAGAAGCGTACAGAATTGGTCAACAGGAAGGTTGTAGTGTTCCACCATGACAACGCCAGACCACAAACTTCATTGATGACTCGTCAGAAGCTACGAGAGCTCAGTTGGGAGGTTTTATCGTATCCACCATATATCCCGTACATAGCGCCAAGTGATTACCCCCGGTTCCTGTCCATGGCAAACGTCCTTGGTGGTGTAAAGTTGAACTCAAAAGACGTTTGTGAAAAGTGGCTGTCCGAGTTCTTCGCAAATAAGGAGGTGGGCTTCTACGATGGGGGTATTAAGAAGTTGCCGTCTAGATGGAAACAGATTAACGAACGAAACGGCGCATATTTGAACTAAATCCGTCCAAACTAAATCACTGTAATACGTCTTATAAACCATTGAATAAAGAGCAAAATGCGGAAGGAGATATTTACCAACCTAATACTAAATATATCCGATATATTTACACCATATTCCTATCGCACATAATTTTTAATCACACCATATCTCTTTATATCGCTCGTAATATTACATCATATGTGATATCACATTCACATCACACATACTATTTGGTGATGTTATATCACATTCACTTCACAGAATATTACATTTTTATACCTTCCAAAATCACTATCAGATCATATCGTATCTAATTATTAGACATCATACCCATCGATCACGATATGACGGTATATTAAAAGGGCAGATTTCAGCTGAAATTATTATTCTGCATATGATATTATTATTATATATCACAGGTACAGTTACAGATTTGACATCAGCTTCTACTTAGCTGTAAATATAATAATTTATTTGTTAATTTTTTTTATTCTACATTATCTTAAAAAAAAACTTCACCATCTCTCAAAACCAACGCAGCTCATATTTTAACCCATTTTATCCACCATTAAAGCGCTTACTTAACGACAAACTCGTGTGTTATTAATAAATCGCTTACGTAAATCTTTTTTAATTTTTACGATTGCACATAAAGTCGTCTTTTCAACACTTTAACTGGCACTGTACCAGCGCTTATAGCAACATACTGCGCACATAATGTGTTGCGTAACGTCGTCATTTACCCTTTAATTGTTTAATATTTTCCGTTCATTCAACCTTCTACAACTACCACCCGACTACCTTAAACACTTGTGCCGCGACTTCAACTAGCAACTTCCTATAGGAGGCTTAGAAGGCCAAAAATTTCCTGCTAACATTTTACTTGCCACTTATTCAAGCGGTACGCGAGCTTTTATTGTTATTGTTGCTTTATCGGGGTATTGTTTTAATTTCAAGCCACTCTTCAACTTCTTCTTCTAACTTCTTTTTTATACGCAGCACCTACGCTGGCAAATAAAAAAGAAATACGTGAAAATAATAAACGAAAAATTTACAATGCGAGTAGCTGCTGCTGCTGCTACTGTCGTCAGTTAAATGCTGGTGGGATTTTTAATTAAAATTTTCTGTTTGTATGCTTAGGGTTTTCATACTATAGATGTGTATGTGTGAGAGTCTGTGTGTTTGTGCATTGGCGCATGTTTTTATTGATTCTGTGTATGCATGTGTATGTGTTATTGTGTGCGTGTTGCAAAGCAACGAGGTGCGCCATTCGCGCGTTGGTGGCTGCGTCCTGGCGTTATTGAAAATTTTGTGGCGCCATTTGGCATCAATGGCTTCTTTACCCTTTACATTTTGGCATTTTGGGCGCTAAGTATCAATTCTTTTACACATTTCGCGCACTTTAAGGGTTAAGATGGCAGACATAGCTCGTTTGTTTTACGCACAGCTGCTTAAGATGTCAAATTTTGTGTGTTTTAATGAGAGCGTAAAATATTGCAACAAATGTAGCAATGTATGGGTATAAGGAAATGTGGTTTAAATATATAAAATCAATTTAATTTAAATTTAAGCATTTTTTCTTTATTTAACTAATAATTCCTTTTTTGAATAGAAATAAAGGCTGAAATGAGAGATTTCTTTTGCTCGGATTTGTTACAAATTTATCATTCTATTGTAGTTTGCAAATTCCAGGGATCGAAGTTTTAGAATCTATACTTCGTCCACTCCATAGTTACCTTTACATCTGACTTGAAGAGAAAATCTTCTCCTCAAAGTTTGCCAACGGAACTATTTGAAAATATATATAAATTTAAGGAAATAAGTCCGTAATTTTCTTAGAAATAATTTATCTATCACAGAGGGTGGTTTTTGCTAAAGTGGTTGGTTTTCTATTCGATGAATAATTGCTTAATTACCAGTACATACTAGAGAGCAGCAGTACATGGCTATGAAATTCTCCATAGGCTATAAATACAATATTAAAACATAATCAGGGTTTATTTGATCAAAGTAGTCTATGGTCTTACAGGAATCGAATTGCTGAGATGGAATGCCGGTTTAGTCTTGTGAACAACTAAATATTCAATATAATATAATATTAGGTTGATTAGATAATATAAGGTTAACAAAAATTGTCTTTTGAATTTCGCGGCTATGTATAAAGACCTACAAAGCTCGTATTGGCTATAATATACCTTTTTTAAAGGTCTTGCAATAACCTACAAAACGACGCTATGCATGATTACTTTGGATATTGCGTTCAACAGTTATAGACGTGTAAATATGGAGTTCACTAACCCCGGAATTCGCGCTATTTTAAAATTTTCCTTCGTGAAAGGCAAATCCGCTAGTGAAAAGTTCTGTAAGATTAATAGTGTTTTGTGGGGTGGTACTCTATTACTTCGAACTGCGGAGGAATGGTTTTGACGATTCAGAGCGGGTGAAGACGACACCATGGATAAGCCAGACGAGGGAAGACCTGTGTCGATGAATACAAAAACACTTTTAACACTTTTTATAAAGCATTGAATAAAGTACAAAAAAGCGGAAGGGAGATATATTTAATAATATTTATAGGATGCCGACTTTTAGAAAAGAGTGCTCCTTTATAGGAAATCGCTAGAAACTCTATAGTTACTTGGAATATAAGATGGTCTTGATATACTACTTAGCTATTCTGGTTTAATTTTGATCTATTCAAAAGTAATCTAATCTAGTTGATAATTAACTAGTATTTATAACTTCAACTTTATTATGTAGAGATCTACTCAATTGAAAAAGGAGCTGATGAGGAATATAAAGGTAAATATCTAAATATAAGTGGTTCGAAATCTATGACAAAAAACTGAACCAAATTAGAAGTTGTTGAGAAACAACTAATTGAGTATCTAACTAATTGACTGATTAATTGTCATAGTGAGAGCATAACCTACTTCATTTTCCATATTTTTTTACAGATAAGTACTACCCGAGCCATTACTGGGCACTGCTCGATGGGGTTACATGTCGTGAAGCTAAATATTCTGACATACGCATATTGCCAAAGTTACATGGAAGAAGTGGAGATTGAGACTTTCTCCTTCATTGTCGAACTTTCGTTAGACTGCACCTGAAACATCTTAGCAGGACAAACTTCAGAGAACCAGCTGAACTGTCCCGTTTATAATCTAGTTGTCTGCTCAAATTCGTGAAAGGTTCAAAGCGCTTTGTCGTCACTTAAGTGTCTTGGGCACTCATTTTGAGGAGCTTTTGGCATCGCAAAGGATAGGTTTTCGCTGTCCAAGTGGGATCTCCTGCGGCACAGGAGTTCATGTCATTTTCCTAACCTAACTACCCGAAGTTGTAGGAACATATCTGAAAAGATCTGAAAGATAACCTATTTATTTTATAAGTAGGTAGAGAATTATAGTTGCATAAGAAAGCGAATGAAATATTTGGAATGAAGTCGCTTGGAAAGCATTAAATTTTGTAATAATTTTGTCCAAGAATAAGAGTACTTAATGGTGACGAGGCGAGATGGAATGAAATGATTTAAAATAATATTTACATAATTCAATAAATCAATGAATATATAACGCGTTATTGCACGCCTTAAATATTATAAGAGAAGCCTTATTATGACAGAGTTTGATCGCTTTTATGGTGTGAGAAATTTGACTGACTCGATTCATGCCTTTTCCAAAATTTTATAAGCTCATTTTTTTAAACTGGTATTTAACTGACAACATGCAAAATTTAATACCCCATTAGACCAATTAGTTGAATGAAATCGCTTGAAAGGAAATTAAAGCATATTTGCAGGCGCTTAAAGGTATAATTAGTAACAACAAATGTACGCGCTCGCTTTCAATACACACAATATGACGACTGCTTATTGTGGAGTTAAACAAAAACAATAAGTCGCCGCATTGAATAATGGGGTGCCCGCACGAAAGCCGTCACAGAGCTTAAACAAAAACACTTTGAAGTATCGCGCAGGCTGAGCGCTGTTGGCAGTCCACAAATGCAGCGCAGTGAAAGCTACACAATATTAAATCAATTCTTTGTTTTTTGAGCGGATATTATTTTAAAATAAATGCTATGCTTTTGTCTTGCTGCTGTGGCACTTCAAAAAAGAAAAACTCAAAAACAAAAACAAAACAAAATTGGTTAGAAGAGACAAAACGGAATTAAGATGCCAAACAAAGACAAGAGTGAAGCGCAGACTTATTTGTAATCATGCCACATGCCGGCTGGTATACATATATATACAGATATATATATATATATGTATATATATTACTGTGATTGAGACAGCATAAGTAAGTATAAAACAATTTAATCCGCTTAAAATGCAGACAAACATGTCGACAAGAAATGAAAAATGAACGAAAAAAATTGAATATAACTGTAAGCCAACGAACGTATGAAAGTGCTCGAATGAGTTGAATGAGTTTTTTGAAAGAAAATAGAACGGATGGGGAAAATCCTAAAATCAACGCATGAAGTATGGGTGTATGGATTTTGAAGTATCACTGGGAGCGCGTGCTATACACATGCCTGTGTGTGTGTTTGTCTCTGTGTTTACCATTTCAGCTAGCATAACTGTTGCTCCACATTTTATTCCGCGTTGTCGACGCTAAGCTGTAAGATGTGGAGCAAATATGCCGCGACGCATAAATGCTCGACGCACCAACCGCCTGTCATGCACCCTCGCCCATAACATGTCACTTGCCGCTGGTTCAGTCAAACGATTGCAAGGCAGCAGCTGTGCAGCCGCAGCCACAGCTTGAAATCTTGTACTGTCTGTTGGGCTGTCTGTCTGTCAGTTCTTGCTCGTTTGACTCCAGAATTACTGTTGAGACTGATTTAGCGGAGTATGTGTGTGATGAGTAAAGTGTAATATAGATAATACTTTTGGTATTAGGGTGGTACTTAAAAAACTGAAATTGAAAAGTGTTGCAGTCTGATAAGCAGAAATCATAATACTGTAGTGCAAAAGGTGAAATATAAAGTTTGATACCGATAGAAGTGGGTTAGGGTGTGTCGGATCTTGTACCTATATAACTTTTAATTCTCTATAAATACTCGTATTAATTTTGTGGATATTTTGGAAATTTATTGGATTTTTTTTCTTACATTGAAGAACCACCTTAATAAAAATATGTGGAAAAACGTATTAGAATCCATACTTATATGTCAGTGGCTTAGTTCTTTACAAAAATATATACTTGGTAGATATTTTAAACTTTTGTCTTTCATTGCAAGAGCCACCCTAATGTAAAAAAGTTAAAAAATCAGTGCTAATATTTAATTAGAATTTTCTATATACACTCATATTGTTTTAGGAGATATTTTAAGAATTTATTGAAAACTATTTTCTCACATTGAAGAACCACCCTGATGTGAAGATATGATAAAACTCTAACGGTATACATATTTACATATACTTTTATAGATAACAGAGTATCGATTTGGCAGAAGTTTTGGAAATATATTGAAAACTTTATCGCACATTTATGAACCACCCAAATATATATAAAGGTATAAAAATATATCAGCATCATAATTTATATATCATATTCCTACTTATGTACAGTATGATCGATTGGGCAATTAATTTTTCTTTATTTTTATAAAAAAAATCTCAAAAAATTAAGAACCGCCCTAATATGCAAAGCTACATACACATCTAAGCATACATGAGTGCCGCTGACAGCTTACATTTTATATTTACTGGAAGAATTGGGGCACACATGCTTAACTGCACACATCCACGCATACATAAACACACACACACCCTCACAATATTTACATGCTGCCATAAGTCTAACACTTAAAAAATAAAATATTATATGCGCTGCTATAACCAACAAATATAGGTTAGTTGAGCCGCGTTTTGCGTCTTCTTCTCTACAATTGCGGCAGATATAGTTGAATTTCATTTTTGTGTTTTTGTAAATAACGTAGCTTTAATGTGTGCGTGTGTGTGTACGAGGCTTTCGCTCCACTTACATTTTCATAAGCATACTCTAAGGGGTTTCTTCAAATATTCTAATACCTCGTCGAGTTCATTGCGTGGAAAAAATCCAGTATTGACTGCGATTGAGGTGAAGCAAAGCTGAGCTGTTGAACGCTGTAGAGTGCGTGTGTGTGTGTGTTTGTGCGTAAGTATGCTTGTGGGCTAGCATTAAGTCGTAGTTATGGTAGAGATGAAGTGAAATGCTAGCTTTTGAGGTAATAATACGAAAAGTACTTTTTTGCTGGAGGAGCTGTAACTACATTCGTAATTATAGCATAATTGCTACTGTAGGTTGCTAGGTAAGATTTGAGGTAGCAGATTTTAGTTCTAAGTTTCAGAAAAATTTAAAATTGTGATAAACTAGGTGCTTCTACTTGTAGCACTGTCGAAAGCATATTTAAGTGAACTAGAAATGCTTCATCTTCGTAGTATAATTTTTTTTATATGGACTGATATCTTTTTCTTATCAAAGATAAATACTGTAGTACCAATTTCCACAAAAAGAATGAGGAGCTTAATTTTAAGATCAAGATGTTGCTAAAATATGAGTGAAAATATGATTGCGGATGTCACAAGTATGAAAGAAGGAAGGCTTTATATATTTATAATAGAATAGAAATTTTAGAGGAATGCACTACGACCTGTGGTCTTTTGTACCCTCTACAAACAACTCTATGTCTACAACAACTCTATCAGTCCCACCACTCTTACAAATTCAAGAATGGTGCTTGAAGTGAGGGAGTCGATGCGATCCTCAGTTGGGTTGCTGAGACCCAAAAATTTACTCCTACTTCTGTGAAGTGCTACACAATTTAAGAGCAGGTGTAATGGAGTTTCTGCCGCCAAGTCACAGAGCGAGACGTCTCTGATGAGACCATGCCCTGGTTGTGTAAGTGGTACTTACGCTTACAGTGGCCTGTGTATAGTCCCACCAAGACTCTTAGTTTATATCTGGGGAGGTTTATTACACACCTAAATCTTTTAGTGTTATACCCTCCAATAAAACGCTTTGCTTGGTGTAGACCGACAGTACCTTTCCCTATCTTTCCTCAGTTCATTCTGGAACACCTCCCTAATTGTGTGTGGCCCCACTGAATAACGTTTCAAATGCCAGACTGTCCCAGTTACCTATACTGCCTAATGTGACTTTAAATCTCCTGAAAAAAGTTGTCTCTCTGGTGATATGATCCCTTGGTAGGAGAGCTAGAAGAAGCCTCTCCATCATATTTTGGGTTGAAATCACCTTAACTTTACCATAGCCATCTGCAGTCACCTGCATGATTATCTGGTTGGCGCAATGCTTAGTGCAGCCGTGGGGCATATTCTCATAGCTCCACATATGCATACGCAGACTAGCCTTTGCAGTTTTGCAAGCTTCTGTTGGATTGTAGACAGAAATGCCTTGTGGGCCCAAGTTCCGCTCCATATGTGTTTATCGACCTTACTATCATGGTGTACATCCAAATGACAATGTATGGGCTGCAACCCCAAGTAAATATTTTCCTTCTAGACTTAGATGGGATTGTGTATTAAACGACTTCTTTTCATAAACCTTTTCACTTCAATCATTTCTGTCAATAATGGCTTTGTTTCGAAGTTCGAAAAGCTGAACTTCCCAATTTCTTTAACAATCTCAATTATATAACTTATTATGCTCTTTGTGACACCCAAATACTCCTAACTGATTGAAAGACCCTCACGATTCGAGAAAGCGCTTGGATTCTGTTTCAAGCTTTTAAGTCGCCTTATGACACACTCCAGCTGCTTAGTGTGTGTGTCCTTTCCGAGCGCCGTTCAACAGAGGACAAATCTATAAAATATCATGGGCTTAACTGTAGTCTCAAAGTGACTGGAGACCAAGATCCAGAACAAAAGATAATGAGCAACATTTTTTGGGTATCTTGTTTACCTTTCGACAGGCAAACTTAGGTTAGGTTAAGTGGCTGTCAGTCGACGCACCTAGGCCTTTGGGAGGCCCATTGTCACATCACCGGGACTGTGATCCCTCACACTATTGAGTCATCTTTGAACCCCCTGTGGTCTTGATAAAGTGAAATAGTTCACACAATATGATATATGCCCACATCATCGTGTCCAATAGTTGCGATTATTTTCCTATACAGAGCCTTACACCCACAGAGAAGATGTGTTATCGGATATTTTTCTTCTTCTTCTTGGCAGCTTCTGCAGTATTCATTGAAAGGTATCCCCAGTCTGATGGCGAGTCTGCCAATCAGACAGTGACCCTTAAGACCCCTACTAAGGTAAGGCAGACTGTGGAAGATATATTTGAGATTCGTTTCGACCCCAAATTAATCGATCGCGTTAATAACCGTTTTCGATCTGACATTGCTGAAAACCCTCTCTATATTAAGGAATGTTCCTAATACGTAGTCCTTATTTAGAAGAGTTTCCTCCAGCCCCGACATTTCAGTGTGCAGGGCGGTACCTACCTACCGGCTCTTACAGTACTGTGTTCAGCCTTAATCAATATGTTTCTGGGAAATCTTCCCCTTATGTATGGGTCCATCGCTTCAGAACAAACGAGGACAAGGATACCATATTGAAGATGTCAAAATTAATCTGGATATGCTTTTAAAAGAGAGCTTAAGGTGAACGAGAAAGTCAATGTCAGTACATAAAAATGTAACCCCATACGGATTAGCATTTCAAAATCTAAGGTTCTGTATACGTTTTTTTTTTAAAGAACTTAAGGTTAACGAAAGTCAATAACAGTAATTCTTCTCAACGAACCAAATTATGCTATACTAACTTTCATTATCTCTGCGAATATATCTCACAGATAAAAGATAAAGATATTCTCAGCTATTGGGAGGACCTTTGTGTATTAGATCAGCATGCGATAATGTTGGGTACCTAAGAAGAAGAAATTACGAACCGTGTGAGACCTTTATTGAACCACGTCAGTCTGGTAAACCGGAATGACTCATAGTCATTTGGAGAGTATCGAATATTGATTAAATTCAAAGTTCGTCGAATAGATGGCGCAAATGAATACAAATTATACCTAAAAGAATAGTATCATGTTTAGAGGGGTCTATATAAACTTTTTTTTATATCTCCTGTCTAAATTTTCAGAGTAAAGGGTTCAGAGTAAAGGGTATAATATTATGGGAAGCCATGGTCTATTTGATCATGGGGCCAATCATTTGATTACAATAAAAAAATGTATCAAAAACAAAGTGTGAACTCTTTTCTGAATATGCAAAGCATCCATCGCTTTAAAAGAGGAACAACACCCACATAGACATGTCAATATTGATTAGAAACCTTGCCACAACCAATGGCAGAAGTGCTAAGTGATGTTTATGGATTTATGTAGATGCCTAAACGAAGAGCTTGCAAACGACCGCACATAACCTCAAAAAAAATAACAGAAGAGATACGTGTAGAAAAAAATACCAAAAACAACAACTGACTGTTGCGCATAGCTGTGAGCGAAGAAAAAATCACAACAAATTATAATCACAATGGCACAGTGTGAAAGGCGATAAAGCAAAAGTGAGTAGTGTTGCTGAAGGATAAATGCAGAATAGCTGGAAGAATGAAGCGCGATAATAAATAAAAATGGAAGAATGATGCGAAAAAAAGCGGTAAAGTGCCGTGGATATTAAGGAAAACGGGTTATCAAGAGGACGTTGAAGGCTCGATGTAAGGATAGTAGTAAGGGATGTTGCATGTATGTGACTGATGTATGTGCTGCACATGTTGTTAAGTGCTACTCCTTTTCCGTTCACTCCCGCTGGCGCTTCTTAATCTTGTAGAGCTTACGCGTTTGAGCTGCGCCTTTTGTTAGCAGAAAATCGAATATGACATGCAAAGGACATTTGTACAGCTCAGGTTCGACTTTTTGTTGCGCCACCTTGTTTTGCTGCTGTTGTTGTTTGCTTTTTATTGTTGTTTATTTTTCATTGTTGTTAACTTTTCATTGTTGTTGTTGCTTTCGCCGTTTTTTTTTGTTGTGTTATGTTGACGTTAGTTTATTGACTTTCCTGGATTTGCACTGCATTTATGTGCCATTGTGTCAAGTGGGTGACTATGCAGGGAGGTTGTACATGTAGCGAAAGGGTGGCAACGTTTGTGCGAAAGAAATAGTGTAGACACTATAACCCATATACGCACCTATGTGTGATGTGTATACTTTGAGAATAATGATGTTTGCAAATCGAGTGACAGGAAGAAGAGTGTCTCAAAGGCATAAACTTTAATGTGCAAACTTGAAGCCTCGATTAGAGCCGAATGAAGGAGTGTTAGAAAGCATCGATAGTGATACTGAAGAGCTTGCAATGACACAGAAAAGAGAGAGCTCATGTAAATATATACAGTTGTAATAACTTTATGTCCACGGAGATCTATATTTTAACAAACTGAAAAGTAAGTAATGACCAGCAAACTTTCCTCAAAAATATGATATATGGGTCAAGAAGAACGAACAAGAGGTAACTTCTTTTAACCTCTGAGTCTTTAGGGGTGATTCATCAAACTAATCGGTTGAAAAGAGAACGATAAAAATTCAAATGAGCTCCGAATATAGATACATTCAAAAGATAGATACTCTAAAAGTAGTTTGCTGAAACTAGAAAGAGTAAAATTAAAGTCACTATGAGGAAATCGTTGTTTCAAAATCCAAAATGATTTGTGGATGTAATTTTTGGATAAGTAATCAAGCAAACAGTACCATCTACTGTGTAAGACGTTTGCTGATTAATTAAGAGCTCCGTTAAGTATAAGCTTTCTAAGCCTTCACAGTTGTGATCATTAGTACTAAAGAGTTTGTGAAAATATTCTTCAAGTTCTGTAAACTCCTCTTATTCTATCTCACTTTTATTATGTTAATTCTTAAGTTATGCAGTTAAGTTTGTTCGATTCGTCACTCACAATGTATTGCCGAATAAATTCTTATAATATCAATTGGAACCCTTACAAGTATTCTTACCACTTGTTTCTTTGCATGAATGGGTTTATAGAGTATTTCGTACATATTTCCATAACAATGTCTTCACTATAAAGGATTGTTCTGTCATAAAATCTTAGTTCGGTCTTTCCGAAGTCTTTTTCTAAGAAGGTGGAACCTGAACACATTTATTTTCGGAACTTTGGAACTTCACACCGAATGAACCAAAATAGAGACGTCGCCTCGGACAAGTGGTAATTTTATTGGTAAAGTGCGTTTCATTTAGTATTTACAAAGCGGAGTTTGATTACGTCTTGATTAGAGAGCCTGCTGACAAGCAGCCTATACCAATAATGGTACGATAGTCCTCAAATGGATATCTATAAGTCTCTACTCGCACGACTTTCGTTTCTCATTGAGAATGCCATATTTTATACCCACTTTGTAGCATTTTTTTCTTCTTCTTCTTGACTGGCGTAGAAACCGCTTACGCGGCATCCATCCTGTAGCCTTTTCGCACAGTCAAATTAATTTAATACATTAATATTATAATTGAGAAACCAGTCTTTTTTTCGCACAAACGTCTACTCGATTAACGATCAGCTGTTATACATTTTTGTTTTTGGTGTTCATAAGAAGTTGGGAGGTTTATCAGCTGCTTGGTATTTTACTAATAAGCACAACCCGCAGAGCTGCATTCCAGTTTCAACTCAATTTGTATTCGATTAATAATTAATGTAGTAAAATAAGATTTTGCTTTTGTATTGTAAATCAATCTAAATCAGCACTTTAATAGAGCAAAGGCCAGTTAATTGAACAATCAACCCCTTGGCAAAAAGGCTATTACCCAAGAAATTGAGTTGTAGATTTCAATGGATCAATAATATAAAATATTCTCACTTTCAATACCAAAATTTAATATTACCAACAATAAAGGTTTGTTGCAAATATTCTTATAGTATAATTCCGTATATTCAAGCTCCTAAATAGCTTTGAGTCAACTAGTCCAGTGAGAACCATCGACGCGTTCACAAGAACCTTTTTCTCTCTTGTAGCTCATTGATCCTAGTTTGGAAGAGCTCACAACCAATTTACCAACACCAGCTAACGGATTTCTTTTTTGTTGTTGTTACTTTTCTCACAACAACTCGCGCTTGCTTTGAATTTTTATGAAATTTGTTGTATTGTTTGTTGAGTGAATATTTCAAATTGAAAGCGCAAATGCAAGGCTGCGACAATACCACGACAGAGTAGCACTGCCAGCGTGTAATGATATATGTGGATTTTGACGCTGATGCTGCTGCGGCTGTGTGCTGCAGCTACCGTTACCGCCATTGTTTACGCAGCATAATTGAAAGGCAAACAACACGTTGAAGTGGCGGCAAATGCAACTGCAACAGCAGACGCAGTTGCAATATGTTGTTTTCAGTTACAAATACATGTGTATGGGTGTGAGAATGGATGAAGGTATACATATATGGATATAGTACTAAAATACAAACAATCATAGTAAACAGTTGTAGTGTGATAGTTCATATGGCCTTGTTGTTGTTATTGCTATGTTGCTAGCAATATATATATACTTGTATCTATATAATATATGTATGTATACGTTATTGGCTGCATTGTTGACAGGCTGGTTGACAAACCGCAATACAGCAAACAAGCAACGCGTGATGGATAGTATATGACAGCGGCATTGCAGCAAATTCTAAACAAGTGCTAATCGTGTTGTTGTTGTTGTGGCTGCTGCAGCAATATGTTATTGCAACATATATTGTTGTGACCATGAAAATGTAAAAAACTAAATTATTTATATAGCACTTTCGCTATTTACTTAGTGTGTTTGCTTTGGTTGTTGTAGTTAGCTGGCGATAGCGACTTGCTATGGTTGTTGTTTGATGTGACTATTGTTGCTATAAGGAATACATGCATGGTATTGTAGCAGAGCTCATAAACTTTAAAATTTGCATTATTATATGTTTGAGCTTTGAAGAAATAATAAAATTTTATATTTCAAAAAATATTGATACAATTTTTGAAAAGTTTGGTATATACATACATTTAAGTTTCTCTAAGATCGAATTGATATACACCTACGATATCTACTCTATTGACTGAACACCAGAACATATTTCGGGCTTAGACAGTGTTATGTTTGAAAATACAGTTGAACTTTCGTAACTAGAGTCAAAATAATACACATAAAACCTCGAGTTATGAAAGGTAATTTGTATGAAATTTGACTTCTATTCAATTCAAGAGTTCGAGTTATGGAGAACTTCAAGTTATGGAAGGAAATTTGGAAAAGTTCTAGTTATGAAGATCTTCGAGTTATGGAAGTTATACTGTATATTGCATTGAAAATAGTCAAGGAAATAAGAAGTAAAATTTTATAAGCCGCGAGGCACACTGATCCATCCGCTGCTGGCATTAGTGAGCAAAATTGCTTACTTAAGGGGACCCCCACATTCTCGATTTCAAATTTTGACGATTTTCAATGGGCTGGTAAATGAACATAAATTATTTTTTAGGGTTGTAACTTTGCATACATTTATTTGAAGACTTAAAAACGAAGAAAAAATTTTAGAAAGGATTTAGGATTAGAAAGAGTACATGTTTGGCTATGATATGAACTAGGATTAAGAATTTCGAACACAAATTAACAAAATGGCGAACCTTTGAACTTTCTTTTGGAAAATCGACTTTTTTCCAACCACAAATCAATTTGAAAAGTATAGAAGATCTTCACCGATTTGATTTATCCTAGTTCATACCATAGCTATATATATACAATAACGTATTAAAATTTGGAACCGATTGGATTAATAGGTTTTGAGTAATCTCATACGCCAGTCGTAAAAACAATGTTCGAGAAAAACGCGTTTAATGTTGCCGTCGCCTGACGCTTCCACCATAAATCGGCTATATCTTCAAGAGTTTTTGAAATTTTCACTTGAAATTATAAAGGAACATTCTTGAATAGTTATAGGTTCGAATTAAATAAAAAATAGATTTTTTGAAACCGAGAATGGGGGAGGGGTGGTAGGTTTCCCTTAAGGGACATTCTATTCTATTCGAAAGCTATTCCAAGTCTAGAAATTGTCGATATTTGTTTCAAAACCTTGAGCCATATTTTTAAAGCCGAAATTTTCGAAGAAAATTAACTTCCATGAATTTTTGCAAATGGGTGAAAAGGGCCTTGTCAATTATTGGACCATTACCCACTATTCATCAGAATATTGCTCCAAATTTTGCTCAACACAAATATCCGTGGAGAAATAATCGCTATTTTTACAGATTTCCAAAACGGTTATAGACAAAGCAACAAAAAGGTCCTTTAGACAAGATTGGGTTGGTACTTAGTACTAATCTGTCATCATTATTAGAGGTTGAAGACTTTTAAATAATTTCTATAGGGCTTTTCTTTGAGAGCAACAAGGTACACTTAGCACAACACCAGAGATATAGATCCATCGATTTCACTAAACGAACCATTTGTCATATACATTAAAGGTTGACTACATTCATATGTGTAGTAATATATGGTTTTTATTAGGTTAGGTTAGGTAGGCCTGCAGGCCACGCATAGACCAGTGGTTTTTATTGGACTTAGTCACCGTCCATTATATGTGATCTCATTGACAGGGATCATTTTTTGTCCCACTAATTAGAAAAGAGTTTGAGGGTTTCAGTGATTCAGAAAAACAGTATCTCAGACACATCTCTAACTAGATTGTTCTAGAGGTTTCAGGTAATATATATGAATTCTACTTTTGGAAACTCTTTGATTTTGGAAATGGAACTAATACTTATTTAAGGAAAAAATTCAATCAAAAAATTTAATTTCATGCAGAAATTTAGAAAATAATTTTATTGCAAAATATTCCAAGTTACATTTGAATGCGTGCACACCTACAAGAGACATGAATATAATATTATATACAGAAGTATATTTATACTTATATACCCCTGAATTATGAAATTACTGCACACATGCCACATATACTATAACAAGCCACATTTATGTATGTACATATGTAGCTTGCCATACCGGCATGCGTGCTTAATCGCACAAAAGAGTGTTGCTTGTACTCGAAGAAAGAAATGCACTCAACTGCTGTGAATTTTTTATTATACTCCACTTAATCTAATAAAATTGCCAACTTTATTTAATAAAATTCATTTCACTCAGACGTAAATGTTCAGATTCATTGCATTGTTGCTGTTGTTGCTTGTGTGTGCCTTTTATAATATGCAAAAAGTACACTGCTTAGTCGTTTATAACATGCCATATACGAGTGTGTTATATGCAGGTATATCTGCGTGTGCTGAATAATATGCTTTATTAATTTCATTTATTAAAAAGCACTGCAGGTAAACCAGCAACGAGTGTATCTTTAAGAGCTGGAGTACAATACTTTGTAAGTAAACATACATATATCTATGTGTGTGAAGGACTGCCATATGCTGCGCTGAAAATTAAAGCTGTCAAGCACAAGGTTATACATAAGGCATTAAATATATTATTTTATAGAGGATGATTCTCTAAACCTGAAATTAAGACAATTATTATTTGTTTGATTTTTTGGAGAATGGAGAAAGAAAATTATTCTTGTAATTTAGGTGATTCCCTGGCCGATTTCATTAATTTTTGCCACCAATCTTCATTATATCCAACACTATAAAAAGTGAGCCCCCACAATCTGTGCCAATTGCCGTGTATTAAGTCTTCTCAATATCGAATATGTCGAGGGTATTGTGTGAAAGACTAAAGCCCGCCTTATCAGTGTGACAAATCTACCATGGATCACCATGCGCCATATCTTGGAAAAGATTCAAAAGAGAAGAATCCACTTCTTCATCGATTTTGGTATTCACACAAAACTAATACGGCTGTGTAAGCTGGCATTGAGCAACACTAAAAGCTCCATCAGGATCGGGAAGGACCTCTTCGAGCCGTTCGATACCAAACGAAGTTTCAGACAGGTTGACTCACTATCGTGTGACTTCTTAAACTTGATGCTGGAAAAAACTATACGAGCTGCAGAGCTAAATAGAGAAGGTACTATTTTATTTAAGAGTGTACAGCTGCTGGCGTACGCTTATGATATTGATATCATCGGAAGCAACAACCGCACCGTTAGTTCTGCTTTTTCCAGACTGTATAAGGAAGCGAAGCGTATTGGTCTGGTGGTGAATGAGGACAAGACGAAATATGTCCTGTCATCAAACAAACAGTCAGCGCATTCGCATCTTGGCTGCCACGTCACTATTGACAGTTTTAACTTTGAATTTTCTACTTGGGAACCAGCATTAACAACACCAACAATGTCAGCCTCGAATTCCAACGAAGGATCGCTCTTGCCAACAGGTGCTACTTTGGACTGAGCAATTGAAAAGTAAAGTCCTCTCTCGACGAACAAAAACTAAACTCTACAAGTCCCTAATCATTCCCGTCCTACTTTATGGTGCAGAAGCTTGGACGATGTCAACATCCGATGAGACGGTAGTAGGAGTTTTCGAGAGAAAGGTTTTGCGAAAGATTTATGGTTCTTAGAACATTGGCAACAGCGTGTCCCGCAGACGATGGAACGATGAGTTGTATGTTTTATACGGCGATGTAGGCATAGTTCAGCGGAGAAACTACGCTGGGTAGGTCATGTTGTTCGAAAGGACGAAAATCATCCAGCTTTGAAAGTGTTCGATGCAGTACCCGATGATGGAACAAGAAGAAGAGGAAGGCTTCCACTTTGTAGGAAAGACCAGGTGGAAAGTGACCTGGCTGCATCTGAAATTTCCAAATGGCGCCAAATAGCAAGAAGTAGGAATGAAAATTGAAGTTGTAAAACCTAATAATAGGTATATGGGAGTTAGGGGAAGTAAATACGCAGTTTTATCCATTTTTGGCATTAAGAGACATTTTTAGAAAAAAATATTGTCTCTGAATATCTACAAGACACCGAAACCATGATCCATCCCATCGCACTAATTAAGAGTTTATTATTATTTCGCAAAATATAACGAATAACAGTCGTTGGAATTGTTTACTCAATTGCATTACCTCGAGAGAGAATGCCACCAATTATAACTCGAAGCAATGAGCACTAGCGAGCTATAAGGACCATATCATTTTTATTAATCACTTTGCTTAAAAATTCCAATATCAAAGAATAATAATACAAACAAACCTTCAAGCATAAAGTTTCTAAAGAAGCTCTTCGAATGAATTGCAGGCATACTCTTTGCCTCACAAACTAACTTCCTATACATTGACAAATGTAAATTCTATAAAAAAATATATAAAAATAAATTTTTAACAGGTATTACTACGAAAATCGTGCATGTGCAGATATAAACTCACAGATTACAGCGCCACAAGCATATCCGTTTTTTGCTGCTTAGGCGCTACTGCTCAACCTTAACTACACGGGTAACGAAGACGCCTGCCGTTACGCTGTCGCGCCATATTTTCCACGCAAGCATATCGAAAATTAAATTGCGTAGGTGCAATTTCTCGCGGCAATGTGCTGACTCCCACACACACCCACATCCACACACCAACAAAGAAAACCAATGTACATTGAACTTATGCCCGCTATCTGCGTTTCCACATCCTTTTGTTTGCTTTTCACATGCTCCGTTGCGCATGTATGCGTATGCGTATGCGTTGACAGCAATTTGCTGGAAAATTCACTTGAATGGGAATTAAAATTTACTTGCTTCTTGCTTTTCTTTGTTTGGCATTTGGTAAGTGCTTGTTGTTGGCTTTATTATTATCGGCATTCTTATTGTTATGTCTGATTTTGCACTGTACCTTAATGGCTGATTGCTTGCATGTTTGAGTAAACTCTGTGTACAATAATTTCATTTCTTTGAATTTCCATTTCATTTGTGAAAAAAAATCTTATTTTTCCTTCATTTATATTTTCTTTTTAAATACCATAAAGTGTTTAGTCGCTTGTGAATGGGTTAAGGCAGCATTAATAAACCATGAATATTTCTTCGATAGCGTGATGCTTGTATTGTGAATTGTTATGAATTATTATGGTTCATTATTGTAAATAAAATACTTTGAATATTTGGTTTATTATCGGTTTACGAGTCAGTGGAGCAAATGCTCAAAATTCATGGATATAAACAAATTTGGAAGGAGATTTTTAATTTCTTATAAAAGTCAAATTGCACTTCTTAAACCATTGAAATAATAATATATGTAAATTGAAAAATAACTAGGTCACTTGTCAACATGGCAACATTTTACTTTGACAATCTTGAAATGCGCTTTGAATTTCAAGGGGCTTTTAACTTCTATTTGGGGATAGAATTTTTACAAAAATAAGGGTTTTCATTATGTTTTCTTTAAAGATCTACGATTTCTATTATTATTTCTGATTTATTTTTTTCCGACCTCAAATATTTTTTGCAGGATCAATGCATATACCCTTTACCGTATTGTTTTTGTTAAAAATTATATATATATTTGGATGGGAGATCGCACGGGGAAACCAAAAAAAGCTAGATACTCTGTACGATTTTAAATGACCCGCCTTCAGTTGATTCGAAAATGGCTATCACTGAGGATAACGAGTCAAAAATCCAAGATATCGTATTATCACAGGTTATAGAGCAAGATAGCTGAGTCAGTAGGGATCTTAAAATACTGCGTTTGCTTCGGACAAATGCAATCCGAAATCCGTTTCTGCATTATTTCGCAACTGTAGACGTAGCATGGATTTACTGATACTACATCTACATACTATCTATTGATACATACTATAAGAGCAATCATATCAACCAGAAATATGAAAGGTAATTTTCTTCATGGGTTTCACAAGATATGATCTGCAGAGACTAAAGCGGATAAAGACAAATTTTATCAAGTGTATCGTGCTAAAAGAAGAGTATGTTGAGAATCAGGTCGAAAATTTAAATTCTCGTTTTTCTTTTATCAATAATTAGTAATTTGATCGTCCACGTAGGTACACATATTAAGAGAGTAGTCACTTCAAGCTTGGTAGAAACCAGACACAACATGCTTTTGCCTTTGGAAATTCTAAATAAAAGCCTTCTCTGTTCGATACATTCTTTAGATAAACTTTGTGAGAATTCTTCAATATTCATACGGACAAAGCTTTAAGGGGTTAGGGGTAGTTAGGATTTATAAAAAAAATTGTAGTTTTTTTTATTTTCGTAAAGTGCAAAATCTTAAATATAGTCTCTGAAAATTTGAAGTTGATCCGATAATTATTTTGCGAGCTATTCGACAAATTGCAAAGAACGTTCGGGCACTCCAAAACTATGTTTTTTTAACAGAAACTGAACTTGAAACTCGAAAACAGCTGAGTAGATTTTAATGAAATTTATACAACTGTTAGAATACATAATAATACTGGGATGGATCGAATTTTATTTTGATTTCTTCCCGAAAATCTAGAAAAAAATTGCCGTGAATTTGTCAATTTCTGAAAAAAAAAAAACAATAAAGCTTCGATCAGTCCCAGGATTATCTATTTATAAAACAAATTTTTCTTATCTTATTGATTTTAGATAAATCTCCAAGGACTTATGATTGTCACCGCCAGGACCTTTTTTGGAACTGGGTCGACACAAACAGCTACAACTTTGGAAATTATAATTTGTTTTTAATTTCCGTGACTTCAAGTCAAAATATTGTTTAAAAAATAATATTTAGGTCTACAACTTTGCTTCCGCCGTTTTCCAATAGATGTCTCTAGGGTCAAGCACTGATTGATTAAATCGATTTTTTATATCGATCTTGGACATTTGTGTCAACATTAAACCAACAAAATATTTGTAGAGATCTGTTTGCATCCCAAACTTATTCTCAACTGAAAATGTCACTTTTTTAGCCGAATTCTCGACATTTGCGAGAAATTTTGCTTTTCTTTCTTTTGTCATCGACATTTGTAACCGTTTTTATACAAAAAAATTAAATTTACAAAAAAAACGTCGGAAGCAAATTGTAGACCTAATAACAATTTTATAGTAAAAAAAATTACTGAATATTCTCATTCCATATTGTTTCAGTCCAATAATTTTATAAAATAAATTCTTTGAGCATTTATTAAAAAAAGTAATTTTTATATCGAAATTTATTCGAAACAAAATGTAGACGTCCACCGAACAGCTAAAGTATCTTCATCACACACACACTTTTCTTGAAGCTGCTGTATTATTCTAATTATACCCTTTTCGCACTGTCAAATTAATTGAATACATTAAGATTATAATACAGAAACCAGTTTTAGTCTTTCGCACAGCCGTCCACTCGATCAGCTTTGTGTTTGTTGTTCATAAGAAGTTGATAAGCGTCCTGATTACTATTTTTTCCATAAACATAGCCTAAGTTATAGCATAGACAACAACCCGCATAACTGCATTCCTATTTCAATTCGATTAGTATTCGATTAACATTTAATGTACTAAATTAAGATTTTTCTTTTGTATGGTAAATCGATCTAAATCAGCGCTTTAATCGAGAAAAGGTCGATTAAGGTTGATTAATTAACTAAAATGCTAAAGGGCTATTACTTTATAAGTAAGTCAATTTATGGAATTCTGTTATCTACCTAAATATAAATCAGTATATGGTGAGTTATTATCTAAGAGCAAGGACAACTGGTTCGAACAAGAGACGTTTTCGATGTTTCACCGTGCCCTATCGGTCTATTCAAACATGTTTGTTCGATTAGTCACTCAAAATTTTCATAATCGAAATTTGGTGAACAGAAGTCATTTAATATAATATTAAAATATTAAAATATTAATTACTTTTGATTATTTAAAGTGGAATACTTTAGATTTTTAACATTCTTGTCGAATATTATTTATAAAGAATATAAAAATGTTATGCAAAGAAAATTTATTTTAGCAATCTGATACAAAAGTGAACCTACAAACAAAACCGCAGAGTAGATTTGAATGAAGTAGATATGATTTGAAGTATATAAGTATGCACTTAATACCTATTATCCCATACATCGTAATGTAGGGTAGAGCTTAATGTCAAATGTCTGAAATATAAATATTTTTTTGCCACATAAGACATTACCTTACGTTTTCCAAACCATTATGCAAACAAATATATAAGTACTTTCACTGATTAATCACGAATACCAGCCATATTTATATTAACCATTTAGATTGAGATTTAACATACATTTGTGTATAAAAAAAGAGTGTGTGTGTATATCCCTGTTGCATGCTCTGCGCATTTTGTTAAGCACGTGCGCCCAAGAACCATAATAAATTCTACTCTGCGGTTGAAAACGAATTAAATATATCTCGATTTGTAGTTATTTCTGCTGCTGGCGGCGTATTAAATACATATATATATAAATGTAGATATATATATATTTATATGTCTTTGTGTGCTGCGGCAGTTATGCTGCAACTGATTGCCTCTAATCGAAACTAATCACTGCAAGGACACATAAACAGGATAGCAAGCCAAAGCAGCCAAGCGCACACATAAAGTAAGTTACATAAGCAAACAGCACATATGTTTATATTATTATATATGTACATACATATATATTATGTATATGTGTATTTGTGTGCACATCTTCCATCACGATAATCGCAAATGGTTGCCACATTAAGGCCACAGCAGAGCAGAGTAGTGCAGAGCAAACGTTGCGCACCCAGCCAATTGACCCATTTGCCAGTCGTAGTGGAAAGAGTCAGCAGTCAGACTAAATATGCCGTCATTGATTTGTTGTAAGAGTAGTAATGAAATTGGTCTGAGCAGCGAAAATCGAATAAAGAAAAATCAACAAAAAAAAAACACAACAACAAACAAAGAAAATAAATTGCATATCGAAGCGACTGAAATGCGAAAGAGAGAGCGGAAAAAAATTGTGCAAATAAATATAATAAAATTGCGATAGTCGCAAGGTTAATGGCGAAATAATGCGAGGCATGCTCACAAGGAGCTGTGGCGACCTTCCCTCTAGTCAGTGTTTAGTCATTATATCAACAAGAGGCGATTCGTCCTGGTCAGGTCACAGGCGGCCAATAGTATTTGGTTTTAGCATGGTGTGGCAGACAATACTACAGCAATTACGAGCATATGTACATACATATATACAGAATAATCGTCTGCTCGTTCGATCGTAATCGCTGTAATAATGGTTGGAATTATTGAGCCACAAATAATTTGTGGCAAAGGTGTGTGTTCTTAACTTGAAGAGAGTGTAGTGCAGATCAAGCATGCCATGGATTGCTGATTGAAATTGCTGCCAGAATGAATGTGCTTTAGCATTTATGGGTCATTTATTGGGGAAAAGAAGTAAGACTTTAGTTAAAAGAAGACTTGGTTTGAGAGTAGCAGTAATGCAGTAGTTCTAAAGCTTGATAGTTTAGACGTATACCTTAGCTGGTTTCAAAGCAACATTTTCACTTTCCCTGATACAGTTTAAGAAGTCCAACTTTAATATCCAACATTTGTTCTGAAATTTAACTTAGTTGCCATTTGAAAGCAATTTCATCGACATCGTTACTCCGTTAAACAAATAATAACAATCCTGATAAGTAGATACAGATGCAGTCTCTTTAAACTCATAGCTACAAGTTTAGGCGGGATTGCCACCTTGGGTAGCATGCAGTCCTAAAAGGTATCCATATATTTACAGCTACCAATTTTCGAGAAGTAGTTAAACAAATTCCATGGTATATGATATATCTAACCAGACTTAGACTAAAAATACTAAATATGTCTTTTCAGTCGCCACTTAGAGCTTACCACTTGTTGAGTCTTGTTGCTCAAGGGTTGACGTCGTTATACAAGTTGGCTTGTAATAATAATATACGACGACGATCTCAATTTGCAGCTCGAATGAATCTAAGATATCTTGTTCTGAGAGTACGTAGAAAGAGAAGAGAGGTTTCAACTACACTTTTGCAATAAGCAAGATCGTATTTACAATTTTAATATACATTTGGAACTATTTTTCTGTTTTAATTATAATATTGATATTACTAATTTTAACTGGATTACCAATTTGGTTAGATTTTTGTATGTCCAGGAAAATAAACCAGACAGCTTCTTTGATCATATGAAATGGATTACGAAAGTCAAAACCATCGTATTCATATTACTTCATGTCTGCAAGGAAACTGAGACTCAACCTACACCGAATTTATCAAGACTTCTTGTCTTGTCTAATACGACAACTGCCCATAGCTTCATATGTGACAACACACACCGAATAAGACGAGACAAAAATGCATGCTCGCTGGGTTTGTGCTAGAGCAAAATACGTTTTTGTGTCTTATTAGTCAAAGATGTTGACTAATCCTGTGTGGGTTGAGCATAAATTCTAACATAGTTTAGTGTAGATGACGAAAATGAATAAATATAAGGCATGCCTAAACAACAGCTATTCAAATACGAAGCGCAGAGCTGATAGGATGCATGCATCAGCTTCTTTGCGGAATATGGTCGGAAGAAACCATGCCCTACGATTGGACTCTCAGTGTACTCTGCCCAATCCCCAAAAAGGGATATCACACAATCTGCGCCAATTACCGTGCGATAAGTCTTCTTTATTTCGCTTATAAGGTTCTATCGAGCGTACTGTGTGAAATACTAAAGCCCACCGTGAACAAACTGATTGGACCTTATCAGTGTGGCTTTAGACCTGGAAAATCAACAACCGACCAGATATTCACCATGCGCCAAATCTTGGAGAAGAACCGTGAAGAGAGGATCGCTACATATCCTCTTTGTCGGTTTTAGAGCTGCTTTCGACAGCACGAAAAGGAGTTGCCTCTATGCCGCTCTGTCTGAATTTGGTATCCCTGCAAAGTTAATACGGCTGTGTAAGCTGACGTTGAGCAACACCAAAAGCTCCATCAGGATCGGGAAGGACCTCTCCGAGCCGTTCGATACCAAACGAGGTTTCAGCTAAGGTGATTCACTATTGTGTGACTTCTTTAACCTGATGCTGGAGCAAATAATACGAGCCGCAGAGCTAAATAGAGAAGGTACAATTTTCTATAAGAGTGTACACAGCTGCTGGCGTACGCCGATGATATCGATATCATGGGAAACAACTCCCGCGGCGTTAGTTCTGCTTTTCCTAGGCACCAGCATCAGCACCGATAATAATGTCAGCCATGAAATCCAACGCAGAATCACTATTGCCAACAGGTGCTACTATGGACAGAGTAGGCAATTGAAAAGTAAAGCTCTCTTTCGACGAACAAAACTAAACTCTACAAGTCCTTCATCATTTCCGTTCTACTTTATGGTGCAGAAGCGTGGATGATGTCAACATCCGATGAGACGACTCATGGAGTTTTCGAGAGAATGGTTCTGCGCAGGTTTATGGTTCTCTGAACATTGGCAACGGCGAATACTGCACAAGATGGAATGATGAGCTGTATGTGTTATTCGACGACATAGACATGTTGTTCGAATGAACGAAAGTGTTCCAGCTCTGAAAGTGTTCGATGCAGTACCCGCTGGTGCCGAAGGAAAAGGAAGAGCCAAAGCCGAGGAAGAGGGAGACCTCCACTCCGATGGAAGAACCAAGTGGAGAAGGACCTGTCTTCACTTGGTATTACCAATTGGCACCAAACTGATAAAAGGAGAGATGCGTGGCGAGCTGTTGTGGACTCGGCTATAACCGAATAAGTGCTGTCTACGCCAGTCAAGAAGAAGAAATAACATTAAGTTGGAGAAATGAGCGTTATGAACGTTTTTAAATACTTTCATTAATTTATTTTAATTTAAATTTTCTTTTCATGATATCCAAAACCTCAATAATTGACTGAACGTCTTTCAGTCCAAGTTTTGAAAAGCCTTTTATCCTTTCCAGTAAAATAAAACATTTATATATACATTCAGTATATAGCTGAAAATGTTAAATTTTAGGTATTGGTTTCTAGAAATATTAGCCACTTCAAAGACTTTTTGAATTCGCTCAAACTATTTTTGATTCTTCCATATGCAAGTCTTCCATTCAACACATTCAATTACATATGACTATTTTCTACATACCTCATTTTACTTTTTCAACTGATTGCCTATTTCACAGCTAATAATTAAAGTTCCAAAACTCAAACCGTCATTTCATGTCACGAAAACGAAAATTTCTCCTCAGCTAATTAATGATTACAGTTTACACTGGTTTTACTCACACTAATATACATACTAAATAGTGATATACAGGGTGAGTGATATTATATTAAAGCTGTGCCATAAAGTATAGTTTAATTAGAAATGTGTAGAATTGGATTTTTTTCAAACAAAGAGAAACCGAAATATTTTTAAAATTATATATTTGTAAATATATCCCAAAAAGGGATACCACACAATCTGCGCCAATTACCGTGCGATAAGTCTCATTTATTTCGCTTATAAGGTTCTAATATATATAAGGTTCTCCTCAGCTAATTAATGATTACAGTTTACACTGGTTTTACTCACACTAATATACATACTAAATAGTGATATACAGGGTGAGTGATATTATATTAAAGCTGTGCCATAAAGTATAGTTTAATTAGAAATGTGTAGAATTGGATTTTTTTCAAACAAAGAGAAGCCGAAATATTTTTAAAGATCCTTCAATCTTCTAAATGTAAAATAGAGTTCGGATAGGACCCTGTTCCACATATCCATACCAGCCACAAGCCAAACTTTTACGTATTTTTTTAAGAAATATAATCTCAGTGAAATGTTTATTGATTACTCGTAGACTGACTCAAAGAAGTATAGAAATTTTTGTTAATTTTGATCGTATTGATCCGAGCGTTATATTGGTCTGATGGTATTAATATATATTCATTCGCAAACTGCTCTAGTTTTCTGAACACTCTAGTATAATGAGATTCATAATTCTTATTTCCTATCCAGTTGGGCTCTCTCTGAGAAACCTGAGAATTGCTAGCTTACTGTCAAGTTCGATTTAATTCTTTCCTCCAGATTTTACTTAAATTGAATCCGTTGTAGCTTTAATTGTTTTAGCTTGTGATTTCTAGTCCTCATTGCACATTTCAACCACTTTATATGCCACACCCTATACAGTAAATTGCCTTCAGGGTCATCAGATAAAAGGCGCAACCACAAACAGAGAAAGCAAATAAGAAACACGAAACCGAAGCGTACAAAATAAACAAAGTAAGTGAGTATGTTTACTAGTTTGTATGTAGAACTTCCTACATATATGAGTAAATGTAGAAACATACTCATTTGAGGCTAATCGATAAAAGCGCGCAATGCAGCATAGTCATCAGCAATCAAATGTCAATGTCAGCGGTCAGCGTTTGTCAGCTAAGTAATTTTAGATATATATTTAGAAATATATGTTTATATATATGTATATGAATATGTAAATATGTAATGTATATATGTAAATATGTAATGTATATATATTTATGTATTTGTGTAAATAGTAAATATCACAGTATAAAGCTGCCAATTTTCCACACTAGACAGCAAAGTAAACAATTTGATGTGTTATATACTACTTTGAGGCGTCTAAACATTATTGGATGAGTGTATAAAAGACACCAACGTATGTATTGGTGTGGTAAATTACAAAAACTAATCTCATGTTTGGAGTACAAATTCTAGTGAAAAGCGAAAGCACGAAATCGCGCCAAAAGAAATTAACAAAATATCCTTGAGCTTATTGGACTGCACGCAGCAAGTATTTAAAAAACCACTTAAACTTGGCAAACGCTGTGATTTTGTTGGAATTTCCAGCAGCTGTTTGTAGAAAATCTTGTTAAATATCTTATTTCACATGTTTTTCGAACTTTTTAAGCAACTTTCGCGGCAATTCAGTTAAGTGAAAGTGTTCGTGGTGTATTTCGAAACACGAATTTACTTTCGAAATTTTCGATTTCCTTTCGTTAACTACTTTTTCTAATACAATTTTATGCCGTCGTGTATAAATGCGTAGAGCCGTGAGGAAAGTTTACGCAATGATTTTGGGCATTTTCCACTTACTGCTCCTGTGTTCACGCTCACTCTACTCGATTATCCCGTCACTTTGCTCCTTTTCACTAGCAAATTCACACTCCAATCACTTGTGGAATTGTGTTAATGCGTTTACCATTTTATTGCATTAATGTTTGATTTCTTGCTTCGCTATGACTTTGGCGTGTGTGTTCGCAATCCAGCGTATCCTTCAATATACTATATATATACTACTAACATATATATTTTCTTAACTCGCAGCAATATTTTCGCAACTTTCAGCTTTTAGTCTGCCACGCTGACATCGTTTTTCGGTTAAGTGTGTGTGCGTATGTGCGGTGTGAAAAGGTCGCGCTGTGGCACTTTCATGCCTTATGTATTCCTTCCTTTTCCAACCATTGGAGTACATATATACAAATATATAAATATGTGTGTATGTGTGTGAGTTCGCATTTCTTCGCTCGTCCTTTTGATTTTTGCCGTAATGTGTTAATGCGCTTTCTATGTTACAAATGAGTCAATTTTTATGATTTAATGTTTTCACTTTGTGCTCTCTGCTCACTCCACTTAGTGCGCGCTAAATTCATTGCCATTTCGTTTGCGAATTTTATTAGTTGTTTGTGGCATATTTTTTTGGTGATTTCTTATTTCAATATTTCTCAAATTTGTTAGGCGCGTCATAATATTGCGTCTTTACTTGTGTGCGAATAATATCATTCCTGCGCACCAAACCAAAAAAAAAAAAACATTTTTTAGACTTATTTCCGTGATTTGTTTGGCCGTTATTGAATTTGCTTGGCTTGTGTTTGCTGGTTGATTGCATTTCGGCTGGCAGTTGACCGAGTAGGAAATTTATTTTGTTTCCACTCATTTAGAAGAGGAATGGTTGTTCAACAGGGCTGGTTATGGAAAAAATCTGAACTATTTTTGATATGCAAAAATTTTTATATGGATTGAATCATTAGTCTTGAGTGTTACTAAAAGAATCTATAAGCGTCTTAGTAAGAAATATAACAAGCATAAAACAAACAAAGCATATATTTTCAACATTATTATTGACAGCTATCCGTTCACTATACATTTGATATCATATTTTTGAAAATGAGCTCGAGAGATCATATATAACCACATGTCTAAATAAAATACCCTTCTTATTTGACTATTTTTGGCTAAGAATTTGTATTAAGAATCCCAAAGTGGTTAAATCAATATACACATTTCAATTCAGCTAAGGAATATCCTTTATAAAGTAATCTCTAGATACGAGATGAAGGAAGTTATCACCAACTTTCCGCTGGACCAAGAAAGTCTTCTATAGTGACAGTGACTTTGTGACTTTGGAGACATATTTTTTTGGCTTTATGGCTAATCTGTACAATAATACAAAATCTTTACATAAAGTATTGGAGTAAAGACAGAGAAGGCTAGAGAAACCAGCTTCTCTTTGGCGGATAAATCTTCGCGCTCTCCCAAAAAAAAGTTTAATCGAAAATCTAGAATTTTTATAAACATTAATGAAACGGTTTGCGTTGGTCATTTCTAGCATCTCAAAACACTTGAAACGCTTCGTTTTCCGAAAAATTTACTTTCCAAAAGCAATTCGAGGCAGCAGAACGAACTTCATTCATGAAATTGACACTTGAACATTGTTCTTTGATGTTTTTCTTACTTTCATTTCGAAGTCGCTGATAATGATTCGAAGATTTAGTATTTGTCCTGTCCATGAGTTCAGATCGACCAGTAAGAGTCCAGAGACCAGTTGACCAGAGTTCACTAAGTACGTGTAGAGTACGTATAGAGGTTAATATCATTTCTGTTGGGGAGAAGTTTTGTATATCGGAACTAGGTTCGAATTAGTAACATCACTGGATAATAGATCTTAAATAGTCCATATTATCATAGTAAATTTCTGTGCAGAATAATTGATATTTTAATTTATTTATTCTACAAAAAAGAAGCGCAAAGGATTGGAAGATTTTAAGAGATTTTCATAATGATCAATAATTTCAATATAATGCAAGCCAATTTTAGGTTAGGTTGGGTAGGTTAGGTTAGTTGACAGATCGCTGCTTATATAGTAAGATCTCCCTTGTGATACCAATAAAATCCTAATGGATCAAAAGACTCTTATGATTCAGTAAAATGGTTGGATTCTGTTACAAACTTCTTAAATCGGCTAAAGTCAATTCTAGCTAATTCGCTGGGTTCGCCGAAGGTAAGCCTTCCAAGGTGTTTCAATCTCAGTCTGCCAAAAGCTTGATATTAGACTGGAGGAAATGCTTAGATGATTCCATCTCGAATTCCCCCAAATAGCTTTGGCAATTACCATATACCAGGATCCCTAGTCTCAATGCATGCGTGCCTATCGGTCAATGTCCAATAATCAATCCTACTTCTAGCTAACTAATTTTAATTTAGTACAGCCTATATTACAGATTAGCTTTAAAGGTATATTTCAATAAAACTTTAACTCAAAATTTCTAACATGAGAGTCTTGTTCTTCAGTTAGAGCCCTGTTCATTATACATATGTATGTCCTAAGTATTGCTCCTGCTCTGATTTTTTAATTTTTGAATTTATATTTTTCTTCTCAATTAAAACTAAATAAATATGGCAACACTGTTTTAGAATTTTCCAACAGTCATTAGTCTACAGGGTCGCATATTTACATGGATATATATTTGAACCAACAATCGCTTCATTTACTATGTGCTCACATTTATCACTATTCAATTTCTATGCTTCCATATTACACTCTACATATATACATATATTTGTCTGTGTGTTTGCGCGCCTTCTGGCAATATTTCATTTCTCGCATAAATTGCCTGTTATTGAATTATTTATTTGTGTATTTGATTGCTATGAGTATATTTCGTTTTTGCTTCATTTTTTCGAGCTTAGTCCATGCCAAGAACAGCCAAACGAACGTTGGCTTTCATACAAAAAAAAAAAAACAACAACAGCAATAACAACAATGTACAAAATCTGGCACGCTCATGTTTCATTTTGATTTGTTCTGCCTAAGCAAAGTACATTTCGTTGTTGTTGTTATATTTATTTCATTTGTGGTCACTTGTTCTGATTATTAAATATGGTTTACAATAATTGGTTGCTATTTTCGTTTTCATTTGTCGTTTCGTAGAGTAGAGTAGAGAGGGAGAGAGAGAAACGAATAATAATAAATTTGTGATGTTAATCTCGTATTTTATTGCGAGACGTATTGCTTCGACGTAGAATGTTGGTTTGTATGGTGAAAAAGAAATTTTGTTTTATATTTAATAACTAATTTCATTATAAAACCTATTCGTTAAAGCAAATATGCGATTAAGATTTTTTGAACCATTTTTACTTTGGAAGAAGAGTTTAGGATACGTTATGTTTAAAGACTGGCCATTGCGTAGAGTTTTGAGATGGATCTTACATGGACAGCCAAAAACGCCGGAGCACTGTGATGGCAAAAGACCCCTAAGTATGGATTACACAGAAGACTCTTACGTATCCCTGAAGTGCTTTGAGACTATCACAAAAATTATTAGGCGGCTAATGTCCCTTCCAGCAAGTTCGTTTGGTTCGCCAAAGGTGTAGCTACCGAGATATTTCATCCTCAGTCTTGTGAATGTTGGAAATGATTTTATATTTTCACGTTTTCACCTCGCTTTCCTCTTACAGCTGTGGCAGTTTGCGTTCGAAAGGATTTCGATCCTAATTGCATAATATATACATGGTTGTTAACCAGCTCTTACTGAGCACAGGAGAGATCTAGTGATCCAGAGTCTAATATGTAAATAGCTTGTCGCTCTTGATAATGACCTTAGATACTCCTAGCTCGCTAAGCTAAGCTAGTTAAGATTTGAGCACACAATTAGGGACCTCAGACCCATAATGGTGGCTCTACTAGCGGACTGGATACTTATCTCGCTGAAGGAGGTTACACGTCGGAACAGTGAAAGAAGAGTTATGCAGTAGTTTACCAATACAAACACCTCTTTCTAAGTATATTAAAAAATGAAAGACGGATAACTCAATACTAAACTTAGGCGAATTTAAATATTTATATATTTTTAATATACGATATTTATTGTGGAAGTACTAGTGTTCTCGAACTTATTTCACGAGAGTCTGGGTGAATAATTTTGTCAGACAGCAAACCATTTTGGAGGGTGAGAGGGAATCAAATTAAATTGTTCTGGTTGTTGCGTTGTATTTAAATCGTATCTTGCAGGGTATTCTATGTATCGTAATTTATATGTATATATAACGAGACTTTCTAAAAAGACGAAGAATACTTATAATCGGATTCTTGGTCGAACTTACTGTATCTGAAGATTATGGATATTTAGGTATTAAGAACATTTGTTTCTCTAAGTACTCATGAGGCAACTAAACCTTATAGACCCTTAATTCCTGAAATTAGTTCGATACTTTTCTACCGACGAATTTTCGAGTTCTTTATAAAGCTTGAAGATTCTTGAATAACGCCATTACAAGCCTTTAATATTTTTTTTGTATTTAATTTAGTTCAATAATTTTCCTAACATTTTTTGGACACATTTCCGTCACTACCTTCTGTGCTTCTTTTACTGATATGACACTAAAGAACTAAGTATAAGTCGATTAAAGTCCTAGAATCTTGCGACTTTCTTACGATTTTAAGGTTTTAACGATGAAATTTTGGTGGCATTCCAAAATCATATTTCTAAATTTAATAATACACAAGTGAAGAGCCGAAAGAATTCACTTTATTTATGAACTTTCTTGCAGAAGAAAATCTCGCAAGTTTATGTTACAATCATGCTAAGCGAATAGAATTCCATCAATCTATCTTCAACTGAGTGTATTAAACAGTTATAAGGCAGTAAGTTTGATAAACCCAACGAAAATTGAAGACGTGAGTAAGCGCCGACCTCTTCATACAAATGTAAGCATATACACTCATTTGGGTATTTTCGTCCTTTTGCCACATTTAACGCCCCAATCACACGCTCGCTGATGCCTCTCAATTAATTTAATATTCACGTAATTAAGATAATTAATATCGCGCCACAAAGTTTGCAAACAACTTTTATTATGCGCACACAAGCGAGAGCCTGAAAGAAAGCAAGAAAGAGAAGCAGGCAGTGGGATTACGCTATTTTTGAACATCATCATATTTTATGGGGTCATCAAAGCAGCCCACGCAACTAAAAGTACACAACAAAAGGTCATATACAAAATATAATACATACGAGTACTCGCGTGTATTATATAAGTATAACCAAAGTGGAAGTAAGTAAAATCTAACGTCGAATCAGCTACAAACTTCTGTTACTTTTATTTACGATTATTTATTTACGACCTGAGTACACACAAAGGCTGGCTGTTGTCATTTGGCAAAAGGATATTTGGAAACTTTGTGAAAGAAGTAAGAATATTTTTTTGCTGGCGTTTGCAAAGTTCTATAAGACCGTGAAGAGTACTTGTGCATCATTTTATTTGCATAATAATATATTTATTGTATTGTTCATATAGGTATACATATATACATTTGTATATAATCCCCAGCGTATTAACTACACAAAAAAATCCCAAATAGCCATCATTAAAATATGAAAGGATGCAGCAAGTATGCGAGTATGAGTTGTTATGACACGGTAAAGCAAAGTAAAACTTGGATATGGTAATAAAGACTTTTTACGACAGTACATGGCGAGCGTACGTTTTACATACGCCTACTAATACCTTGATGAAATCAAATGTAAGTGATGTGAGCCCGGTAGAAAAGTGGTAGAAGAGGCTCGCTGAGGATTAGTTTAGAAAAGCTTACCTCACAACCATCGCAGAACTGGTTCGAAACGATTGGTTGAAGAAAATTCCCTGAATAACTTCCTCAATCATATTACCATTGAAGAGATTCATATATTGGATTTACTGGATGCATATATTTTTAAATATATTAGGCTCGATATAGAGTCGAATTGAAAGATTTTATTTCAGCTAAAATGTATACTCCATATTGTGACTATATCACAACAAGTTCTAAAAAGTTAGGTGAAAAGATAAGTCAGCCACCAATTGTGTTTAAAAATATAGTTTTGCCAATAAAGTTTCAGATATGGGTTCACCGGCGTCAAAATTTATTGGTAGATTGTAAAGGGTTATTCAAAAGGGACGCTACAAAAGTAGATCGATAGGGACAACATACGACACCATATTTCTTCCGTTCTTTTGACATTTCTCTTCAGTAAGGTTTGCTGTTTTAGTATAGATATTGGCGTGATCCAACAACGAGTCGAAATTATTAAATTTTACTACCAAAATTCGGAGTCAGTGGCCTCAAGTTTATGAGGGCTACGTGCAATTCTGTCAGATCAATAATTGAGCGTCTAGTGGGGAAATTTGAATAAATTGAAATCAGAATAAAATGTTTCAGTGCCAGTGAGACAATTCTTTGGCGCTTTGTGCACGTAGTGTCGAGAATATTGCTGCCGCTAGGGGATCAATTGGCGAAGACACAAATCAGTCTCTCACACGTCGTTATTAACCGTTGGGCATATCTGTGACGTCGTTGAGGCGAATTTTACCGAAAAGGTTTTGGTCTACATCCTTACAAGATCAAATTGACACGAGAACTGAAGCCGCTTGACCACCAGAATCGTCATATGTTCATGAATTGGGCTGAGCAATAACTTGAAAATTATCCTCTTTTTCATCGAAAAATTATTTTAGCGATGAGGCTCATTTCTGGCTGAATGGCTTCATCAATAAGTATGTTTTATTGGCCAGGCAGCAATCCGAATGTACTCCATGAGTCACCATTGCATCCTGAAAAAATTGCGGTTGTGGGCCGGAGGCGTCATTGGGCTGTACTTCTTCCTTGAAGATCAAGACCGGTAAGTTACTGTGAATGGAAATCGCTACCGCTCAATGAAAACTCCCTTCATCAAACCATCTTTCTTTTCAGCCACGATTGCTGGTTATATCTAAACTTTCTCATAAGAATGGGAATTAGATTAAGAAAGCTAAATCATCATTAGTTGTTCGGGAGTTGTATGGATCCTTAATTCATTTAAGAATTAATCAGTAAGAATAATAATAATCCGAATGACGGATTGATGGTTTCCTTTATTTTTCTTTCTTGGACCAATTATAGCCTATGTTTTCGGAAGGCTAAGAAGTTACGAGAACTGACTTTTAGTTTTGAAAGTTTTGAAAGCTCAATAGAATAGAAATCCATCCATATAACTGATAGGTAACTGTTGGAACTCATAGAATACCCTAAAGTAGATCAGACCCAAACTCATTTCATATAAAAAATTATAATCAGATTCCCTTTAAATGAAAATTAATGTGTTACATTGTTTAATTCTTTCGGTTTATCTTACTCGGTTCCTTGCTGAGTTCCTTGATCGTCTACGAAATCTAACTTTATGTTATACCAGGACAATATGGGTTCAAGTAGGAATTAGAGAGTGACTTATTGAAGCCTGTATCATTATTATTGGATTACTATGAATGGGAATTATGAATATATTAGGCAGGTTATGCAATCAGAGTAAAAGTGAAAATTAAAAAAAAAATTTGGAATTTGAAAAGTAAAATCGAAATTCAGTACATCAAATATACCAAATATCGGATGGAAAGTGAATTTGCTTGAATTTCACTCGGAAGTGAATTACAGAACTTGCCTGTATATTTCCAAATCGAGATATTTTACTCGGATTTAAAGGTAATTTGTTGCTTACAGTCGAACGATAAAGATATTTTGGCCTTATTAATGCATTCTCTTCAAGTCTTCGAGGCAGTTTCTTCGTCAAACTACACCTATGACTAATTCATACACTAAATTTTCGATTTGGTGCAAATTGTATAATATTTTCTTGTTAAAATATTTAACAAGTATATAATGATTTCAGTATAAACTGTACTGGCACTTGTTTAAATGTCTAACGATTCCCGCTGCTGGGTTAAATTGATCTAAAATATTGACAAAGTCTGCTTGCGTCTATTTTCGCAACCTTAAACGTAAATCCGCCTCCTCTGTTTACATTGTTCAAAAATACTAAAGAAATACTTTCAAAATGAGAAATAAAAAAATCCGGAAGGTTATCGGACCAACTCCTCATCACTCACATCGTCACAGCCATCACGCGACGCGTGTGCTGCATACCATTAACATTTTTTTTGTTGTACGACGTCTTTTGTAATATTATGA
The DNA here is from genome assembly GCA_031772095.1 of Zeugodacus tau. NCBI lineage: Eukaryota > Metazoa > Arthropoda > Insecta > Diptera > Tephritidae > Zeugodacus > Zeugodacus tau. Next base: position 16,976,590 of record CM062651.1, on the reverse strand, counting down.
CATTTGCGCCATTCCACAGACGAGCAAATACATATGTGTCGCACAAATGGTTTAACATTTATATGGCCTACGCTGTCAACAACAGCATCAATAACATACAACAGCAACAGCATAATATCGACATAAAAATAACCATTTGGCTTTACGGTCAACAAGCGACGCCTGCACGCAAACCGTGTGCTTTAAAGATGGAAAAAAATATGATCAAATTTTGTGGCGTTGTTCCAAATTTGGCGCTTTGCCTGCAGCAATCAGGAGCAGCAACAACAACAACTTTGACATCAAAATCAATAAGCGACTGTCATTTAGAATTTGTCGCCGCCGTCAACTCAGCCCTTATGTGTCTGCCTGTCTGCCAGTTTATTTATTTGTATTTGTATTTGTGTTTATCCTGCCCAACTGTCCGTCTATCGCTTTGCTATTGCTTTGCATTTGTTTGCCAGCCCATCTGTCTGTTTGCTTGTTTATTTATTTGAACTCACCATTCACCATTCTATTTGGCCTAAGGCTGCCTTTGCGCGCACACACACATTGTGCCGGCGACTTTTGTACTCATCTTCGATGGCTTTATGCCTTCGAGATCTCCTACCTTACTTACGGGACTTCCTGCCCACCAAACGCCACCTCCTTTAATGTATTATTTTCACGCCCACTTCCTTCGCACACTCCTTCGCACACAGTTCAACTGTCATTTAGATTGTCTGTCTGTGATTTCCGTTGCGTTCCGGGTCTCCGGCAGCCGCACGCGGCGTAACCCCAGACCCGCCCTGTCGTTGTAGTGTTGACCTTTTCCTCAATTGGTCACTTGTGCGGTCATTCATCTAGGTGACGCTTTTTCCTACACTTTTTTTCATCATCTTTCACTTTTTTATGCCTGTTTTTGTAGGTTTGTCATTTTTTATTGCTCACTCTGTATCTCTCTCTCTCGCTCTCTTCGCACCACTTGTGCATGAAATATCACATTTGGGTCTAAGTAGCGTATTTGAAATTACTTTAAATGCATATTTTATTAGTTTGCTACGTTTTATTATGCATTTTTCTATTTTATGTGCTTTTTTATGTTTATATTTTATTTGTGCTTTGTGCGTAAAAAAGGGTTTGTGTCCCCGATCGCTGACCTCATTATGTCATAAAATATTTGTTTGCTTTCAAATTCAAATAACTTTTCCCTTGTGACTACATTGGGGAATGCTGCATGGAATTTAATTATATGATTTGGATAATGTATATATGTATATATTTACCATATATATCCTGTGGAGTTGAAAAGGATTAATTATTTATTGTTTCGATGGGATGATTGATAGAAGAGAGATATTGATAAAAGGGATTCTTGCAAAGTACTAAGTAAAAGTATTAAGCCTTTTAGATCTAAGAATTCGAAAATAAATTAAGTATTGAATTGCTCACATATATCAAAATATAATAAAAAAATCCAAGGTTCCATGATAAAATACTCAAAGCAGTCTTGTTGTCTTCGAACATAACTTTTCAACCACAGTTTAGTAAATTTTGTAAATCACACTTCCGTTGCGCTAGACATTCGTATTTTAACTTTCGGTTCCATAAATTTATACTTGTGTAGTAATTGAAATGTTTAAGAAACTCTGAGTTAAATAATGTTATATTCCATGAATGGTCCTGAATAGTCAAAACATTGCTGACAAAAAAATCTGACCTCTGACCTCAGAATTCTGAAAATATTTGATAAAGACTAAAATTGTGATAGTGAGAGTTAAACAATTATGTTTATTCAGTAGATTTTGTATTATTAGAAGATTACTAGATGTCTTCGAAAGCAGCATAGAGTCAAAGCATTTATACTGAAGAGCCTTGACTCCAATAACTCCTATAAATATTTCAACAAATGAGATCACGCCTGTGTTATTTTTGAATAAATATGATTGGAGTGAGACATGTGCTTGAGCGATAATCATAATTTCCGTCCGCTGGCACTATCCTAAGTTGGCGTTCACGTCCACGCGATTAAGTTCTGTTTTGAGCTCCTGGACAATTGAAGCCAGTTGGAAGAAACAATAAAACACTCAGTTGTAAAAGTTAAACATCGAGTTAAGATTATGGGAAAAATTATCAAAGTGGGGGTCAAAAAATGGAACACAAAACAACTATATACCAAGTGATATAACATCAAAGCAAATTCTGCCGTGTACCTTTACGAGTTGGAGTTCTGATATTAGGATTATTTATCTGAGAGTACCAGGGGTACTTCTACAATATGAAAAAAGAAATGACAGATTGCATTTTATTGTTAATAAATATTGGTTGTAGTTGTAGTAGATTAAAATATTTTTGAAATGTTCTCCAGGAATGCTCTTTTGGTCGATCTTACTATATCCTTCAAGAGAGAAACAACAAAAGAAAATGAAAGTATTAAGAGTGAATTATGGAGTTGAAAAATTATGGCTTTGGATTGTAACACAATACGGCAAAATGGACATCTTTCTGGGTATTGAGCCAAGTCAATTTGTTTTAGTGATTAAGTTAAAAACTTAAAATCTAAATATTTGAAGAGGTTTGAAGCTGAGCTGAGAGGTTTGCAAGACGCATTTGCAGACAAAAAAGGAAAGAGGCCGAAAAGCGTGAGTATGAAGAGCTTGACAAGCTGGCCGACAGGAGTAATGCTCGAAAATTCTACGAAAAGATCCGGTGACTAATAGAATGTTTCAAGACCGGAGCACACTCTTGTAGGACCCCCAGAGGTATTCTAGTGGTTGATGCCCAGAGTACACTGAGTTTGTCGAGGGAACACTTCTCCGACCTGCTGAATGGCAGTGAAAGTACAACACCAGGAGATGGTCAACCCGATTCCCCAATCGATGACGATGAAACAGATGTTCTATTACCCGACCATGAAGAAATTCGAATAACAATTACCCGCCTGAAGTACAATAAAGTGGCGCGGGCCGATGGATTACCGGCCGAGCTATTCAAATATGGCGGCGAAGAACTGATAAGATGCATGCATCAGCTTCTTTGCGGAATATGTTTGGAAGAAAGCATGCCCGACGATTGGAATCTAAGTGTACTCTGCCCAATCCACAAAAAGGGAAACCCCACAATCTGCGCCAACTATCGTGGGATAAGCCTCCTTAACATCGCATATAAGGTCCGAGCGTACTGTGTGAAAGACTGAAGCCCACAGTCAACAAGCTGATTGAACCTTATCAGTGTGGCTTTAGACTTGCAAAATCAACAACTGACCAGATATTCACCATGTGCCAAATCTTGGAGAAGACCCGAGAGAGAGAAGAATCGACACTCACCACCTTTTCATCATTTTAAAGTTGCCTTCGACAGCACGAAAAGGAGCTCTATGCCGCTATGTCTGAATTTGGTATCCCTGCAAAACTAATACGGCTGTGTAAGCTGACGTTGAGAAACACCAAAAGCTGCGTCAGGATCGGAATCCCTTTGATACCATTTGATACCAAATGAGGATTCAGACGGGATGACTCTTGTGACTTCTTTAACCTGATGCTGGAAAATATAATTCGAGCTGCAAAGATAAACAGAGAAGGTACAATCTTTTATAAGAGTGTACAGCAGCTGGCGTACGCCGATGATATGATATCATAGGACACTACACCCGCGGTGTTAGTTCTGCCGTTTTCCAGACTGGAAAAGGAAGCGAAGCGTATGGGTATGGTGGTGAACGAGGACAAGACGAAATATCTCCTGTCATCAAACAAACAGTCATGGCATTCGCGCTTTGGTTCCTACGTCGCTGTTGACAGTCATAAATTTGAAGTTGTACATAATTTCGTCTATCTAGCAACTAGCATTAACAATGTCAGCCTCGAAATCCAAAGCAGAATCGCCAACAGGCGCTACTTTGGACTGAATAGGCAATTGAAAAGTAAAGTCCAAACAAAACTCTACAACTCATGATGGGGTGCTACTTCTTCTTTATGGTGCAGAAGCGGGGATGATGTCAACATCCGATGAGGCGACACTAGGAGTTTTCGAGAGAAAGGTTTTGCGGAAGATTTATGGTTCTTTGAACATTGGCAACGGCGAATACCGCAGACGATGGAACGATGAGCTGTACGAGTTATACGACGACATTGACATAGTTCAGCGAATAAAAAGGCAGCGGCTACGCTGGCTAGGCCATGTTTTCGAATGAACGAAAATGCTCCAGTTCTGAAAGTGTACGATGCAGTTCCCGCTGGTGTAAGTAGAGGAAGAGGAAGACCTCCACTCCTTTAGAAGGACCAAGTGGAGAAGGACCTGGCTTCACTTGGCATTACCAAACTGCCAAAAGAAGAAACGAGTGGCGTTCTGTTGTGGACTGGAATTCTACTAATATTGCTTTAACCAACCGAAACATTTTTGTTTAACCCATTCGTCTCATTAATTTTCTGTAAATCTTCAAAGGCGACTGTAGTACACGGCGTATACGTAACACAACTTTTCGCCTACACAATATTTAATCTATAGGAACGAATGTATATGTATGTATGTACTTCTATAACAAGTGTAACATTTTTGTTTTTCAATACAGGAGAAAAGGTCACCAGATGCCTAATTCATAAGGGAAAACAACTAAATGCGTGAAAATGTGAACAAGAACATGACAGCAAGAGCAAAAAAATAAAAATGTATAAGACACGAAAAACACGAAAAGTCCATAGTCATGCGTAAATTTTGATGGATGTGGCAGAAAATTAAGTGACATACTACCAGCGAATATTTGTACGGGCTAATATATGTGGGCCTCACTCTGCATATGTATGTGAATTTATATGTTTTCATGTGCATATTTACATAAGCATACTTTTATCTGCATTTATATATGCATATAAGCGATATATATGTTTATATACAGTGGTTATTTATAGGCACATGTGTTTTAATAGCAATATATATACATGTATACATGTATATGTTAGTATTTGATCAATAATAATATTGATGCATGAATTTCTGAACGTTTGACACACTTTTTTTTAGATTTTTTTAGATCCGAGTTGGTTGACGGTTAGCTTTAGGAGGTCACAAATACAGCGGCTTGATAAGCACGACTCAAAGTATTTATAATAAAAATGCCGAGGGGTTCACTGCTGTCTCAAAGTTTTATTTAGACTTTTTAATAATATTTTTCATTAATCTGTGTACTTTTAGTAATAAATAGAGACCGAAAATAATGTATACCCGGATCCCAGCTAATTTTGGTTTTAATAAAATTTAATTTTAAATCTAAAAATATAATGCTGAATTTTTTATACGAAGAACACTGATTAATACCTTCAATATTTTATATAATATACAACAAAAAATGTTTACTTAACTCCACAGGCAGTCAACGCCCTGCGTGCGCCTAAAAATATACCTTCAATTTAACTCTCACATAAATTTGTACCCCATATGAGCCTAACAACAGCTCACCCGCTGTGCCACTAAACGGTTCGAATAACTGGTGCCATTAGACAGCAACATGCCTCGCACAAGCATTGTTTTTTCACTTGTTTTTGCTTGTGCCAGTATTTTCGCACACGCCGACAGCCAACATTCCGCTTGTGCCATTTTATGACCTTTTGATTTACACGCACTGACATTTTATGTTGTAAAAATGTCACTGCTTTCTAAATAATTACAATTTTATTTTTGAAATACACTCGTCGTTTACACAGTTTGCGTTTTTTTGCTTGGCTTTGCATACTTTTATGCGCGCACGATAAATCAGTGGAATGCGAATGAGAAACAAAAGGCGCGTCGTAGTCGCTGTGTGTTACCCTGTGACGCACGAATGCGAAGATAGCGACATATAAAATACATTTTTTTTTTGTTTTTGCAAAGCAGGCGAGAGTCGAAAAAAACATAATAAATAAATGAAAGTGTCAAAGGTTTAAGGCCCGAGGCTGTAGCGACTGGCATTGCTCGGTACGCGCTTTGTCATTTCACTTTTAGCCTAGTGACATGCCAGCTTTCGATTGTCAACATTTGACTTTTAGTGTCGTTTCGTTACTTTCGCTTGATTGTGAAATTTCAGCGCCGCTGATGTGCGCCTTAAATTTTATATTCACTGTATATTGCTAGTGGATATTTTCAATTTCATTTTCGCAATGCGTTTATAAGTTGAATGAAGTGATATATAGGTTTATGGAGCGTATATGTGGTTGATTATATTGAAAAAGAAAGGGTTTAATTTGAATTCAGTATGATATTAGATATTATTGTAACGTCCGAGAAAATATTCAAAAACTCTAGAATAATGACAAACTGGTGAAAGGAAATGGATTTGATTGAATCGAATTAAAGAAAACTGATTCTATAATTTTTAAAACTTCTTATACACCATTATATGAGTACGATATTATTGGGGCGAAGGAGGGAGGGGAGTTCTGGCGAAAGTAATTCCAGTAATAATTCCAGTTTTCGGCTGCCAGACCTTTGCAACGACTTTTAGGCATAAGTGGCTGCCATTTAGGTAGCAGTAGACATGCTCCGAAGTGCGGAAACCTTCAGAGAGGTGTGTATTCAGTCCGATAGCAGTGTGGCAATACTGATCTTGGATTCGATGACAGTATGTTCTAAGCTTTTAAGGGAGTGTAATACCGTTATCTGTAATTTTGAACTACATACTTTGCTATACGACTTGTGTGCGTACCCCTTCACCGAGGAAACTGCAAAGCGAACCAACTTGTAAGAGAGGGTACCCTAGCAACATTGACGCCGGAGTGGAGACGTGTAGGTAGTCCGTGGCCCACTTGCACTAGAGGGCTGGACACACTGACTTTGAGTGAGCTCACCAAACGCTGGACAACAACCATTACCTGTGCATTAGTAAAGTTTTTCTGAACCGCAGTGGATCGAAAACGATCCTTCTTGCTGCTGTCGTTTAGTAAGGCTCATCTCTCCGTAATCATTGAAGTCATTACTGGTCATTGTCCAATAGGCACACACTCAGTAACGTTAGGGATCAAGCCACATATGCTAGTAGCCAAATCTGTTTGGAGAAATGCGAAGAGGAATCATCCAAGCACTTCTTCCATCAATGTCCAACATAGGTTAAAGTACCTCGGTAGGCACATTTTCGCCGAACCCAGTGAAGTGGAGGATGGAGTCATATGTAGAAGTTCAGGAGGATGGAGTCATATGTAGAAGTTCACGCAAGTGAGGAAAGTTTCTGATTGTCATTCACTTGGGAGTGGCCAGGAACGATTCTTTTACATGTGGCTCAAGCAGCTCACGACTTCCGGTCTTAGACCAAGTATCCTCTGGGTAGCCAACAGACATCCGTTTGGAGGCGAGCTAAAGTGAGAAGGCGAAACCCGCCTATGCGGTTGTGCGTTGGGTTTGGGACCCACCACATAAAAACACCCCCCAATGAAAAAGAAAAAACAGCCTCGGATGAGAGACCCCAATTTTGATGACGACCACTGCAAACGTTTAAAGGACTACGAAATAAGGGCATGCACCTGGAATGTCCGGACCCTTAATTGCGAAGGTGCCTCTGCCCAGCTGGTTGATGTCCTCGTAAGAGTAAAGGCTGACATCACCGCAATCCAAGAAATGCGATGGACGGGACAAGGACGGAAGAAGGTGGGTCCCCAGTGACATCTACTACAGCGGCCATATAAAGGAGCGCAAATTCGGTGTGGGATTCGTGGTGGGAGAGAGACTCCGTCGTCGAGTCCTGGCATTCACTCCGGTGGATGAACGTCTAGCCACAATCCGCATCAAAGCGAGGTTCTTCAACATATCGCTAATTTGCGCCCACGCCCCGACGGAAGAGAAGGACGAAGTGATCAAAGATACCTTCTATGAGCGCCTAGAACGTACCTATTAGCGCTGCCCCGCCACGATGTAAAAATCGTGCTTGGCGATTTCAACGCTAGGGTGGGTAAAGAAGGTGTCTTTGGCACAACAGTCGGAAAATTCAGCCTCCATGACGAAACATCACCAAACGGTCTGAGGCTGATCGACTTCGCCGGGGCCCGAAATATGGTCGTCTGTAGTACTAGATTCCAGCATAAGAAAATCCATCAAGCTACTTGGCTGTCACCTGATCGAATCACTCGCAACCAGATCGATCATGTTGTGATAGATGGACGACATGTCTCCAGTGTCTTTGATGTACGTACGCTTCGTGGTCCGAACATCGACTCGGACCACTATCTTGTAGCAGCTAAGATACACACCCGCCTCTGTGTAGAAAAGCGCACACGTCAACAAACACAAGGAAGGTTCGACATCGAGAAGCTGCAATCACAACCGACAGCCGAACGATTTTCTACTCGACTTGCACTCCTGCTCTCTGAGAGCACTCATCAGCATCTCGGTATAAGGGAGCTGTGGGACGGCATATCAAACTCTACGTACCCAGCTGCAACCGAAACCATTGGTTTTCGGAAAAGCCAAAAACAGCTGGTATGACGAGGATTGTCGTCTCTGTGCAGTGGAGAGAAAAACAGACTGCCTACTCGCAATGTTGCGATCGACCGCAACACGAGCGGGATGGGAAAGATACCGGAGAGCTGAAGAGGGAAGCGAGACGCATTTGCAGACAAAAAAGAAAGAGGCCGAAATGCGAGTATGAAGAGCTTGACAGAGAAAGCTGGCCGACAGGGGTAATGCTCGAAAATTTTACGAAAAGATCCGGCGACTAACTGAAGGTTTCAAGACCGGAGCACACTCTGTAGGACCCCCAGAGGTGACCTAGTTATTGATGACCAGAGTATACTGAGTTTGTGGAGGGAACACTTCTCCAGCCTGCTGAATGGCAGTGAAAGTACAACACCAGGAGATGGCGAACCCGATTCCCCAATCGACGACGATGGAGCAGATGTTCCATTGCCCGACCGTGAAGAAATTCGAATAGCAATCACCCGCTTGAAGAACAATAAGGCGGCGGGTGCCGATGGATTACCGGGCCGAGCTATTCAAATACGGCGGCGAAGAGCTGATAAGGTGCTTGCATCAGCTTTTGCAGAATATGGTCGGAAGAAAGCATGCCTGACGATTGGAATCTCAGTGTACTCTGCCCTATACACAAAAGGAGACCCACAATTTGCGCCAATTACCGTGGATAAGCCTCTCAACATCGCGTATAAGGTTCTGTCGAGCGTATTGTGTGAAAGACTAAAGCCCACCGTCAACAAACTGATTGGACCTTATCAGTGTGGCTTTAGACCTGGAAAATCAACAACAGACCAGATATTCACCATGCGCCAAATTTTGAGAAGACCCAGTGAAAATAGGATCGACACACACCATCTCTTTGTCGACTTTAAAGCTGCTTTCGACAGCACGAAAAGGAGCTGCCTTTATGCCGCGATGTCTGAATTTGGTATCCCCGCAAAACTAATACGGCTGTGTAAGCTGACGTTGAGCAACACCAAAAGCTCCGTCAGGATCGGGAAGGACCTCTCCGAGCCGTTCGATACCAGACGAGGTTTGGTGATATTACGGTGACTCACTCTCGTGCGGATTTCTTTAACCTGATGCTGGAGTAAAATAATACGAGCTGCAGAGCTAAATCGAGAAGGTACAATCTTCTATAAGAGTGTACAGCTACTGGCGTACGCCGATGATATCGATATCATCGGAAACAACACCCGCGCCGTTAGTTCTGCTTTCTCCAGACTGGATAAGGAAGCGAAGCGTATGGGTCTGGTGGTGAACGAGGACAAGACGAAATATCTCCTGTCGTCAAACAAACAGTCAGCGCATTCTCGTCTTGGCTCCCACGTCACTGTTGACAGTCATAACTTTGAAGTTGTAGATAATTTCGTCTACCTGGGAACCAGCATTAACACCAATAACAATGTCAGCCTTGAAATCCAACGCAGAATCACTCTTGCCAACAGGTGCTACTATGGACTAAGTAGGCAATTGAAAAGTAAAGTCCTCTCTCGACGAACAAAAACCAAACTCTACAAGTCTCTCATCATTCCCGTCCTACTTTACGGTGCAGAAGCGTGGACGATGTCAACATCCGATGAGACGGCACTAGGAGTTTTCGAGAGAAAGGTTTTGCGGAAGATTTATGGTCCCTTAAGAATTGGCAACGGCGAATACCGCAGACGATGGAACGATGAGCTGTATGTGTTATTCGACGACATTGACATAGTCCAGCGAATAAAAAACAGCGGCTACGCTGGCTATGGGTCATGTTGTTCGATGGATGAAAGTGCTCAGCGCTTTGAAAGTATTCGATGCATTACCCGCTGGTGGAAGCAGAGGAAGAGGGAGACCTCCACTCCGATGGAAGGACCAGGTGGAGAGGGACCTGGCTTCGCTTGGAATAACCAATTGGCGCCAAACTGCCAGAAGGAGGGATGCGTGGCGCGCTGTTTTGGACTCGGCTATAATCGCGTAAGCGGTGTCTACGCCAGTCAAGAAGAAGAGTGAAGTGACTGGAATCGATCTTAACCGACTTAAGAATTTTGTAATAAAATCCAAGCGCTTTATCGAATCATAAGCGTCTTAGTGATCACAGGCAACGTTAACCATTTCTTGTTTTGTTAGTTTTATTATTGTTTTTCGTTGAATTTTTTTCTATTTTTTATTTCATATAACATTTCGCTTGAGCGCCTCACGCGATGCGCGGTGGGGGTAATTCAGTCAACATGAAAGCATTTGAACACGCCATAAAATAATTCATATTAATTTCAACTGTCTCATATCGTTTAGTGGGTTTGTGTGCGCTTTATGTTGTTGTAATTGCTTATTTGCCTACTTCGGTTCCACGTGTTGTTGTGGAAATGAGCACAGATAGCAAAAAAAGAACACACACACACTCACTCGCATGCATACAAGGAATTTGTCAAAGGCGTACAAAAACAAACAAACAAATTGCATCAACAAAAGAGCAGCGGAATGCGCGAGTGAATATTTGTTTGCCTTCCTGCGCCTATGATGATGCTTCCTGTTTCTGGAAAGGAAGCACGTAGGGACGCGCATTTCAACTTACTTTTCATGTATGTATGAGTGTGTATATATGTGTATGTGCTTTGTTTTTGTCATTTCACCTTGTTTGTAGTGTCACAATGGTTCAGCGGTTTTGCTTATTCTCCTTTATTATTTTGTTTTGTCAATGCATATATGTATATATGTGTTAGTATGTGCTGAACAATTTCAAATAAGAATTGACTTTTCATGTCCTTTGTAACTTACCTGGCATGTTGCGGGCCCACATTGCCCATGTCATGCGCCGAGCTGGCGGTAATTTGCGTATCAGCGATGGCACCGGATTCCATGCCGAGCGGTTGCTTGCAGGTGCCTGTAAGTATGCAATTGAAAAGCACAGTGAAAAAGCGGTTAGTAGAGTGTAATAAATGTATGTGAGTTTGTTTTTTGTTGTCGCTTTCGCTCTCTTTCCTTTTATTTTTATTTTCCTCAGTAATATTTACATATGCTGGCTGAAAGCATTGTTTGCTGTTTACTTTTGTGCTCTTTTCTTGGTTTCTTAACTTTTTAGTGTCGTTAAACGACTTTACTGTAAATAACAGCGTTAGAGCGCCAGAAAGTAGGCTTTGTAATTAGAATTTACTACAATTTGACAAGCTGAGCATACAATGGTGTTGCGATATGGATTTAAGGTGATTTTGAAAGGACTTCTTTAATATGCCAGTGTATAGAATATACCTTTATAGAAATATAATAACCAGCAGATTAAAGCTATAAAATTACTATTTACTATAGAACAAGGAGCAGAGTGTTTACTTCCAGGCTGACATTACCTGATCAGATAAATTTTAATGCAAAAAGGCGAAGCTTTAAATAAAGTTCGAGACACAAACGTAACAAATTGGGAACTCAGGAACGTAAACCAACATATCTCAAGTCGATGAGATATTCTAAATGTTCTAAAAAGTTAGTAGAGGGGAAAATTAGCATCACAAAAGAGGCAGCGATGGAGGGAAAGCTCAAACAAAGGGCGATGAACTCAGCTACTGATACCGAACATTCATCCAGGAATTGGTTGGTTGAAAATGGGGGCGAAGAGAGCCTGACCGCAAGAGACCGCACTTAGGCCATCCTTCATCTAGGAAGACATAGGCAGTAGTCACGGAAGCTTCAGACATTATTCCGTGCTTTATAATTTTATGGGCTCAATTAGCACTAGATGTGCCATTTTGATATAATTTACTGCTATCCCGTTTCATCCTTCCGTTCAAACCATTTTGTGTTTTCGATGAAGCTACTTATATCCGATATGATTTTAGTGGACATCCATTCAAGGTTTGATGCTTGATGGATTCCCAGAGTCCTGTGTCGGGCTGGACATTCACAGAGAAAGTGGAAAATTGTTTCCTTATTCCCCTCTAGTTCACATGCTAGGGCATGTCCATTTTGATTGTATGTTCTCCAAATGGCCAATAACCCGTTATAGTAGCTGTAAGTCTGAAAATACTTTTCCTGGACCTATTTAATATGACCCAGATCTCGTCTTATCATATTTTGGCCATATCTGTTTAGTTATTTTAAATTTTGTTAAATTATTCCATCTGTTCTCAGCTAATTGTTCGAATAGCTCAGCATCGGATTCGTCTAGAACGGCACCCGCCCTTGCCAACTCGTTTGCCCTTTCTTTACCGAAAATGTTCCTGTGAACGGAAACCCAGAGTATATAGAATCATTCGTAATACGATTCTACCAATGATGGGTTGGTTTATCAGTATCTTATAAAAAAAAACACCTAAGATTATCCGTATATAGGATTAACGAATCATAAATATGTATATCTGATCATAGAATAGCTGTTTTAATAATGTTTTCGAAATTTTGCTAGGTTTGCTCGGCTACGGTCTCGATTTGAGGTATTTGAGAAAAAGTTGGAATCGTCGAATTCATGGTACTCTAAATGTCTCTTGCATTGGATAAAACTACCAGATGCTTCACTTTATTTGAGGGATCACATCGTAGAGATATGTTTGGTTAACTGCATTCACATATCCAGGCATTTAATCCCTCGAGAAAATCACAATTCTCTTTATATTCTGATTTCTGGCTCAGTATCTAGATGAACAAAAGTACAAGTATTTTACCATTGTTCGCTGAAAATGTAAACGGTTCTACGCTTTTTATAAAAACCAATCAACATACCATAGTTCAGTACATTATTCTCCTAATGTTACCTAGCATCTCTTATTGCTGAAATACTCCATGGGGGTTTGACTTTAAATTTCTCACCGTTTACTATTAGGTCTACAACTTTGCTTCCGCCGTTTTTTTGTAAATCTAAGGCTTTATTGTATAAAAACGGACTCCTCATCTTTCGAGTCGATCCAAGTATCAATCCAATTTTTGACTTCGTTATAAGAACTGAAGTGCTCGTTAGCTAGACCGTCTGGAGAATACGGCTGGTGGGGTAAGATCTCACATTTCAGCGTCTCCAAATATTTTTTGACCACCTTTGCGACATGAGGCCGAGCATTGTCATGCTGGAGAATGACTTTATCGTGTCTTTCCTCGTACTGTGGCCGTTTTTCTTTTAGTGCTCGGCTCAAACGCATCAATTGCGTTTGGTATCGATCTCCTGGATGGTTTCACTTGGATTTAGCAGCTCATAATGTATCACCCCCAGCTGGTCCGACCAAATGCAGAGAATGACCTCCGAGCCGTGAATGTTCGGTTTTGCCGTCGACGTGGAGGCACGTCCAGGCTTTCCCCATGACTTTCTTCGCTTAGGATTATCGTAGTTGACCCGGCTTTCGTCGCCAGTTACAATGCGATGTAAAAATTCCTTTCGGTTGTGCCTTTGAAGCAGCTGTTCACATGCAAAGAAGCGCCGTTCGAGATCTCTAGGTTTGAAGTCGTAAGGAACCCAGTTTCCTAGTTTCTGAATCATCCCCATGGCTTTGAGAGCCATGAGCTCGTTGATGTGTCACTTGCAACGTTTCGGCCAATTCCTCTTGGGTTTGAAACGCATCTTGGTCGAGTAATGCTTCCAATTCAGCTTCTTCGAAAATCTTCTCCCTTCCTCCACCATGCCGGTCTTCGACTTCATAATCACCATTCTTAAAACGTTGAGATCATTCGCGACATGTTCTTTCACTTAGGACAGCGTCATCGTACGTATCCGAAAGCATTCGATGAGCCTCAGTAGCACTTTTCTTGGAATTAAAAAAGAAAAGCAAAATTTCCCGCAAATGTTGAGAATTCGGCTCAAAAAGTGACATTTTCTGTTGAGAATAAGTTTGGGATGCAAACAGATCTCTACAAATATTTTTTTGGGTTAATGTTGACACAAATTTCCAAGATCCATATAAAGCGATTTAATCGACCAGGGCTTGACCCTAGAGACATCTATTGAAAAACGGCGAAAGTTGTAGACCTGATATTACTAGACAAGAATTTTCGTTGGCGATAGTCCCTGATCGTATAATAGTCCGGATATGTTTCATGTTTCCCGAAAAAAATGCTTTAACTTTTCTCACTTTTAAGGGTTCCCATATGAGACTTCTTAGTTCGATAAACTATCGTTAGGAAACATTTCATATTCGATCCTTAGCGGAAGAAACCCTTGAGGCTATTCAATTGGATTATACTGTTCACTTATCATAGGAGTAATTGGGGCAAGAATAAAAAACAGGGGGATGGACGGACTAAATAAACTGAATCATGCTTCCGGAAAAATACTATTACTTTTCTCACTTTATACATAAAGTTTAATTGATTATTCTTACACCAAATTTAGATAATACTTCAATCTAAGTTAGGTGATGTATTCAGTATCACAGTAAGAGGCAATGCAGATTGAATACTCATATGTAAATGTCTCAAATTAATCACTAGCATTATATTAAATTCAATTATTTTTGCTGATATTGACAGTTATTCAAACAGCAACAAGTAACAAAAAACACCAAAACAGGGAAGAGAGCAGAGATAAAGCTAATACTCGCACTTATATAAACTAGTTTCGAGTGTTCGCATGTGAAAACACCGATTAGCGAGTGGACTTAAGTGAACATGAGCGCAAAATTGAATTTTAAAATTTCACTAAATACCAAACATTACTTTGGCTAAAGTGTTTAAGCGCAACAAGCACTTTTTAAATGAATAAAAAAAATATTTTAAACGTGCAAATAATGGCTGCAGTGAGATAAATATTTATTGCATTTTAGTAATTGTAAAGGGATTAATCGGTGTTTTTTGTTACAACTCAAGGCTAGTTAGTTAACTGTTGACTAGCTAAATGGTTATTTTTTTCGGGCACTCATATTTTATGAAGCATTCTAAATTTGATTTTAAAAATTTATTTATGTAGTATTTGATTGCACACATGTAAAAGTAGCTTTGGTGGAAAAAAATAAGTTTTATAAAAAGTGATTTAAAAAATATCAGAAAAATGTGCTGTATTAGATGCGGCAGTTGGTTGTGCACTGAACTATGAACTAACAATTCACATTAATGCATTTGGAAAACAACAAGCAATAAAAACAGATAAATAACTTTTTGTTTTAGATTACATTCAAAAAATTTTTTATTTTTTTTATTACCAAAAAAAAAATTAAATATGAACACAGCAAAGCTTTCGTGCTGACAATGCGCGCACTCAACAGTGAAATGCAATTCGATATTTTTTAGAAATTATATTTTTTATTACACTGAAAAAAAATATTTTTTTTGTTTGCTAAAATTTTTATTTCAAATTCATATATCATTCTCAATTTTATAGAAATATTTTTTTTTCTATTTTCCTCTTACCATTATTATCTCCGCGTTTTTTGCGCCATAACATTTCAATGCATTTTCATTGCTAAAAGCAATTTGATGAATTGCCATGCTGAGTGCAGCGCAAAAAAATCTGCACAAATAAATAAATAAAAATATTTTTTTTCTATACACACGGCATAAAAACTAACAATTTAGTGAATTATAAAGTTCAAATCGCATAGTTGCACTTGAACAGCGCTTTTCATACGTAGCCTTTCAATTTTTATATTGCTTCATTGCATCGGCTTACAATAAATGCTGTCATTGTATAATATGACTATTCAACATTTGTGAAGTCCTTGAATTATGTGGATTAATATTTCGGAAAAAAATTGTAATTGATAGCAAATTGAAGTTGGTGGATTAGGTAACTAAACAGTGCACAATATTGGAAATGCATGTGGCTTAGTGAAAAAAAAAATAATAATATAATAAATAAATTTGGTCAAAGAAATATTAGATTTTCGAAATCAACTTAAATGTATTTTTGATTGATTGGTTTTGAAAATAATAAATGTTTATATTTTGTCAGAAATTTTTGTGTACTATTACCTTTTGATGCTTAACAATATCTAATTTTAATACAAGCTATTTTTGGATTTGTGAATTTCGAAAGTGTTAGAGACCTGTCTTATACTCAAGCTTCATAATTCTTTCGTCATGCTCTATATAAGTCATTTTCATTATGACAATAAGGTACATTTTAGCTGTCTTCTATTCGCCATTACTCTGCTCGCTATCTTGTTAGTTGCTCTCTTGTCAAAAAATAAATTCAACAACAAAATTATCGAGTTCAATTCGATACAAGAGAGTACGAACATACTTCATTAAAATGGTATAACCGCTATCTTCAATGCTGCCAAGTTTTGTTTTACACATATTAGACCAATTTTATTCTAGTGATTGGCTCAAGTCACAACTTACGATAAAAAATGACAATAGAAATATTTTTCTAATGACTTTAACTTGGAAAAAAATATAATAATTTAATGAAAACAAAAGCATTGATATTGCAGGTAACATGGAGTTACGACGAGTGTGTTGGAGGCCATATTACAGGTTACTTTCCAATAAGCACACATTTATGTTCTTTATCGTTTTGATAATACCAGTTTGTTTGATTTATGGCAGTTGCTTGTTCGAAATCTAAACTTGTTCATCATGTTCATATTTTTCTTCTTTGTATAAAAATAACGACAAAAGTTAAATAATTTCATTACAACAAATTCATTTTCACAACTACCCACAACGAGAGATTTTATTTGTAAAGAGCACTGCCAAGAGCATTTTACTTCTTAACAATTTATCAAGAAAAAAGCTTTTTATTTTAGACAGCTTTATATTTAGAAATTGATAAATTTCAAATTTTTACAAATTAGAAATTTGTTGATTTGAAGAATAGGGCTGTTAATGTCGAAATTGTTCCAAAAGAACTAGCGGTATGAGTAATCTAGTCTAGAGAATCTAAACCAAGATATTTTTTAGTCAGTGGTAACTGTTAAGCTGACTTCAATAAACAGATCGTCCTTTCTTGGGTGAACTTATAAGGCATATATAAAGGGAGTCATCCCAAGTGACGGCCTGTTTTTTAGTGATTTTTCAGAATTTTTATTTCTCTGACCACTAAATAGATAGAGCCTAAAGTTTAGTATCCTTTATTAACGTTGTGAACGTCATTAACGTTCTGAACGCCCCCGCTTCGAAAAAATGGCTTCCTCAACGATTCCGGCTGACTGGCCAAAAAATGAACGGCATTTTAATTGGACTTTTGGTAGACATTTGAAAAAAAAAATTGCGAATTTTGACGATAGATTTTACTATAAACAAGTAAGGAAAGGCTAAGTTCGGGTGCAACCGAACATTTTACACTCTCGCAATTTATTTCGAGATTTACCTATATTTTCGGTGAAAAATTACCCTTAGGCACTGAGTTCTTCATGTTTGATATCAGGGGCCTTGAAAAATCATGGTGTGATGTTGACAATTTTTCCACAAGTGATTTCACAGCTCAAATACAGTATTTGTGTAAAGTTTCATTTCGCTATCTTTATCGGTTCCTTATGTATATATTATAAAGTGAACGAATCAGAAGGATTCAAAATTGAATTATATGGTAAGTAGGCGTAGTTGTGAACCGATTTCGCCCATATTCCACCAGTGTCTTCAGGGTGTCAAGAAAATATTATATACCAAATTTCATTGAAATCTGTCGAGTAGTTCTTGAGATATGGTTTTTGACCCATAAGTGGGCGACGCCACGCCCATTTTCCATTTTGTAAAAAAATCTCAGTGCAGCTTTCTTCTGCCATTTCTTATGTAAAATTTGGTGTTTCTGACGTTTCTCGTTAGTGAGTTAACGCACTTTTAGTCATTTTCAACCTAACCTTTGTATGGGAGGTGGGCGTGGTTATTATCCGATTTCTTTCATTCGAACCGCTTCTTCTTTTAACTGCTATGTATTTAAAACTTTACCACCGTATTACCACCACGTGTTAAGACAGCAATTTATGAAAAAAAAAATAAAAATCGATTTTTTGAGCCCATCACATGGAATGATCCCCTTAAGGTAGAACATTCAGAGATTCGGCAGGCTCACTGGGGCTGTGATTTTGTATGTCGTCCTTATTGTGTTCTGTTGCTAAGTGTTCCTATCTGACAACAATGAGGGTTCTCTGATATACTTCAAGTTTGCAAAGATTTCGTTGACTTTGACCTCAAATGCGGTTATAGTATTTGTAAGGAAAACTTTCATATTTTATCCTTAGGGTTTTCCAAGAAAATTATGCATAATTTTCCGACGTACACCTGTCATCGGAACAATCTATTGAAGCTATTCAATTTGATTGCACTGTTCATATAGTCATTTGTATGAAAGTCGTAAATTTTAGGGGATATGAGACGAAATTTAAGTTTCAGAAACCAAGAGATCATTAACGTACAATAATCATTAACTTGATTACCGATTAGACTCAGTTATAGATTGATCTATGATTCACATATCCCTGTAGAAACTCATTACTTTCTCCAAGCCAAGAATAGAGTTTCTCATCTCTCACCAAAGCGCAAACATGTCTATGTATTGCAGATTCTACTGTAGCAGGATTCAAACCCACAGCTCTACAATTAGTAAAAACTCACACAAGCTCTCGATTTAATGGTCGCTCATTAAGAGATGACGAAAAATGCAAATTTCAAAGGTTCCAGCTGCCTTAAGGATTAGTAATACGTTATTCCTTCTTTTTCAAAAGATTTCCCTACAATATTTTTCATACCGATAATACTTCTTACTTGTTTAAATAATTGTTATGATTTGCAATGCAAAACAAAGCATAAATCATGCGCTGTATTACGACGCTTTATTATAATTGACGAAACCATTTAAGGAGCTTTAACAAAAGTCAGTGCCTTTACGCTCTCCGACAACCAAGTTAAGCAAGAAAGGAATAAACTTTGTACAACTGAGACCACACACACAGCAACAACAAAGTGGAGACGAAATTTGGTACAGCATACTCCATCAAACTGACTGATTAACTGACCGACAAACGCATTGATTGACTAAAGTTATTGCTTTTATTGATTGACGCAACAACAACAACAAATGTAGTGACTTAAATGGACTGATTGGACGAGCTGATGGTGACCAAAAACAACTGAATTGCTTAGTGCGCGCACATAACTGGTTAACGAGTCGCACACGAGCGTCTGTGTGACCGACTGAGTGGTTGACTTACTGACTGACTGCAAGCAGGACTGAACGTACAAGTGGCGTGTAGTTGAGGACTCACTGTTTGACTGCCACAATTTACTGTCTTTACGGCTAAACTGACTGATTAAATGCCTGTTGGAGTTACTCAAGTGAACTTGTACGAATGTGTGTATTCCTACGGAAGCTGGCCCCGAAAAGCGTATGTAGCCGATTGGAGCAACTAAAGAGTTCTTAACTGGCACACGCAGCAACATGCGGACGCCTCGAAATCCTTCACAAACAACTTTAAGGCTATGAAGTCTTATGAGCAACAACAACAAGGCAGCTGTTGTATATGAATAACCGCAGCAGCGTTGAATTTGCCCTACAGCCTCACACATACATATATACTCTCTCTCTCGCAGCGAACCCACAGAATATTTAGACCTTTTGCGCTCATGTTTATTAATGAACGCGTTCTGACCAAAATCATGTCAGTCGGCTGGTCGGCTCTTGTTGCTGCAACATTGGCCAAATTTGCGGCCGCTGCCGTTAGTTTGTATGTTGTCCACTTCACTACATTATCAACACTATCAACAACATCATCATGGTCAAAGTCATTTGATATTCTATTTGGTAGCTCGTCCCAGGCAAGAGCGCGTTGTATATCTTGTGGCACAGTTAAGTATCAACTATAACGTAGTTGTTGTTATTGTTGTTGCTTTCCATAGCTACTACTCACTATAAATGCCGCTGTCGCCTTTATTATGTATGTTTGCTGCTGTTGCGGCAATTGGCCGCGGTCGAGTGCCCACAGCACAGTCGCGCACTCACACACACACACACTTATATATGTACACAATTCATCCATTTATTCATCAATATACTCGTGGCAGCCACTCAGTGGTGCTCAGCACTGCCACACATTGTTCAATAGCCGTCAATCGCCTCTGCGGCCGTTCACTGGTTCGTGGAGTCCACCATGTGGCCAGGAAGTTGCTAATGGTTGTGAGTTGATGAGTTGGCGGTGGTCGTTTAGTTGCGGCTGATTGATTTGTTCGCTAATTTATTATGAAAATATTAAACGGAGGAGTGTATGGTGTGGATTGGTTTAAGCGAGCAAACATTGTTGATTGTTCCTTTCTTTGGACTGGAAGGAAGTGACTTCCGTGTGAATATTCGTGTGTTTTACTCAGACAATAAAAGACAGGTGATGTTGTTGAGAAATGTAGATACTAATCAGGTGAACATAATTGTTTGGCTCTCAACAGACTTTTTCAGGAAGCATTACATCTGATCCTCTTGAAGAAGAAGTGTGGGTCAATAACTGTTTCGCTGTCTCCTCTTCACTAAAGCAGTTATGGCTTACTTAATTTTTATAAAAGTTGATTACAACTATTATTTGAGAAGTGATCAATGAGTTTGAAGACATCCCATATGTAGCTGCCAGAAGCTCAAAAAAGATTCTTCATGAATATGGAAGTTTGGTGGATAAAGAAGGAGAGAAGTATCTTCCTTATTTATAAAGAAAGGAGATCAAAAAGTTATAAGTTTTTACACATTTATACACACTCTCCCATACATATGTATGTACTTTCCCGTTTCTTGCGTGGGTTCCTTTTAAAAATGGAAAATAAGGAAAACTCGAACATGAAACGAAAGCCCAAACTTGATTACGACCTCATGTCTTGGGTGTATGTTGTCTTTCTCTCTGAATATGAAGGCGTTGGGAATGCTCCGAGTTCTCGACGAATTAGTGCGAGCTTGTAGATATGTATCTAATATTTTGTTCTGCAAGCCACTTCACAGGCTCAGAATGACTTGCAAGAGGATTCAGATTAAGATCACAGAGTCTTTTTGATATCCTCACCTGAGAACTATTTCCAGAAAGTTGTGATTCTAGCAATAAATATAGCCTATGTTACTCGGGGTGAATGTAGCTGTCCAATGGTGAAAGAATTTTTGAAATCGGCACTGTTTTTGAGTTTATTCATTACAAACATATATTTCCTCTTTATAATACTAGATAGATTACGGGTTTTATAAATTGTGTAGATCACAGCTTGACAATCGGAATAAAACTTGTCAAGCGAGATCCTGACAATGAGTCAATTCTGGAGGTTTAGCTCACGAAGTCTTTAAGTATCCCCACAAATTGAGCTTTCATCCTCTTAAGCTCAGGTAGAATACAGACGTTATCGGCGTGATCCAAGGGAAGAAACCTTTCCTTGTCTTTTAGAGCTTCAATTACAATTTACAATGACGTAATGTAAATATATTCGGAAAATAGAAGTTAATTTCTAACGTGTGGGGCTTGAGCTTTCTTTTCTGTTCATCCAACGTACAATCGCTTAAAGTGTTATATCCTTTCTCAAACATTCGATTTGGATCTGAGAGAATATTAGACGATCTACTTTGAGGACGTCTAAATAAAATTAGAAAAAAATTGGAACTGGAGAACTTTCGGGATTTAGATTAGATGTTCTTCATATAATTTTATAGTACAGATTACTGCCATGACAGAACGAAACGTTTATGAAGTGAAATCGTGAATGAAGAGCCATGTGAAGTATGGTGAATCCAGAAAGAGAATCTAAGAAGGTTTATTCATTTATACAGTAGTCATGAAGATAAGGAATTATCTGTTCTTGGCTAGGATTTAAGACAAGAAAACAGCAGGAGCAGCTTGAATTTTCAAACATCAATCTAAATATATTTCTAGTTCCCAAAATTAAGAAGAAAGCCTTGTCTAATGTGTACAACGGTTGATTAATTCTTTGTTGGAATCAACATATTTTATCATTTTCAGAATCGCCTTATAATAGTAGTAGTAACAACCACCCCCAATCCCCTCAACGCCCGCCATAAAAGATTTCAGTACCAACTGTTGCTAACTCTGACTGGTCGATTATTTGTTGTATGAATAAAGCCAATGAGCCGTGCAACATGCTGCCGTTTTATGTATGCAACAGTAGCAACAACAACAACAAAAAAACACAATTACTACAAAAACGAATACCAGCAGTGGCGCTAATAAAGAAAGTGTGAAGGGAGAGCACCGACAGCGATAAAAAAGCAACAACAGCAAACATTGCTAAGTACTGAGAGAAGAAATCTCGCAGTGCGAACAACAAATACTAATACAAATTGCAGCAACAGCCTCATTCGCAGCCAACTTCATTAGCAGCACTGTTGTTATTAGCGCTCGCGCATTGTAGTTGTTGTCGTTGCCACGCTGGTGCCTTTACAGTCATAAACTACGCGTTGTTAACTTTGGCTGTTGCCGTTTATGTTGCCACGCGTCATTGCATCCTACAGCTCCATCATAATTCACATCATTTAAACTTTGGCGCTGTTGTAGACGCTAGTTTGTTGGTGTTGTTGTGGGACGTTTCGGATCTAACGCCCTTAATTTTATTAATTGTAAATATTTATAAATAAAATGTGAATGAAAATATTTAAGTTTAGAGAGGAGGAAAAATCTGAACTCTGTTACGCCGGCAATACAGTTTGAGTTCATTGCTTCCAAGAAACCACTTTGTGATTTAGTCAGATTGTAGAAACTTGCCGTGGTTTAGTCGTGGAATTCCGTGTTTGCCTCAGCCTCTATATATTTGGGAGAACCTTTTGTTGAGAGCTAAGGTCAATGCCACTAGCGTCATTTTAAATACATCGCATTAGAGATCACATTTGAAATTGCGGTGAACAACGTGGACGAATTAGTTTGGGCAACTGACGAAACCAGTTAACCAGAATTAACTTCGATTCTTAATAAGTTCTTATACATGCCGGCACACCAGTCATCCAACAATATTATAAGGTAGTATCCGGAAGAAATCTTATCCAAAATTCGGAGGCCTACATCTTCTTGACTGGCGTCGACACCAATAACGCGGTTATAGCCGAGTCCACAACAGCACGCCATGGCAGTTTGGCGTCGATTGGTAATACCAAATGAAGCCAGGACTTTCTCCAGCTGTTCCTTCCATCGGAGTGGAGGTCTTCCTCTTCCTCGGCTTTCACCAGCGGGTACTGCATCGAACACATTCAGAGCCGATGCGCCTGCGTCCATTCGAACATGATGACCTCGCCAACGTAGCCGCTGTCTTTTTATTCGCTGACCTATGTCAATGTCGTCGAATAAGTCGTAGAGCTCATCGTTCCGTTCTGCGGTATTCTCCGTTGCCAATGTTTAAGGGTCCGTAAATCTTGCGCAAAATCTTTCTCGAAAACTTCTAGTGCCATCTCATGTTGATATCGTCCACGCTTCTGAACCTTAGAAAGTACGGGGATGATTAATGGACTTGTAGAGTTTAGTTTTTGTTCGTCGAGTTCAAAGTAGCACCTGTTGGCAAGAGTGATTCTGCGTTGGATTTCCAGGATGACATTGTTGGTGTTGTTGATTCTGGTTCCCAGATAGATCAAATTATCTACATGTTCAAAGTTATGACTGTCAACAGTGACGTGGGTGGCAAGACGCGAATGCGCTGACTGTTTCTATGATGACAGGAGATATTTCGTCTTGTCCTCGGTCCTCCAGACCCATACGCTTCGTAAAGTGATTCAAAGAAAGATTTTTTGCACTATGAGATACTTGATCGATATTATAATACAATTTATGGGGTACATCGTGGTGTTATTCAACAATTGAGGAGCCTTACATTCTTCGTAAATGATTCTTAAAATCTATAAGAATTCTTTTAATTAGGTTCGGTATAGCTGCCGATGTCCGACCACTTTCTTGCTATTGGTCGAAAGCAAGCGTCGAAACGAGGCCCTGCGTATAAGGTTATGCTATCCACTACTGCTTAGTACTCGTATTAAGCATCATGCAGCTTCATTAATTAATTTTAATTAAAGAATTTCCAGCAGAATAGTTAGAGATCCATATGAACATATTAGTATGCAAACTCCAAATTCAAATATTATTCCCAACAGTTGATAGAACTCCATAAAACGAAAACAAATGCTTGCCATATCAATTAACGGTAAATAATTGCTTAACTGAACAACTGGATACCCCAAACGAAAATTTACTGTGAAAATATGGTAAAAATAATAACAACAACAACAACAAACTGCTGCAGTGACTTCCATTCCGGTAATGTATAATACGAGTAAAACAACTGTTAATAACAACAAAAATAATACACGAAACGCAACTAATAGAGAGAGCAAGCGACCATTGATAAGGGTGCTGTGGCCCACACCAGACACCGGCATACCAGATTTCATTGGGTTTAATTAATATTTCGAGTTACCAAAAGCTATTTCACAAGTGCAAAGCCAAAAGCTGCGAGCAACGATTACACACATCACTGGCAAAATAGCAAACAACCGAAAAGCAACAACAACAACAACATCAGTAACAATGTTAAAACAATAAGTAACCTGGAGCAGCAAAGGCAACACCGGTGTAAATTCACGTCAATTAGAAATGAAAATGGAGATTTAGCCGCAAGAGCCGAACTAAGGAAGCGTATGCAGCGCGAAAGGATTGCGCAGCGAAGGGATGAAGGGAGGTGAGCAGTGCGCTGTGTGCCGTGCGAAAAGCGCTAGGGAGTAATTGGAGAGAAGGACCAAGCGGCCAAAATCAACGGAAATGTAGCGGATCCAGTTACACTTTTGGGAGCTAAAAGGTACAAAACAACAACAAAAACAAAGTGGTGGAAAATGAAAACTCGCCATAAGGTAAAGTTATTCTTGTTGCTGCCTCGTTGCATGCCAGCTGCCGCTGTAACTGGATCTGCAACAGCAACACAGCTCATACATCAATTAGGCAACTTTGTTTGGAACAAGTTGGTTGGTAGTGGGCGTGCCAGCGCCTCCGCGCCAAAGCTTGAGCGCACACACGTTTGCTGATTTTTCTTTTTTCATTTATTGCGAATATTCGCAAATCGAATTGGCAAGCAACAGTGGAATTGCAAACCAAAAGCACAGACACAACAACAACTGGCATGAATGCAAATACTGTGAGGCATACACAAACAACGGCACAAAGAATTTAACGTTATTGAACAATGCCAAAATACAATACAAAGTAAGCTATCTAATGGCGCGCGGATGGAGCCGTGTGCGTTGGCGTTTGGCAGCAAAAAAAAGTTTGCGTAAAAATACCGAAAAACGAAACAATTCAATTTGAAATGGCAAAACAACAGCTTGAACAACAACAAGAAACTTTACCAAAGCAGTGCCTCTCCTGTCATACATACAAACGAAATATTCGCAAAATCGTTAATTTAATTAACTGCACAAATACGCGGAAAAGTATTTTCATTTCGCGCATATGTTCGATTTGTTTGTAGTTTGCGTTTGTGGAGTTGGCTTGTTTGCGATTTGGTCGAAACTTGCGGAATATCGAACGAAGCACTGTTGCACGCGTCGCTGATTATAAGGAAAACGAATTAAAAAGAAGTAACAACAACAAAAATCATTACTATATTTTTAATATATGAAATAGGGAAACAAACGTAAGCAATGACAAAATATGATATGGTAATATGGAAATATGGCAACACTCTTGTCAAAGATTAAAAGAAGATTCAATGATAAAAAAATCAATACATTCGGAGCAATTATCTTTCCGATATACATACTTTTTAAAATTCTAGTATTGGTGTTAGAAAATTTTAAGTTGGATGAGATTTTAAAGCTGATTTGATAGAATTGATTAAAGCTGATTTGACTGAATATTAATCAGTTTTGAGGTTATGTGTTCTGTTCAAAAAATATCGGGAATTGTAAAATCAAATTTTACGGGTTTGGAGAGTTCAATTCTTGTATCCCTGAAGTACGTTAGAGTTTGTGTTCATTGCTTACTTTTTTGATTGTTAAAATCATAAGTTTGGAGAGTCCAATTGAAGAGTTTGTGTTTATTGCTTACTTTTTCGTTTGTTAAAATCTCACGTCTCGTTGCTTGTTCATGATTTCTTGGCCAAAATAAATACTGCAATGATCTCCCAGCTTCCATATTCGTCCACCAGAAATAACTCCGTCTCGCGATTTTTTAACAAACCTGGTTTATTTGAGGGTTGCATTTCAAAGCCCTAGACTTATTGTGTCATCCTCGCTCTTCGTTCTTATCTTAGTTACATTAGAACATTTTTGAATAGTTATTGAACTCGCTGAAACACTTTATATTATTCTGAGATCTATTTAATTAAATATATTTTTGATTAAGAAAGATGTTGGCGGTCACGAGTCTAATGTAATGTCATTCCATGAAGTTTTCTACCCGAAATATAAGAAGAGCTTATTTAAGGTCGGATATATTGTTCAAACGTTGCCTTCAGAGTCCCTTTAACACGGCCCACAAATATTCGTGATTCAGCTTAGTTAAGATATTATGAGAATAGTTATAGCAATCGTTGACCTTTCGTCAGTATTGGCTTAATCGAAACAAACATATTCCAAAATCGATCAGTCAGTTGCATAAAATGTTATTACGGGAAGTATTACTCATTAGTTATTTTTATTGACGTTGTTATGAATAAAACTCTGGTACATTCCTATTTCGTCGTTTAACAATAAAAAGTTATGAGACAATACAGCGATTTGAATAAAATGATAAAGAGGTCTGATTTATATTATTAAATTTTTTTCTGATATAGACCACCCAAGAGAATGTTTACTTGAAAGGCTCAAATTCATGGACATTAACCAAGTGATGAGAGTAGTTCCAAATAATTTTATATTCCGATTCCCTACACCTCCACTCAGTAAGCATTTCTTTCACCTCAAGTGTGAAGCTCTTTGTAAATAACAGTACTTATATCGTTTTAAGAAACTTTTCTATTTGGCTAAGCGGTTTAGTTCTAAAGGATTTTAAAAAGTGATACACTGGGTCAAGATCACATGCTAAACAAACTCTTCTGCCATCATCGTTAAATTAATATTATTGTTATAATTTTATCAGTTTTATAACCTACAGTTTATTAAAAGGTTCTGATCTGTAAAAAGTTGAAAAAATACTTCTCAATGTTATTTTTTGTTTGGGATTCTGTTTGATGCTATATCACAATGCACAGTTGTTCCCTCCATAGGCCAAAAATCCAAAAATCTAACTCACGATTTTTTGTCAATATGTATACCAATGACTTCAAAAGTGTCCAAACTTTGTCCAAATTGTTCAATTTAAGCAAACCGGGTTTTCCTTAAAATAGAGTTAAATGCATGACCACCTGCACATTTTACTGTTCTATGTGAGCTATAGGATCTAGTAGTCCGATGTAGAACATTTTTTTACTATATATTTAAAATATTCTTCTATATTTTTGGTAAAAATTTCATAGCGATATCTCAACGGGAAGTATTTATGACCACGCCTTCATACAAGCCGAATATTTCTAATTAGAGATTAAAATAGGAGCTAAGGGTTATAAAAATGGTAATCCGTATAAATTCCGGAAGGGTATACCCAAATGAGTATACCAAAAACTATTACAAGTTTTTAAGACAAGTTTTGAGTCCGTAAAGATTACAACTCTGATGTAGTTTCTATTTAATAGTTCCATATTCGAAAAACGCAAATATTTAGAAAGTCCCCGAAATACATGCTTTCACCAGCAACGAGCTGCTAATTAATAACCCAGAAACCATTGAAAATAACTAATTTGAGTTACTTATGGATATTAGTGCCCATTAACTTTATCCGTAGCAACTTTATTAGCCAGCACTCCAATAATCTAAATCGTGGCTAAATATATCAAACCGAACGACACTAAATGCGAAATCCACAGTGGGCAACAACAAAAACAATAATGGTTACAAATAAAATCCGCAATAATGTCAATATATTATGCCAGGAAATGCCATTAATTTGCGTGCGCAGTCCGTAAACCCCAAAAACCCACTGGTTGCGATTTGTATCTTAAATGCATGTCAACAACAACATGCTGCAAAAATCGCACACTAACGGCACATATGCACATAAATATCTTCATATGGATAGTGCGCGATGTGAAATAACGCCACAAAGCCATGCCAGCTGTCACAAGCCAACTGGCGGCTAAGCGTTATCAGCGAATCGCGCATATGTAATTTATCGCTTACATTATGTTACACACACGATAGTTGAAAAGCAACAACCACAACGCCAACAACAGCAATTGCCGCAAAATAGCACTCGTATTTTCTAAATTAATAGCGCGCGCATGCGCAATGCGATTTTCCGCTACAGCAACTATTAATTGTTATTTAATTTTTTCAACACTTTGTCCGACGTACATTCGCAACTGCGGCGTGACCGGCTGCCTAAGCCTTACATGGTCCATTTTGATATGTGTTCGCTTTGAGCGACGCGAAAAAGCTTGAGAAATTTATTAACACTGATTTGCTGATATCGGTGAATGGAATCTTTAAGGAAAAATTGCGCACGGATTAATAGAGAGAACTGGTTTGGCTGTTGGCAGCCGCGACGACTAGTCTATTGCGGTGGACGAACAGCACAGCATTTGCGGGCTACATGGTGGTCCAAAAGACAAATGGCTGAGGCCTTTTTTAGATCGATGGGAATTCCGATAGATAATGCTGCCAAGACAACTCAACGATAAACCCATTCCGAAGACATATTATGGCAATAGATCTTAAGATCTTAATCTAAAAGAGATCTTCGAAATATTTTTTCACGAAGTCCGTCCGACAGCTTTTTCGATAGACTCCGATTGGGTCTTTGGCGAAAATATTTCGAAGCAGGACGGTCTTTCAATGCAGGATTTCCATTCGAATTTTCATCTGTATAACCGAAAAATATTTATTAGAAGTAATCAGGTTTTGGGACCTCATAATCTCACAAGACTACTGCGACATATGTATATGAGTTTCAGTTGTCTAAAGTTAAAATCCTCGTCCTCGCGAGCTAAAATGGAAAAGATGTAAGCAATAAGTTCTGAGGTGAACACTTATTTTAATTGACAAAGAGACGTCGCCTGACAAATCCAATCCCGTCAGGTTATATTGATTAGATCTGATCTAGATATCCAATATTTAGTTCTCTACTAGAAAAAAGGCTTGCCGAAGGGCACTATGGACTCACTGGAGAGTTCGTTACTGGGTTGAAAAATATACGGAATGTTTTATCTCTGATTTAGATCTCTAAGAAGTCAGACACATCTTGCAGTTTGATGTGTGAAGACATCTTATGTCTTGTAAGAAGTGATAGTGATGACATCCGGCAGACACTGGGAAGTTGTGTAAGAGATAAACGTCTCAGGTAACAAATCTGAATCAAATTTTTGTTCTAGGCTCATAAGAAGAGAAAGCCTGGAAACTTAAACCGTCAAATGTGATGAAACAATATGATGGAGATTTAAAAAAGTGTAAGAAATTTCGAGACCCGAGGTGTATAAACTTTCGGCAATTATTAAGAAGAATTTAACTTTGTACAAATTTTGAGAATTTTAAGCGGAATTCAAGCTAATTATCACAAGCTAGTTTTTAAACTACCCTTTCAATATTCATGCACATATGTGGCATGTAGCAGGCGATACATTGCAATCACGATAAACTCATTTAAATAACGTCACTTGAATGGGGCGTAAATATATGATATGGCCTATATCTCATGTGACTATACAGTTAAAATGTTCGTTACATATACCTAAGCTGCCGCACTCAACTTTTGCTCTTGGCCAACTGTCAATTCTGGCCGTCAGTCATCGACCACCACACTATTATTTGACATTTGTGCGCGCCACTGCACTTTTTACACCTCAACACTTCGCGCATTTTTTTTTACCCCTAACCCCACTATGCCGCAACGCCAAAGGCTGATTGTTGGACATGCATACAAAATGTGGCGGAGCTACCACAAAGTTCATATGTATGTGCGCTCTCGCTTGGACTAAATAGTGGCCCGCATGAATGGAATGTTGTGCATATGTTGTTGCATCAGCCAATCACTACGGCTTGCTTGCTTGAAGGCAATTTTAATCTATCATTTACCAGTTGCTTGTGCTTAATATGCTATTGCGATCGTTTTAAGTTTGCCATAAATTCTTACAAATCCCGGTAAGCTAAACTGATCAAAGCAATCAATGTAGCGGTGAGCAGAGATTAAGGCGATTATTAACTACTACTATATACTACTGTGTTAAGCGAACAGAGTTGCTATTTCCGTTGTCATAACTTAGTCGACATTTTGTGTCATATATATTAGAGGTCTGTTATGTAATGTTGGATGGAGTGGTTGGTTTCATTACGCAATAGACGGCGCTGATCGATCTACAATGAAGTTCATTGTAATAACATAATTTAGTATCACTAGACCTTTGGCAGTCCCAAATCATAGGATGTAAGAACCTGAACGTACGAAAATGTGTCAAATGAAGTCAAACTTCTAGGATCAGCGGACGAATTATGCTTTTATTCTGAATATTCTATAGGCCTAGTTGCATTTGGCAAACAAAAATATTTTTTTAGATTCGCATACGAAGAGCCTGGAAGAGTTGATTTCTAT
This sequence comes from Zeugodacus tau, assembly GCA_031772095.1. Lineage (NCBI taxonomy): Eukaryota > Metazoa > Arthropoda > Insecta > Diptera > Tephritidae > Zeugodacus > Zeugodacus tau. The sequence goes on along the minus strand of CM062651.1, from coordinate 16,945,757 downwards.
AAGTTGTAAGAATAACTATATAACTCAAAAGTTGGTTACTGAGTATGTACTTGACGGAACTGTTTCTAATAGATCTAGCATAGTGAACATTGAAGTCAATGGTGAACACATATTTTTGTATAGATCTATATTCCTAAAACAACAACACCAACAATGTCAGCGTGGTAATCCACCGCATGAGCACTCTTTCCAACAGGTGCTACTTTGGACTGAGTAGGCAATTGAAAAGCAAAGTCCTCTCTCGACGAACCAAAACCAAACTCAACAAAGCCCTCATGATTCCCGTCAAGCTTTATGGTGCAGAAGCATGGTCGATGTCAACATCCGATGTGACGACACACAGGAGTTTTGGAGAAAAAAGTTTTGAGCAAGATTTATGATCCTTTGAACATTTGAACAGAGGAAGAGGAAGACCTCCACTCCATTGGAAAGACCAGGTGGAAAGCGACCTGTTTTCACTTGGGATTTCCAACTGGTGCCGGATTGAGAGGAAAAGAGAAGAATGAAGCGTTATTAGCGAATAAACGGTGCTAAGGCAAATTAAATACATACTATATTCCTAATGGAACATCGGGTTTCTTACTTGAAACAACCTCTCTTGACTTTCGTTTCGAGATTGCTAGCATAAATTTACAATGTAGAATGAATTCGTCAAAACTCCGGTAGGACCGAAAAACGAAAAAAAAAATATTTGGAAACCACTAATACAAGTCTCTTCACCTCTTGTGAGTCGAGTTATAATCTTTTGTTTGATATTGTGGCCGTTAAGTGCATTGCTGTCTAATATACACGTAGGTCTTTTCAACAATCATCAGTACCAGGGAAAGCAATATGAGTCGATAAAAGCCAGAGTTTGTTAGGTATTACCAAAGGTCGATTCATATTTTCTCTCTCTTTTCTTCCGTGAAAAATCAGTGTTGGGGCTTCATCTTAGATTATAATACAGATTTAGGATTAAAGTTTACCCTTTATATATATCGATGAAAGCCAGAGCTCATTAGATATTATCAAAGATCGATACTGCTTTCTTCCGTGAAAAATCAGTGTTGGGGCTTATATATTGGAGTTTAGATTATAATATGTATAGACTTAGGATTAAATTCTAACAGAGACTTGAACAGCTCTTGGGCCTAAAGCTTAATTTGGGGTTCTCCATTAATAAATGAAAAATTTCTAAAGAGAGGTGAAAAGTAATATAAAACCGACGATTTGAAGTGATTTTCTCGGATCTAAAAGCGAGTGATTTATTTCAGTTATTTCGTTCAAGTACCAAATTTTGAAGAGCTGTCAGATGCCACAAGCTAAGTAAGGGTCATAAAGTACTCGCTTTAATGTGCTTTATTTTTACATGTTTTTTTTTACATTTTTGTCCTAATTACCCTTTTTATTGTTTTCGGCTGGCACATCAACAAGCATAAATATTACCATTAAGTGAATAATTATAAGCAATCATTCAGTGTTTAAGCGCCATAAGTCAAAGCATAAAATGCGAAAGCGCCAACACAAAAACTGAGTGCAACGAAAATAATGAATATGCTGAGGAATATAAATGAAAGCGAGAAAAGATTGCGAAGTGAAGGCATTACTTTAGTGAGATAAATAGAGCAAATGAAAGAATGGGTGGGTTGAAGGCAGTGGTACTTGTTGGGCAAGGCAAATGCGTGAAATGAAACTGAAAATCAACTAAAATACTTTAGCACACATATTTATTGAGCTCAGCAAACCATATTCGCGCAACATGTGGCACACGCTGTGGCAGCAACATGCCGTTAGTTGAAAACAAAGGAACGCTCACTCGTGGCGGTCATGCCGCGCAGTGTTGAAAGTAAGTTTTGTTTTTGTAAAAAAAAAACACTGAAATAAGAAAATCTGTTGGCCGTCAGCGGCCCACTTAATCAGCATCTTCTCAGCCGGCTGGGGGCCACACTGCAAATCCCCCTATTACAAGCATCATAAATATAAAATAAACAAGTTTTAGTGAAAGGCCGCAAGCGCGTGTGTGTGTGTGTGTGTGTCGCTGTGTTGACGTACAAGCCGAAAAACTCATTTACAAAACGCAATTACTTAATTATATGCTTATACACAAACAAACAAATAATTAGATAAATACACATCAACACACAAACGAGTAAATGTAATTATTGCAATCACTCATTCATACAAATTCCCAAGCAAACCTACACACACACACACACACAGATCAGTTTGGTGTTTTCCAACTTTTCATCGTTCATTTCGGCTGGCCCAACAATCAACTGTTGTCCGCGTATTACTTTCAAATCACACACACACACACATACATACATTCGTTTGTACATCTGTTTGCCTGTCTGTTTGGTACAGTTCCCAGCTGTATTGCATATTGATGAACGCTGTGCATGACAGATTGCTGGTAATGAATTATATTTAATTATGAAAATCAATTTAGTCTTTTTCTGCTGCTTCCTCTGCTGCTTCATCTTCTTATGCCTCCTCTTTGATGTCATTGCTTTTGGGCGGCTTTCTTGTTTTCCTTGGAGATTTATGTGGGAAGTGGGTCAGCGAGTTAGCAGCTAATGCTTGTGTAACACTTAGGGAATATCAGCCGTGCTTTTTGGAATGTGCAGACAATTGAATTTATGTATTGTTGCTGTGTATATGTATATAAATGTAATATTTAGTATCTTATTATATTATTTCGGGAGTTTTTTAGAATTTTTTAATTTCACTAATTTATAGATTCAAGAATTTTTCTGAAACAACAAATTTTTGAAGAATTGGCTTAAATTAGTGTGACCTTCCAACGTCCTAAAAGCCGAAAAACAATTAAACTCAAAATCCGATGTTCTGTAGAGTATTCGTGGAATCAGTTTTTAATATATTTTATTTACTTACTATAAAAAAACATTTTCTGGATTACGAGGTATGGTAAAACCAAGACTCATTTAATTTTGCTAAGATTTATCACATATTAATATTTATAAGGTATAAAGCCCACCGTACTTTTGAAAAACCCATAATTAGGTATATGGGAGTTAGAGGAAGTTATGACCCGATTTTAACAATTTTTGGAACAGAGGAACAATATTAGAAGAAAAATATTTCCACTGAATTATATCTCTGAGATATTTTACTCAGAGATTTACCGATATTTTCGGTGAAAAAATACCATTATGCACTGATTTATTCAGGTTCGATATCTGGGGCCTTGAAAACTTACTGTTCGATTTCGACGATTTTTAATTTCAATTTTTATTCCGCTATCTTTATAGGTTCCTAATAGAGACCGACCGATTAATCGGTCTTGGCATCGGCCAGTATAGGCCACAAAATTCAGCATCGGTATCGGTATCGGCATCGGTCACATTTGGACGATTCTTAGCCGATTCTTTCTACTTATTTCGGATTACACTAAAATACATTTTTTTACTTTTTTGATGTCTTTAAAGCATAAAATTTGAATTTTTCTGTTTACCGTATAGAACACAGTGATTCACATTTGACTAAACTAATAAATCACCACGATGATAATTTAAGTCTAGTATAAAGAAATTCAATAATTTTGCATTAAATTGAAGGTTTTATTTAGCACTGCTAGAAAGATTCGATTTATGTCAAATATTCACAGTTTTGTTTAAGAACTTGCTGAGATTTTGAAGATAATGTCATAAAGCCACTATTATAGAAGCATTCGTAACTAGGAGAGTCTATTTTTAAAAGTTCATCATAGACAGGATCACGTAATTAGCACTTGGTGCTCTCCTGGACTATAAGGTGCATGCAAAAGAGATCGAGTTACTATTACTATGTAACGCCCTTCACAATGCGAGATATATATGAAAAAAGTAATCTCTTTGAAAATAACGGATTATTTTTACTAGACCTACTATGTTCGAATATTGGCCTTAATGATCATATTTGTCCTTAATGGATTAAATTATTTATATAATGCAAACTTTTTTCTGTCTTATAGATACATATTTAAAGAATAGTTTCTGAAATTTTCCAAAAAATAAATTAAAACTCCTCCATTGATCATCCAAAATGAAAAAACCAAAAATATCTAGGTAACACTATAATCTCGTGCTTGAACGAAGGAAAGACAAAAAAACTAAAAATTGGAATTTTAGCAGACATTTTTCGAAAAAAAAAAAAAAAATTCGGTAAAATTTGCTTGACATTTAAATAGTTGTAATTGAAAAGAAGAAAAGATCCTCCATTTCAGCAAGAATTTCAGCAAGAAGTTTTCGAAAACAACCGACTTTGAAAACATGGTTCCCAGAAAAACGCATTTAAAGTTTTGAGGAACAATAATAACTGACTTGGAGCGCACACCTATCAAAGGCTGTATCTCCGAAACTATTATTCGAATCGACTTGAAAATTTAGGATAATATTCTTGGGATGTTGTAGAAATTAATAAGCAAAACAAAAAAAAAGAATTTCAGAATCCACGAAACGTAACCCCTTAAAGCTATATTTCTGATTCACTTTGAAAAAACGTAAATAACTTAGTTTTTCTATCAACATATGTATATATTACAGTAGTAATTTATGTAGTTTTGAATATTAATTAAATAAATAAACAACTTCATATGAACTGAGTTGTTTACTTATTTTGTAATGTTATTTGTCTTTGTTTTTCTCTTGTTACTATAATAATTTACTAAATAAAGTTATTGATGAAAGAATCGGATCGGCATCGGCCAAAAATTTGTTATCGGTCAGACACTAGTTCCTAATATATATATTATAAAGTAAACGAATCAGATTCAATTCAAAGTTAAGTTATATGGGAAATAGGCGTGGTTGTCATACGTGTCATACGTTCAAATATGACCCTTTCTAGTGCGATCCTTTATACTAAATTTTAGTTTTATAACTTTATTAGTGGCTTATTTATGACACTTTATAAGTTTTCAGTTTTCGCCATTTCGCCGATTTCACCTATTTTCAAAAGCAATCCTCCTGATCATTTTGATATATCTAACTCGCTTAGTTTTATGACTTACAAACAACTGTTATGTGAACAAAACTATAATACTCTCTTAACTACTTTCTTGCGAGAGTATAAATTTAGCGGTTCTAATATTAGTCGAAATACCAGTCTAAATACTGGTCTAAATTTCAGCCACCTAAATTTAACTCAAACTGCTCTGCACAGAACAGTATTAAATTCTCTCTCGCTGACTTATGCAATCAGTGTTTCTCTCTCTTTCACACCACCCACCCAACATATTTAATGCGCCATTTATGATCATTACACATCATTCACTTTCAATTACCAGGTAATTGATTATGTAATTAAATAAACACAAAAGGCAACAAAACTGCAACATAAATTCGCAGCTATAAGCCAAAGTGCCAAAATTATTATACGCAATTTGAATACAATTTGTTGGCAATTGAAATGTTGTTGTTGCTGCATAAAATGTTGCCACCATTGTGTGAGCTGAGAGCTGAGTGCACCTGATGGCACTAAAAATTGCTACAAAATAGCGAGGAGAGCAGCAATAAAAGTGCGCACAACAAAAGGGGTGTTGAATATAGCAGAGGCAGCAGCAATTAAATGCAAATATTGCTAAAGTCAAATTCGGATTAGTGGAGGGAGGGAGGAGGAGAGCTATTTGTGAATACTTTTACATTATTTTATTGTGTGTATGTTTGTTTGTATGTAAATTTCCATAGCACTTACCGATATCGAGCGCATAACAGAGCGCACCACCGCCACGTCCGCCGCGCCGTCCATGCCAACTGCTGCAGCTCAATAAAATCAAAGTCAATGTCAGCCAACATAAAGTTTTATTTTTATTAACACCATGACGCTTAATGCGGCAATAACTTTTCAAATAATTTGTTGCGCAACATGAACAACGGCTAAACAGCAAAGCGAATGCGCCGCGGCAGCTGGCTTTCGGCGACTCCTGTCGCTGTCGTTGCTGGTGCTGCTGTTGCAATTTAAATGAATTCAATTGTCGAATTTTTATTGTAGCCATTTTATGATATTTTCCGTTTTCGTTTGACTTTCCGCATTCACTGTTCGCTAAACTATATTTTTTTTCACCTCCTCTTTCTATTTGGCGCTTTTATGCCCGCACACTTTGTAGTTAGTTGTCCGGCAAAAGGTTGCCACCCATTTGATTTTGTGCGGTGTTGAATGTGGCATGAACGAATGCGAAAGGTTGATTGCTTAGTTGTTGTTTTTCTTGTTGTTGTCCGAGGCCAATGTCAATGTTGCGTGTATTTTTGTTATTGCTGTCACAATTGTTGTTGCTGTTATGCCGGCCCTGCACGTAGTTTTCGCTTGAACGGTTGCAGTAACAGTTAAAATAACGGCACGCTAGCGGCATAACGTTTTAACTGCCAACTAGTAGTATGTGTGTTATTGGCAATTTGTTTGTCGATTTTCTGTTTGAACTTTGCACAAATGTCGAATTAATTTAATTAGATTGTGTATTGGTACAACATTAAGGTGGGTGTGGGTGGTTTATGCAAAACGCTTAACACAAGTAGCTTATTTTAATCTAAAACGCTGCGAATTGCCGTTAGGTGATTACTGCGCTGTTGCATGTGAGTGGCTGAAATGAGAAAGAGAGAGAAAGAAGATCTAGAAATCTGTTTTACAGACTAAAGAATTTGGTAAACAAACAATAATAATAATATAATAACAAGTATGGAAAAGCTAAGTCCGGTTACAACCGAACATTTTATACTCTCGCAATTTAATAATTTAATTTATTTAATATAACACACAATTTGACCCACATATTCGGCATATATGTATATGGTATAAAGTCCATTGAAAGTTGGAAACCCTAATATTAGGTATATGGGAGCTAGGGGAAGTTATGACCCGATTTTATCGAGTTTTGGCAAGTTGTCATATTATAAGAAGAAAAATATTCCCTATAAATTTCTTCAAAATATCTGAGAGACTTACCTATATTTTCGGTCAAAAAAAATATTAGAAGCACTATATGGCCGTGTAAACGATTCAGATTGATTACATATCCCAACATATGAAATTGATCGAATAGTTTTTAGTGGACCAATTTGAGTGCAATCTTTCTGGACCATCTTTATAATGAAATTTAAGGATTCTGGTGTTTTTCTTTACTGAATTAAGGGGTTACATTTAAACGCGTTTTCCTCGGAACCGTGTTTTCAAAGTCAGTTGTCAAATTTTCTCGAAAACTACTCAAACGATCTTGATGAAATTTTGCACAGATGTTCGAGATATAATTTACTTGTGCTTGTAAGAAGTATTAAAAAAAATATAATAAAAAAAATTGTAATTAAAACTATTAAAAAAAAAAACAAATGTCAAGCAAATTTTACCAAAATTGTTATCTTTTTGGAAAAATGTCTGCCAAAATTCCAATTTTTTTTTGTCTTTCCTTCGTTCAGATTCTGTCAGGAGTTAGGATGCACCTTTTTCCCGAGGGGTCACCGGAAATGACGTAATTTTTTTTTGAAAATTTCTGAAATTATTAAATAAATAATTTTTTACGCGACAAAACCCATGTAACCTAAGGGGGTAAGCATTCAAAATTGAAATATTAGGTCTACAACTTTGCGTCCGCCCTTTTTTTGTGAAAATTTAAGTTTTTTTGTATAAAAACGGTACAAAAACGGTTTGTCGATGAGCCTCAGCCGCACTTTTCTTGGAATTAAAAAAGAAAAGCAAAATTTAATTTCACACATTAATTGGCAATTTCAGTTGAGAATAAGTTTGGGATGCAAACAGATCTCTACAAATATTTTGTTGGGTAATGACCAAGATCGATATAAAACGATTTAATCGATTTCATCGACCAGTGGTTGACCCTAGAGACATCTATTAGTTGAATGGTGTATAAAACTCTTCGGTCCAGCATCTATTTTACTAAGATGTTCGACCAAGCAACCTTATATCGAAAATTGTAGGTTTAATTAATTTTGATAAGACATATTATATATTAACCAAGAGGTACATATATACCGCTGGATATTTGAAAACCCTAATATTTTGGAAGCAAGATGAATTTTATTGAATTTTGTAATAGACGCACTTTATTACAGGGAAAACAAATCTTATGAATTTATTTAAAATGTCTGAGACTTTTTCGCATACTCACGGCAAAAAATTATCCATAGACAATGAGACCATCATGTTTGGTATCTGGGGCTTTGAAAAGTTATAGTTCGGTTTGAACAACTTTTAAATTAGCGATGCCATACCTTCATTTTGGTATTATTCGAAAGTTTGAATCCTATATTTCAAATGGTGTTATATGGTTATTCGGCATGGTTGTGAATCGATTTCTACCATATTCCATAGGGTCAGAAAAATCTATTTTAATATCCGATTTTTTCCATTTTCATGGTGTATGATGGGGGTAGACTTATGGGAAAATATTATTCAATTGGATTCAAGTTTGCCCTATATCACAAGCTAAGAGAAAAAAATTTACGACGAAATTTATCTCATAAATTTCCCGACATTTTAAGTCAGTGGAATTACTGTTGTCATATTCTTCCTTTATTGCTACAAGCGGCTTATCTATTTTAACAACAAACCACATTATGTTCAACAAGTTGTTTTTATTACGATATCCCAGGCGGGCTAGCTAAAGATATTGAGAGAATTGGAAGACTGTTAGACTAAAATTGCCATATACTATAAAATCTATTAAAAAGAAATCCATAGTTTCTTCAATAAATGGCTTTAGTAATCTAGGCCTCCAACAAACATCGCTATGTCAAAATTAATTTATTATGTATAAAACAAAGCTACCAAAAAATGTAAGTCGATGCAATGGAAATATGCAACCATATTTTCTTGAAAAGAAAAAATACTCTTGAATGACCCCTTCCACCAACATGTGTACATAGTGTTGATTAAATTCCACAACCGGCCGGCCACATGGCCTACGCCAAGTCTTTTCATATTGTGCCATTATGGCGTTGAGTGTGGCGTTCCAAGTGTGTAATGCACACCGCCCAACAAGCGACAGCCGGCTAATAGCAGCCATTCATTGCGCCATTCATACAGTCATTCATACGCTTTCCTAATTTATAAAATTGCGCCTACACCAAGCAGCCCGTTCGTGGCTAGCGTAAGTTAGAGCGCCTCTGCAGTGTTGCCAGCGTATAAATTACAAGCGGAAATAACCAAAAAAGTATTTCGGAAAAAATAACAAAAATCATATTAGAAGTAAGTAGCACTGAAAAATAGTCACTTTGAAAAAGAAAATTAAAAAAGCCGACGATAGCAAATGGGCTGAAAGAAATTTTTGGTATGAAAAAAAAATTGCCGAGTGCATAGAAAATTTGAAACCTCAAAAGGCGTTTGGTTTCTAAAACTTTTTGTGTTGCAATTACAGCAATGCCATTGCCACTATCAATAACATGACAGCGAAATATGACAGTACTAGTGGCGTGTTAAATTGTATAATGACAGTGTTGTTGGTTGGGTGAAATGAGGTTGAAAAATCATGCTGATAATTTTCATTTTTAGGACTATCTTAGTTTAAAGATAAGATTATTTTTAGTTCTCAAGTTAGTACTTTAACTTATTGAGTTTGAGGTTAGAACATTTTACAAAATTAGATTTGATTATATTCTTAGTTTCGAAATCGTCCTTTTAGTGATTTGGTAAAGATTAAATATTTGAAACAAATTTATGAAAAATTGAAGGGATGTTGATGTTTGAGTTCTATTCCTATTTTCAGTACCTCATATAATTTCGAATCTGTAACAATACAGATAATGAACAAGCTACTTTTCTACTTCAGAATGTTTTTTTTTAAGATTTGGAAGAAACTCCCGTTTAGATATTAATGTCAAGCAGAATACTAGAAATATGAATAAGAGTTCAGCAATCTAATCAAGCTTGTTAAGAATTTAATTAAGTTTATTTTCAAGTTTCTGGAACAAATTTTCAGGTGAAACTACGGAATGATTTAAAAAAGTTAATTTACTTTGAATCTAAATATGAGACTCCATTGAAATAGTCAACTAAATTCAACCTAACCTTACTTAATTAATCTTATATAAGCTCTATATCATAATATGTTGGTTAAGTTTTGTTAGGTTAAAAGGTCGAACCTTGCGACAAGTGCCACTTGGGACGTTAGATATGTACCAAATATGAGGCTTGATCTTGTCTATTTTTGGCATAGAGGCACACTGTTAGAAGGAACACATCTCCTTTCAATCTCTTAGGATATCTGAGAGATTTACCTATATTTTCAATAAAAAATTAGCCACAAATTTCGATGTTCTTTATATATATCTGAGGCCCTGAAAAGTCATATGTGACCTGGTCTACGAAAAGGGAGCTAACGTGCGAAAACTAGTTTTCTGGGAAAGAGCTGTTAAAAATAAACATCCATCATCTTCCATCCGAATCAACTAAAAAGTGAAAATTGATTTTTTGACACCTAAGCCCCCTTTCCGTAGACCAGGTCACATATTCCGATTTCGGTGATATTTATAAGGGCTATGCCACTCTAGAAATAAAGTATTTCTGTAAAGTTTTGTTCCGATAACTGCACTGGTGCTTAACTTATATATTTTAAAGTGAACGAATCAGTTTGACATCACAGTTCTGGTATATAGGAAGTAGGCGTGGTTATGCACCGATTTTGGGCATTTTCAAAATATAGAATTAGAATGCCCAGGAAATGGTTCGAACCGAATTTCGTTGAAATCGGTTAATGAGTTTCTGAAATATATATGTAGTATTTGATCCATAAGGCGGAACCACGCACTCCCAAATTTTTTATACAAATATGAGTGTGGCTCTTTCGTGCCATCTTCATCATGAAATTTAAGGTTTCTAGTTTTTTCCTGATTGAATGAAAACATTTTTAGTAGTTTTCAACATAACCTTTGTATGGGAGGTAGGCGTGGTTATAGATAATTCGATTTCCTCCGTTTTTAGACTGTAAGTGAATGGATTTCAGAAAATTTTGGATTAGAAATTAAATATTTGGTAGGTTGAATGATAGTCTGAGTAAAAAGACCTTTTTTGTACCCAACCACTTTCTCTACTATCATTCGTTAAAGAGTTCACTTCTTATGTCAAACAGAGAATATGAATATGAAATATGAAAAGAATATGAAAAGAATATGACCATTAAAAATTCAATCCCATAAAATAAATAACATCCACAAAGAGTGAGTCAACCTCAAATTAAATGACGCACCGTACTTTCAATGCCATAAAACTGTAAAAAAGAATGCAATATGAATATTTGCAATGCCAAAAAAATGAACATCTGTACTTTACCGCTAAAATTGGCTAAATGAATGGAGGAGTATGAATACTTCTGCTGTTTGTGCCCGCAAACAGACAATCAACAAAGCCATTGCCACAAGCGCATACGTACAAATTGATGTATGTTTGTTTGTTTGCTTGTGTAGGCAAGTAGACAGTCAAGCCGACTTCTGAGCAAATAAATGTATGCATATTCATTTGCAACACAGCATATGCTTGCGGACATGCACAATTTATAAAAGGCGACAATAGACAGCGGCAGATCCTGGACAATGTATGTATGTGAATGTACACACAAATGTTTGTTTGCTAGTAGATAGATATTGTTTGTGTGTTGATATTTGTGTAGTGAAATGTTTAAAATGACTGTGGATTGTGCGGCGCGCAAATTAATATTATGCCATTTGGCTGAATAGCGGACCCAAAGCGGCTATTACGGCGGCAAAAGTACAAAAACAAACTACCGTTGCCACACGAGTAATAAAAAAAGCTGCACAGACATTGCGCAAAAAAGTGGCAGACATGCCGCCTACATTGCCACCTTTGTGCCGAGTTGGCACTTTCTTTGCCGCAAAAAAAGAAAGTAATAATTGCACTCAGAGATTTCAGTGTTTTTTGGCGCAAAGTCATATTTTCTAATTTTAATATTTTTTTTTTAATTTTATTTTTAAAATTTTTTTGATTTTTTTTAAATTTTTTTGAGACTTTTTTTTAAATTTTTTTTTTAATTTTTAGTTTACCTCCAACGCCACCCTCAAAGTGTTCCCTTTGCGGTATCAACTGTGTGCCTGTGTTTTGTCTGTCAAATGGCTTATAGTATTTGTTGTTATTACTGTTGTTTGTGCTGAAGTCTGCAGCTAGTCTGATACTGCTGCTGTTTACTTTTTATTAGCCACATACAGCCTACAAATTAGTATTCTTTCTTGTTGCACGCGCCTGACATGCAGTTTTTATATATATATGTGTGTGTGTTCATAATTTCATATGCAACGTCTGTTGCATTACTTTTACAGTAATAGGCGCGCACTTTGCTACACTTTGCCTCTACATTTGTTTTTCTAATTAGTTTTGCACATACACTACATCATCTATTGTTGTTGTTGTTCCGCTTCCTTTACTTTGTCGCTAAAACTGACAGGCCACACAGCGTCTGGCGCGTTTCCTTCAATTAATTTATGCTACGCATTCCAGGAATGACGGCGGCGGCTGTTGCTGCCGCTGGGACTGCGGCTGCGGTAGCGACAATTGATTGGTGGCACGCTGTGAAGGTGTCGGCGCGCCGATTGTGCAGCTATTCAAGAAACTTGCGTAGAATTAGCCGCCTATGATTTGCATGCTTCGTTTGCTTGGCGAGGAGAGTTCTATGCTTTGTGGAGGCTTTGTGACCTTTATTACTCAAATTAATATATGTTTCCCTATGTTTCCAAGCAATACCAGTTAAGCTTAACTATGTAATATGCTGGTATGAATACTAAATTTTAACAAGATTTGCGTATTTTAGTAATAAAGTCCTGAAGTATAAGGCCTGGAAATTAGAATCTTAATTTGAATTGAGAGATACACTATTTTGTTACCTAAATAGGACTATGGTAATCAAAAAATTGAGTATCAGAGATTAAATTGATACATTAAGTATCAATTTGTTTTTGGAACCCATTGTATTATGGAGGAATTAGATGATTGTTCTATCCATAAGTCTACATGATAGAGACTTCCATAGTAAAAATTACATGAAAGTAATCTTCATCTCGAAAACTCTGAAACACTTTGTGACGACTAGACCAAACTATAGAAATTAATGGATCATATAAACTTAAGACAGTAATCTATACAGCTTCTCACGAATTATTTCATACAAATAAAATATAACTTTGCAATATACAAATGACTTACGAGAATTCAATGAAATGAAAGTGGTTTTAATAACAAATCGTTAGCACATTACTGTCATCCATTTTCCTTACAGAGCATTTATCAAGAACCCCTATGTTCTGTTAATAGGTATGCGAGCAAGATTGCTTGGTACCCATTTATAAAATACTTTTGCACACGAGAAGCAATTTGTGCTTAGTTCTGAAAAAAAATTGTAAACTTGGTTATATCCAAAGTCAACATCTTTTTTGGGAAGTCAGGAATGTCATTCTCGAACGAGATGAAATAGCTTCGTATCAAATCACATTAGAAAATAAGAATATAAGTATTAACCCTATAAGATTTGCGAATACACTGAAAACTATTCTTGACCAAATATTTACTTTCTAGAAGTCTGGTTCACTCAACATAATCGCAACACCATCACCCATTTGACACCCAGCATTCATTATTGGATAATATTCGACCGAATAGACCACGTCTCGCACGCAGTGAAGAAAATATAGCAGCCATATCTAAGAGTGTACACGAAGGCCGCGGAGAGTCGATTCGGCCTCGTTTGCAGCAACTCGGGCTTACATATGGAACGACTTGGCGCATTTTTCGTCCAGATTTTAAATTGAAAGCGTACAAAATACAGTTTGTGCAAGAGCTGAAGTCGCTCGACTCTCTAGCGACATCGTTTCGCTCTACGGGCTCTTGAAAAGTTCCAAGAAGATCCGACATTTCCTAGCCAAAGTCTGTTCAGCGATGAGCCATTTCTGGCTCAATGGGTGTGTAAACAAGCAAAATTGCATTTGGAACAAAGAGTAATCTGAAGAGATTCAAGAGATGTCATTGCATCCAGAAAAAACAACGGTTTAGTGTGGTGGAATCATCGGTCCATTACAACCGACTAATTGATGCCTATTGGCCGAACTAGAACTATTTTCTCGAACTAGCCATGGAAAATTGGACTCAACGGATGGTCTGAGACGGGTTTGCTCATTCCGCACAAGATTCTGTTTCTGAATCATTCCTTCACCGTCGACTAAACATGTCGATGACATTCCAAAAAGTGAACTTTACTCTACGAGCCTGTTCCAAAGAAGACGAGTACTCTACTGTCCGCCAGAAAGTTGATCTGCACCCATTTTCTTTGGTTAACAAGGTATGATCTAAGTGATAAGTGAAAAACAATGGAAGATCACTATTATGTCGAATAATATTAATAACCCGAACATGAAGTATTTTTTCGCCATTTGGCGAAGAAATAATGTTCTCCCATCGTTCTTAATTGTAGATCTGTCCACAAAACCGGCACTTCTCAAACCTCGTTTGCGATCAAGGTTAACAACAGAGAAGTGCTTTTGTTTTTTATGATTTTTTAATGGAATATCTGGTTCCATTCAATCGTCCCTAACCTAGAAAATATTGTATGCAAACAAATATTGCTGAACAATAAGAGCTCTTGCATATTTTAGATTTGAACAAATAACAACAATAACAGCAAACAACAATTGATGTGTTAGAATAAGCAAATCCATACAGAAATTTAAATAGAAATAAACAAAAACAATCAAACAGAAAAGTAGAAAAACTGTAAATTGCATTGCGGCTAGGAGAAGGTGGGTGTAATTCGAATAGAAAAACTGTAGTCTAAGTGAGTAAATAGAACGTCCAGCAGTAGAGTGGTAAGCAGCAACACCACTGCAAATTGCACAGACTGTCTTTGGATTTGTTAATTGGATACTTTGCGGCAATGGCGGGAAAACTTTTCAACAACTCAAATAAATACGAATAAAAACTAAACAATGGTTAGTTGAGTCAATGCTGGATGAGTGAATGTGTGTGGGTGGGGAAAGCGCACGGCAAAGTCGGCACTCAGCTGAGCTCATTGTATAAATGGCAAGCACATTCATTCATTCATTCATATACACATTCACTCGAATCGACCCACCAGTCAGCTGGTGCAGCGCCGCACTGCACTTCAACAACTTTTTTTGTGCAGCGGGCGGTGGGCGGTACTACTTACCATTGTATGGCGGCTGCCATTGACGGCGTAGACTGACCGACAGTTAAATAGTTGTGCGACTGGTCACTATCAGCCGAGGCAGTGGCATGCAAGAAACTAGCATAAAAAGTAATGAAAAAATAAAGAATGAATAAAGCAGCGAGACAAACGCAACGGCGGCAATGGATGAGAAAAAACGCGTCGCCAGACTGTCGGCGCAATTTTTCGCGTTGTAGCTACCGGAAAATATTCAAGAAAAAAAGTTGAACTAAAAAGAATTCACAATTTTGTTGTAGTTGTTGTTTTTTGTTTTTGTAGTTTTTGTAGTAGTAATGAAAAAACAATTTTTTTGCCCAACGTCTGTGCTACTCAGCACATTCTCGCCAGTTTGCTTTTACTACCGCATTTTCTGGCATGCAATTTCATGATTTGCTTCCACCTTCACTTGCTCACCCCCACCACCCGCTATCATAATGTGTTTTTTCCATGGTTTGTTTGAATAGTACGTTTGGTTCACGCAAAATTGTGTTGTGGCAGCGTGAAGGTGAAGGTTCGTTGGTTTGTTGTCGCCTTCAAAAGCCGTTTCGCACTTGCCTCCCTGCCTCTCTTCGCATCACACATTCAGTTACCGTCCATTGGTGGCCCACATGCGAATTATCCAGACACATTTTCCGCATATACCGTGTAGTCTGCATGCATATGCTTTTTCTGGTTATTCACCGCTTTATTTGTTCGTTGCCTTCGCATTCGTAAATCGCCGACCTCCACTGCTGGCGGCGCAGCCTTCTAAAATGGCCCTGACATGTTCGCCGCCAACGAATAATAAAAAAACACATTTTTAGTGCAAAAAAATGATTTGCGACACTGTAATTATGCGGCGTGGGATTTGTTAATGGAAATTATAGCCGAGTGTGTAATTGCTGGATTAGAGAAAGTGTAAGGCATATATGTATACCCATATATCTGTCTGTCAGAGAATCGTACATACCAAGCATACTCTTTCATTCTGTTATTTGTATATATGATTTTGGGATTATTAGCTTCAGACAAGGGTAGCCATTTGAGGAAGGCTAAATGGGTATGATGGTATAAATGAAGCAATGAGTTTAATATTAGTCAGCATTTTTTCACGAAAATGTTTTAATTTTAGTTGAGACATTTATTTTAAGATGTTCAAATAAAATTTTTCTTGGAATAAAATCATATATATTATTCTAGGAATATATCTTCTTTTTCTCATAGCTTACAATACTAACTGAAGACTTTAACCATGTTTCCTTAAAACTTATTGCATCAATCATTCAGAGAGAACAAGAGTTCATACTGATCTATATTGGAAGAGACCCGAGAGAACCGCCCCCCAGCAAGGAATGAAGGTGATTGTGGTTTCTTTGTAACCGATAACTTTTTGTAACACGACAACATCCCTCAGAAGTGACGTCAACAATTCCAAAGCGTTTCATCCTATAGACAAGTAGACAGAACTTTTACTATATTCAGACAAGGGTAGCCATTTGAGGAAGGCTAAATGGGTATGATGGTATAGATGAAGCAATGACTTTAATATTAGTCAGCAATTTTTCTCGAAAATACTTTAATTTTATTTGAGTTATTTATTTTGAGATGTTTAAAGAAAAATTTTCTTCGAATAAAATCATATATATTATTCTAGCAATATATCGTCCTTTTCTCATATCTTACAAAGCTAACTGAAGACTTTAACCGTGTTACCATAAAACTTACGGCATCAATCCTTCAGAGAGCATAAGAGTTCATACTGATCTATCTTTTAATAGACTCGATAGAACCGCCTCCCAATTGTTGACAATGCAGCCATTATCATATATCAGCAAGGAATGATGGTGATTGTAGTTTCTTTCTAACCGATAACTTTTTGTAACACCACAAGATCCCTCAGAAGTTACGTCCACTTTTTCAAAGCGTTTCATCTTATAGGCAAGTATACAGAACGTTAACTATATGATGGCATGCCGCTACAATCGAAATAAATAACTTCTCTTTTACAGTAGATTTCTAGAAATTGGGGAATTTAGAGATTCGGTTAGTGAAGAAGAACAAGTTATAATATTTATAGTGACGAAAGGAACAAGTTGAGAGACATACATGAAACCATAACATCGATGCATACCCTCCAGTCAGGGAAATAATCTACGCTGTGTCAGATGGTGTTAGCCGAGGAAATCTCAGGTTTCAGAATTGGAAAAGCAAATGAAATGACTGAAAATACACATCGGTGGTTTCAGTCTGATCTCGTACACAAGCAAAGATCAACTATAATGGAGGCGGCCCATATGTAGTATACCTTGCGATCTATTTTTAAGGAAACCACAGCAAAAACTTCAAGTATGGTGTGAATAATGTTTGAATCCAATGAACTTTGATGAATGGAGGAAAATCATATTCCTTTTTATTTTTGAGAGCAAAGCATCAATTAATTTTAAGAAAACTCAAATTGTTTTTTTTAGAGAAATATAACTTATCCGGGTAAATCATGTATATTAAACGAGATCTCGCTGATCGTCTCATTTAGACGCCAAACTTCGGACACAATTCATACTCTTTCTTCTTTAGAATGTGAATGCGAATATGGAAGTTAAATAACTATAGATGGCCAGGCCTTGAAATAAAAAGCAGCAGATCATACGTATAGAAATATTTGTTCTGAAACATGTATAACATATAAATATGTATCGGACATGGATATCTGAAAACAAACGTTTAGTATTATTCATGGATATAACATTATTGTCTTGATTGCCTAATTCTCGCGGAGCCTTCTTTGTCCGCATTTTTACGAAAGAGATGTGGACGGGACGTAGCCGGTGGAGAAGAGGCGCGGTGGCCATTTCCACGGATGGACGTAAATTCATAGGGAAAGTTGGAGGAGTCTTCTGCAAAGAGCAGGGCATCAAATACAGCTGTTCTGCCAGCGGCCTTCAAACGGATATTATAAAGATTAGATTAGATTAGATTACTCACAAGTGCTACATCTGTCAGGGAGGTTTATTTTTTATTTTTTTAACCTTGTACCTAGTACAAAATGATTAAATACTAACAACAATTCAATTCTAATGAGATAAAAAAATAATTAAAAGCTAAATGTTAGAATAATTCATTTGCTGCTACAGTTGCCTTGCAAAGTCTGAGGACCTCTTACTTTTCAGTAGGTTTTCTCGTTCAGCAGTTCCGATGAGTCTGGATGCCTCTTCATTTACATGCTGTCTAAGCCTCATTTCATGAGACTTTGCAAGTTTGGTTATTTCGTTTACTACTGAATTCACACCAAGATCACAGTGAAGGTCAGCAGATCTAACATACCAAGGAGCATTAATTATACTTCTTAGTACCTTATTTTGGAAGCGCTGAATGTAGGCAATACATCTTTGACTTGAGCATAGTTGAGCTCCATAGGCCCAAATTGTCATTCGTACTTGACAAGTGCTACATCTGTCAGGGAGGTTTTTTTTAATTTTTTTTACAATTGTACCTAGTACACAATGATTAAATACTAACAGATACTAATACAGTTGCCTTGCAAAGTCTGAGGACCTCTTACGTTTCAGTAGGTTTTCTCGTTCTGCCGTTCCGATGAATCTGGATGCCTCTTCATTTACATGCTGTCTAAGCCTCATTTCTTGAGACTTTGCAAGTTTGGTTATTTCGTTTACTACTGAATTCACACCAAGATCACGGTGAAGGTCAACAGATCTAACATACCAAGGAGCATTAACTATACTTCTTAGTACCTTATTTTGGAAGCGCTGAATGTAGGCAATACATCTTTGACTTGTTGACTTGAGCATAATTGGGCTCCATAGGCCCAAATTGTCATTCGTACTTGATTATATATAAACAGCTCGTTTTCGATTGAAAGCGTGCGATCCACGCCGATCTAGATGGTAAAGCTTAGCAAATTTTAAATCAAGCTCACTCATTTTTTTCATGACATGCTCTTTCCAGCAAAGCGTAGCATTTAGGGAGGTGAGCATTCACTCGGATAGGAGAGCGGCAAACCTGACCATATGTTCGCTGACTGCTCTCTCAAAGCTATTCAAGGAATGCTTCGCCTCTTTAACAACCGCTTGTAGCTACTTTAAAATAGGAGTCGTTTGGGTCCCACATCATAGTGGTATCGCTGGTTACGGTAAAGCCAATGAGCTTGCGCGTAAGGGTATAAACTCAACAAATTCCTCAGATTGTGAACAAGCTGGTGACCCACTATCATCCTGCCTCTACGCGTTGAATTAATGGTGGTCGAATGAACGCAGTAGACGTTCGACAACGTTCAGTACCTGTGCGACTGCGAGATCATTCTGGCCTATGATCAATCACAGGAGATACACTGAGCTGGAAAGCTCGCCTCCATACTGTCCTTACTGGACACTGCCCTATGAAGTTATATGCCGTGATCCAAATTTGCATGGAAGAAGAGGAGATTGAGACATCGATACACTTTCTTCTTCTTTGTTCAGTTTTCACTAGACTGAAACATCTTGGCAGGACTAACTTTGCAGAAGCAGCTGAACTATCTCGATTATAATTTACTAAAATTAGTCTGTACAAATTCGTAAAAGGCTCAGAGCGTTTTGTCGTCACTTGATTATCTCGGGCAACGAGGAATTTGCGGTATCACAACGAACTGGCTCTAGCTGTTCAAGTGGAATCTTCTTTTGCACAGTGATCAGCCCTTTAACTTAACCTAGCATAACCTATATACTACAAATATTGTCTTCATTTGTTGGGGCGGATTTATTGATTTCAGACCACTTAGTAGTTGTAATGTTATCTGAAACCATATTCAATCTATGTTTGTTTTGCCACCCTCAAGCGGTAACATAAATTTAACTCCATAAAAACTTTAAATTTCCTGCTCCAAATCTCCAGAGTAACAACTTTTAGTATAAATTGAAATATATTGCGCGCTTTTAGGCGCATTATCTCGAAAACACACATATTTTAAGCATACAGCTGTGCGACTTTCATCATTTGCCACTGCGCGCATACCATTTTTCATTTGTCACCACACTTTGCGAAAATTTCGAAATTTCTATTCACATTCGCACATATTTCATGCGATTTTATTTCATCATATTTTACAAAATGTTTGTTTGTCGGTATTTTTATTTCTTTTATTTACTTTTTTTTTCTTTTTTTGCAACAGACTACTATTGTAGTGGCGAAACATTTTCGTTTATGGACTTGAAATTTACAACAGACGACATCCTTGAAATGTTGCCGGCATTGTGTGCTACTGCTTGCTGCTGGCATGTGTATGTATATGTGTGTTGGTGTATAGGTGTGTTGGTGTTTTTCTTTTTTGAGTTTTTTATGCTCTCACCGAAATCATAATATTTTGTTGGTTTGCCTTTCATTTTTGATTATTTATATTTTTCGCTTTTCGCTCGCTAGCTGACAATGCGCGCCGCTGTCTGTCTATATAAAGTATATCTGTGTGTGTGCGTGTGTGTGTGTGTGAAAGCAGAAAGATGAATTTATGTGCACGCTTATGTGCTGCGAAGTGCGATAAACTTTTGCTGTGCTGTAGTTTCCGCCAACGACACGCCAAATATCGCAATGCCAAACCGGCTCCACAGACCCCACTCCGTTCCCACTTTCACAACAACAAAACTTGGCGTTAAAATTGTGGAAAAATATGAAAATTTCATAGCGGAAATGCATGCACTGTATACAAGAGCGGTGGTAGCAACAACAACAATAGTATAAATAACAACAACAACTATAAACAACAATAGCAAAATAAACATTAACGAAGCATAAGTGAAAAACTATTTTACACCAACAGCACCGCCACCAAAAACAACAACAATAACACCAACACCTCCAACGGCAGTTTTGATTCAAGTTCCTCGCAGTTTTGAGTATTTTTTCCATCACCGTTTATTCTTTTTTTTGTTTTTGTGTTTTGGTCAATGCCATTTGGTGCATTGTTTCCCATTTTGTTGCCTCGTCCGACCATTATTGCGGCCATCTAAACACTTCATCATCATTGTTGCAACAACAACAGCAACAATCAGCCATTACGGCTATCACATCGCATGGCGGCAACGCGAACGACAGTAATAAAAGTCTAACACCATCGCCTATGCGCCTGCATATACGCTCACTATCTACCATATCTGTTGTGTACATGTATTTGTGTATGAGGAAATGTTTTGCCGAGGTTTTAACACCATTTTCCACATCCCGGCCTTTTTAGTGCTGGCATTTTTTAAGTGTTATTGCTGGCGCGAATTAAAAGTCCTGTGACCATTTGCCATATTTACTTCGTTTTTTAACAATTTTTTTTTTCAAGTTTTTTGTTCGCCAACCTTATCTGTCCGCAATGAATAGCCACGCGACGAGCCCACGAAATGGGCCGACAAACGTCAACAGATGTGCGGCGGAAAAATGAAATGAAATTTGTGCTGTGAAAAATGGGTATTTGGCAAGTTTGGTAGTGGCAGGATTTCCATCACCCTTCTTTCTTTTTTTGTTGCTGGCAGTGGTGTGAAGATTACTTTGGGCGCACAGGCGAAATGGTGAACTAAGTGTTGGTGCTTAAATTTTGAGGTTATCGCTGTTTTGGGTGTATGGTAGTGGGAGCAGATGACATTAAAAGGGGTTCGTTCAAAGTTCAGTTGTCTTCTAATGTAGACTTAGAGTTGTATTTGTAGATTTATATATGTGACCTGGTCTACGAAAAGGGAGCTAACATGCGAAAACTTATGACGTTTTGGATTCTATTACGTGAAACACGTATCTCATCTTCCATCCGAATCAACTAAAAAGTGAAAATTGATTTTTTTGACACCTAAGCCCCTTTTCCGTAGACCAGGTCACATATAGTTTCTTCATAGCTACAGGCAACGTGAAATACAATCGAAAGGTTCTTGACCAGGAAAGGTCTCTCCTGGGATTGTTCGTCAGCTTCGTCCAACTATGGTTGTAGTTCACAGAGGAGTTGGAAAAGTTGACGAAAACTGGTGAAGAAAAGATCGGATTCTATTGATTGCTCCCGAGTATTCAAAAGTGTCTGCTCCCAATCATTTTCTGTTCAAGATGAATCCAATGTTGCTGAGATAGGAGTCATGGCTGAGCTGAATCGCTATTTTTGGACTTTGAACGAAATTGATAGCTGTCAGCTGCTAATAATACTGAAAAAGCTTGAGCTCTTCTAATAATTCCATAGGTATGTAGGAGTGCAGTCATACCGGCTCAATTAAGGCTAGATGCGCCATTTTCATGCGCTATTATGAGATCTTTATATCGTGCTTTCTCGTTTCAACATCACTACTACTACTACCGAAATACTTTTTGTTTTATCCATTCGAGATTTGGTGCTTGATGGATCGATTTGTGTGGTTTGTGATTGTGCTGGGCATTCGCAGTGTAAGTGGAAAGCCGTTTCCTTATTCCCTTCTCCTTTGCATGAACGACTAATATCGTTACATAGACATGTTCTCCAATTGGCCAATGCCCCGTTATGGTAGTTGAAACTATACGCTTTTTCTGGATCAATTTAATATATCCTTGGCTTGTGACCAGTCATATTTAGGTGAAATTTGCTGTGTTATTTTGCATTTGGTTGTTGATTTTCATCTTTCTTGAGCAATCTCTTCATACTGCATGTTGAGATCTCTCTTGATATTGCCCGCTTCAGATTCTTCCTGAGAAGATCCTATCTTTAACAACTCGTCTGCCTTTTGACAGTGTGCTCACAGCTTTACCGCAGTTGTTGACTGCGCTCGAATTAATCTTTGGCGACCCGTTCTCTATTCTCTCGTATTGCTTCAGTATGACACCACAGGGTTTCTCTATGCCTCTATAACTTCCGCTTGAAAGATGCTAGATGAGTTCGGTAAATGGAAAAAGAGGATGAGATGTCAGGACCATTGGAATATACTATCCGTATATATTGAAATGGTATTCTTCTCTTCGATTGCTACTATACTCCATTCCCGCCTAGAGAGTATCCTCACTTGGAACTGGCCATTGAAATCCGTAATGAATCCTCAAATTCCCGGCATTCCAACTGGGAAATCTCCGATGTTAACTCCATAGACGCCTAAGCTCAGTAGAAATATATCGATATAGTTATAAGGGGTCTGCGGGACGTAATCATTTTAGCCATACCTTATTTCATCAGAAAACATCGGCATTACAAAGCTCTTGATTAAGAAGAAGAAGGTTTCAGAATTACTGAACCTATCAACTAAAAATATAATCAACTATTAATATATATCAGTTTACAATCAATAAAGTAAACACTTGTGAAGTATCGGAACAGAATTTTGTACAAATACTACATTTATAGTGTAGCATCGCCCTTCTAAAAATTGCCAAAATCGGGCTATAAGTATTTAAATCCCCATATATCGAATATGAGGACCTCAGAGCTTCGGATAAATTTTTTACCGAAAATATAGATAAGTCTCTCAGATATTTTGAAGAAATTCAGAGGGAGTATCTTTCTTCTGATAATATTTCTCCGTGCCAAAAATGAGTGAAATCGGGTCATAACTTCCCCTAGCTCCCATATACCTAATATTAGGATTTTGAAACTTTCAATGGACCATGTACATATATGATGAATATGTAGGTCAAATTGTGTGTTATATTATTAAAATTAAACAAATAAATTGCGAGAGTATAAAATGTTCGATTACGCCCGAACTTAGCCCTTCCTTACTTGTTTTTTATTATAATTACATTTTGCAAAATCTGCGAGATGAGATACTTGGAAAAAATCACTAGTTCATATTGCGCACTATACAAGTACTCGCATGACCTTCTACAATATTTACCTTCGCCTACTTTTTTAAAGATTTTTTTAGAAATTTTCGAGCACACTTTTATGTCAGGCCACCAACAATGCCAACAACTTTTAACAACCAATTTTTCACTGCTTGACGCTATGTGTTCACACACCAGTAACGCACTTATAGTACGTTGAGCCTACGGCAACCAGCACACATACACACACACACAGGCAAACTTTATGTGCGGCCATTCATCTAATCTTCACACCTCGCACGCCATTTTGTACGAGGCTAAGTAGCTAATAAATTTTCAAGCACTGCTATTGCAGCATACACTTAGGCGCTTACGAGTGCCTAAGCGGGCAATCAACTGGCAGTGTTATGTATGTATGTGTGTGTGTGTGTGAATGTAGTATGTGCGCGCTAGGCGTAAATGTGGTGGTGGGAAGCGGAGGAGGTGCTGGAGAAAATAGCAAATCATTGGGTAGGTCTATTCAATGCCAAAGTTTGCACGCGTCGCCCGAATGACATTTTTATTTTGTGCACCAGCAGCATTGTCAGCGCAAAATTTTCCATTCTAAACGCCAAGCGCTATGCGTTTAAGCTTCCGTTTTGCGTTGAATGCTGCAACTTGCTGTTGTTCTTGTTCTTGTTTTTTTGTACTTTCAATTTTGCTTTACTCTACACATTTTTTGTGACTTCCTCAATGTGCTTCAAATTTGCTGGGTTACCTAACGTTATTGCCGTTCATGACGACGACACTCGGTACATTTAATGAGCTCTCTGGGGCGAGCCGCCCACTCGTGTACACCCACAAAATGTAGAAAAAGCTGAGAAAAAAAAATATAGACGCAGTGCACAAATTGCCCATAAAAGTGTCGCTTAATGTATGCATGTGCTTGTGGCTCTGAGTGTGTGTGAGTAGTTGTTGCTTCAGAGTATGTGTGTAGTTGTTGTTTCTTATATATGTGTGTTCTTGTGTCGTTTATTTTGCTATTCTAGGCGCGTCGCGTCTTCATCATCGCCATCACCCATATATGTTGACAACGTCTCGGCTCACTGTCACTGACACTGTGACCATAGCGCCATCTAGACGTTATTTTGCCTGCTTGCCATTCAAAGCCTGTCAGCCGGGTTGCGCCTGAGGCTGTACATGAGGCGTCGTCGTTGTCGTATGCTGCCGGCACGCCTTCGTAATCATTTTTGGCGTTGACACTTGACACTCTCGGGAGGCGCACATGCCAACGCACGGCTTATCTCTCCAATTGTTTGTGTGTTACATTTATTTGTTCATGTTTCCGTCGGCGGCTTGCGTCTGCTTATCGAAATTTGTTGCACGAATTTGTGTTGACTCGTATGCTCATGATGCCTCTGCAATTTGGCTGGATCACACTTTTGTCGCTGGTGTTGTGTGCAATTTTCAATTTCTTCTTTTTCGCTTTCTTTTTCTTGCAATTTTTCTTCGTTTTTTCTTTTTATTTTTCAAGCGCTTATTGCCGTTGTTGTGGGTGTGTTTCATGACTTTGAACGATTTTTCTCGCCTTATACCTTACGTAGCATGGGTTATCCAATTCATCTTTCACCCACACTGCTAGAAACTAGCGGTAATACTTGCTTGTACACCCCACTCTCCTTCAACCTCCTCCAATCTCATATCGTCATACTCCTTGCGGCTGTGTTGCTTCCGCCTTCTTCCAGCTTGCCACAACATGTGCGACCGCCGTTATTTGTGCCAGCTAACTTTAGTTTCGCTCATTCTTGCCACGTTTGCTGCAACAATTTTTCTTAACATCGCTGCTGCCATTTTTACTTTTCATCTGCTATTTTTTGTGTTGTTGCTCTATTGCTGGAGTTGTTTGTTGTTTGCTGTTTGCTAGTCTGCTAGCCTGCCCACTTCGAGCGTAATTGATTTGTGTGCGTTTAATGGTGCCGCATTTTGTTGCAATAAATAATGTTGTTTCATTTCTTATTGTTCTTGTTGTAGCACGACATTTGTGGTAATTTTTATAATGAAAATGTTGAAAAATGTTTGTGAAAATTGCCGCAAGCTACGTCGGTGGCAATACTTTTAGTCTACTTATATTTTCTTCCATATCTTTCATTTTATTTCTTTCATTTTCTTTAATTTTTTTGTTTTGCTCCACTTTCCACTCTTTCTCAATGTTATGAAAATCATTATTAAAGTGGTAATAATCATAACCGTTGCGTCGGGATTGCTGGTAATTTATTAAAAGTCACCAGTCTACCGCCGCAGTCAGCGAAAATGTCGTGGCGTCTTAATTTTTGATATTGCAAAATTTATGTTGGCCAACATGGCAAATTCGTACGTATTTATGTACCTTAGAATGTCATAGAAATTATATATAGCACTTTTGCTACAAATTGCCGACTTAAGGGATGACTATTACACTTGAGCTGAAGATGAGTAATAATTGCGTTGATAAGAAGTTAGAGTTATGATTACATAGTTAAGTTAGGTTAGTGAGGCTGTCTCGAATGGTAAACCCAAATGCCGTGCGTTAAAATGCCCGTTGGATATTCTCTGACATTTTTTTGTCCTCTGGGATCGGTAAAGATGTTCCCCACAAAGAACGGGTGGTGAAGTGAGCTTTTCATTTTACTTGTTGGTTTCAAGTTTAGTGGGCCGAGAGATAATATATATTTACGAATATAACTATGACTTCATGAAGTCAAGAAAAATCATCCGTTCTAAATCGGTTGATTTGTGGCTTTGGGCTTAGATTCAAGTTATGAAGAGATTAAAAACTCCTTATGGAGATATTGTTTTTAGAAAATTTACAAATTAATGGATCCTAAATATTATAAATCCATCTCCGAAAGAAACGATTCTGAAAATCTTTACTATAAATTATTTAAGAAACATCTCGAAACCCGCTACTATCCATTCACACACAACTCCAACTTGTAATAAATATGTAGTATATACAAGTCAAATTTCAAAGGAGTCTCACATATATGTACCGCTATAACACAGCATCTCAGTTTTTATCGAAGATAACTGAAGAATCTGACTTAGAAAGTGCCCATAGAAGCTCACTAAAATCTTCTTTAAGGCCATTTCGTAAGAAAAGTATCTGACAATACATGGATAGCAAGACAGTCATTGATGTGTTGAACTATTTTGAAGGTACTCCTAGAACATCAGCCTTGAAATCCAACGCCGAATCACTCTTGTTAACAGGTGCTGCTATGGACTGAGTAGGCAATTGAAAAGTAAAGTCCTCTCTCGACGAACAAAAACTAAACTCTACAAGTCTCTCAACATTTCCGTCCTACTTTATGGTGCAGAAGCGTGGACTATGTCAACATCCATGAGACGGCACAAAGAGTTTTCGAGAGGAATGTTTTGTGGATGATTAATGGTCCCTTAAACATTCGCAACGGCGATTACCGTAGAAGATGGAATGATGAGCTGTATGTGTTGTTCGACACATAGACATAGTCCAGCGAATAAAACAGCGGCTACGCTGGCTACGTCATGTTGTTCGAATGGACGAAGGTGTTCCAGCTCTGAAAGTGTTTGAGGCAGTACCCGCTGGTGGAAGCCGCGGAAGAGCGAGGCCTCCACTCCGATGGAAGAACCAGGCGGAGAAGGACCTGTCTTCACTTGGTATTACCAATTGGCGCCAAAATGCCAGAGAGATGCGTTGCGCGCTGTTGTGGACTCGGCTATGACCGCGTAAGCTGTGTCTACGCCAGTCAAGAAGAAGAAGATGTAAAAAGTACAAGAGAGCTCTCTAAAAGCTCGGTTAATTAATCAGTGCTCTTGGTTTTCGTCATCCATTATGAAATCTACTATGCGTTTCGTAAACAAGTGGATTGGGTTTGAACGATAGTTAAAAATTTCTCCTCTCCCATTGTTTTAAGCTTTCGCTAACTGTCAGATATACAGATACAGTTCCACGTGACTTCTTGACTTGACCAGTAGTCTCTTTACTTGTGTGTCAGTAGAACCGGACATCTTTGGTTGAACTGAGACAACTTGGTTATTTAAGGACTGGGATTTTCGAGTGCATACCCCTTCGTTTCTATTCATAAAACAACTTAAAAAGCTTTTATTTGAGTTATGGTTGTGATCGCGGTTCTGTAGATACATATGTATGTGCAATATTATTTTTATCAAGGACTTTAGATGCGTTATGAAGTAAGTACAGAAAATTCCTCGCAGTTAAGTCTGAGGAACTGAATCCACGTTATTTCGTTTATAAATCTCTTAAACAGAACATGCTAGAATTTCTCCGCTAAAGCTTCATAACTTTAAGCTCTGTTCTAAACCACAAAAGCGCTTCCACCAACCACATGATATAGATACTCACATTACGCACAACGACTTCTGCTGCATAACAGGAAAGCGCTAAAGTCATAATTTATGAACGCATAAAAATTTAAATTTAAACATTTTCACAAAGCAATGACATTTCGCACAGCCCACATTTGCTACACCGCCTCCAACATCGACTGGAATGTTGCCAGTAATCATCACTTTGTCAGCCTATTTTCCTGTCTGTCTGTCTCTCTGTTCGAGTATTTGCTTTTCAACTCGCTTGCAAGTTTATAGTTATGCTTCGTTTATTTTCTAACATCCCATTAAAATGGCAACTATTTTATTACACATTTACGAATGTGCGGCATGTTGCATGTGTGGCAAATACAGCCGACAATTTTTTCGTTTGTGGCATGCTTCGTTTGATATTTCTTTCGTTTGCTTTTTACAATTTTTATACTCTCGCAACCTGTTGCACAGAGTATAATAGTTTTGTTCACCTAACGGTTGTTTGTGTCACCAAGAAATATAAGAGTTAGATATGGGGTTATATATACATAAATGATCAGGATGACGAGTAGATTTGAAATCCGGATGTCTGTCCGTCCGTCTGTCCGTCCGTCCGTCTGTCCGTCTGTCCGTCTGTCCGTGCAAGCGATAACTTGAGTAAAAATTAAGATATCTTAATGAAACTTGGAACACATGTTCCTTGGCACCCTGAGGAGGTTGCTTTCGAAAATGGACAAAATCGGTCCACTGCCACGCCCACAAAATGGTGGAAACCGAAAACCTATACAGTGTCATAACTAAGCCATAAATAAAGTTATGAAAATGAAATTTGGAACATAGGATCCCATTAGGGAGGGGCACATTTGGATGTAATTTTTTTGGAAAAGTGGGCGTGACCCCGCCCCCAAATAGGTTTTTTTATTTAACTCGCAAACCAATAAAGCTATATAAGCCAAACTTTCTGCAGTCGTTTCTTTTAGCCATTTCTTTATACAGTCCAAAAATGAAAGAAATCGGATAATAACCACGCCCACCTCCCATACAAAGGTTAGGTTGAAAATTACTAAAAGTGGGTTAACTCACTAACGAAAAAGTCAGAAACACCAAATTTTACATAAGAAATGGCAGAAGGAAGCTACACTCGGATTTTTTACAAAATGGAAAATGGGCGTGGCGTCGCCCACTTATGGGTCAAAAACCATATCTCAAGAACTATTCGACCGATTTCAATGAAATTCGGTATATAACACTTTCTTGACACCCTGATGACACGGGTGGAATATGGGCGAAATCGGTTCACAACTACGTCTACTTCCCATATAACTCAATTTTGAATTCCATCTGATTCGTTCACTTTATAATCTATTCATAAGGAACCAATGAAGCTAGCGGAATAAAACTTTACACAAATACTGTATTTGAGCTGTGACATCACTTGTGGAAAAATTGTCAAAATCGGACCATAACTTTTCAAGGCCCCTGATATCGAACATGAAGAACTCAGTGCCTAAGGTTAATTTTTCACCGAAAATATAGGTAAATCCCTCAGATATTTTAATGTAATTCATTCCCTCTGAATTTTTTTCTTATAACTGTTTCTCTCTGTACCTGAAATGGTAAAAATCGGGTCATAACTTCCCCCAGATCCCATATACCTAATTATAAGTAATTAAATTAAGTGAGCGTATAGTCTTCGATATATCGTATCTTGGTGGTGAAAACGAGTGAAATCGGTTTAGGAATTACCTCAGTCCCCATATACTATTTATGATGATTTTCGTTATTCTATTGAACTTTATACCAAATATATGGGTCGACTAGTATTATCTTTATAACATTACATCAATAAATTGCGAGAGTATAAAATGTTCGGTTACACCCGAACTTAGCCCTTCCTTACTTGTTTTCGTTCACTTTTAAGTGTTTATTGTAGATATTTTGTTTTGCTAAAATTTTATGTCTTAATTTTTGCTCGGTGTGGCAAGTGAAAGGCGTTGCTGGCAGGCATGTTGCTGTTGTTGATGGTGTGTTGAACATTTGCAGGAAATGTTGCACGCCTGTTATGTAGTGTGTGCAACAAGCGGCGCCTGCATGGAGCATTAGTTGCATGTTTACAAATGCATTTATGTACTCAGTTATGTATATATATCAATACAATATGTAAGTAGTTGTAAAGTTGTTGTTCTTCTCCTTAACTCAATGTAAGGAGTGGTGTGGCGGTCTTGTAGTTGACAGCATTAATGTTGCCTTTGCAGTCTCTAGGTGTTGACATTCATGCCGCTTTTTGCTGCACATGCCACATGTCATACTGCTGGGCTTGTTAGCAATTTTTCTGCGAATTCTTTTATTAAAAAGCCTATAAACACCACCCACAATTCAAAAGCAAAAGTCTCGTTAAAATGTTTTAATGCTTTGATGATTACTGTCCAACATATAAATATTTCAGTGACTTCGCCAAACACTTTCATCCTTTATGGTCTTAAAATGCTAGTGATAGATGTATCCTATTCTGCGAAAATATTTCAATTAAAGGTCAGGAAAGAATTTAAGACTTCTTCTTTGAAGATACTAAAGGTTTTCTTGCAAATTTGTTACCAGAACTTCCACAAACTTGATCCGTTTTAAGACACTACCATAACTACGTAATTGAGTATCAACCACTTCAATTACTTGATCCTTGCAATTGGAATTCTATAACTCTACAGGTGTTAACCAATTCACGCCATTCCATCTCCTTGAAATCGAACTAGATTCTCTGACTCGGGAGGAAGAGGCTAAGAATAAAAAGATTGTAATATTTACTGTCGATTGAATCGATAAGACTGGTCTGGGTTCCTGACCACGAAGGAATCGCAGGAAATTGTAATGCTGATGAGCTTGCAAGTTCAGGTACGTCTGTCACACTCATAGGAGCATGGGAACATGTAGGAGTACCGTTATCCTATCGCGGTTCAATTCTGGACTGGTGGTCCTCGGTTGAGCTGGGCAAGCGCTGATCAGTCCCTATCATTTGGGCAGTCGCCAGATCCTTTTGGCCTAACGTAATTCCCAAATGGTCTAGCGAGCTCTTCGCCCTCAGTAAAAGTTCCATATTCCTAGACGTAGGGGTTCCAACCGGCCTTTGTCTGAGTTGTGGTAGCTGCATGGAGGAGGATGAGGTGGAATCATCTCATAACTTTCTGATGGAATGTCCCGCTTTTGCGAACAATTGTAAGGTTGATAATTTTACAAGAGATGGCAGCTAAGTATATTATCAGTGAATGGATAACAGTTCAAAGTCAGTTCAGCAGCCTTCTAGCTTTTCGCTACTGAATGGCTGAACCTTTAGTCAGAAGTTACTTCTGCTCCGAGCTCTTGACTCTCTGTGCGGTTCATCTTTTCATCATTCCTAGATGTAGCTGATTATATTTCAACAATAACACTGGTCGACACAAAAAATGCTCAAAGATCAGACAATGATATTCTTATAGGATTTTCATCGCTGAACACGAATATGACCTCCAAAAGTGACCTCCATGAAAAAGTTGTGCTATATGAAAATTTTTTGACTGATTCAGAACTTTTTCGATTTGATTCTTATAGTTGACAGTTTAAGCTTCAATTTAAGCCTAATTAGAGACTTCTAGCACGTCAGCATAATTCTCTAGACGTGATCAAAAAAGGCCAAAAACAGGGTTTTTTGAGATTTTGAGTCCATTTTGCTCAAAATCTCGACGTGATAGGCACTTTTGGAGGTCATATTCGTGTTCAGCGATGAAAATCCTATAAGAATATCATTGTCTGATCTTTGAGTCAGAGAAAAAGTTACTTTTTGTCGACCAGTGTAATGGTTTCCATATGGGGGTTCAGCCACAAAATCTAAACTAACCTAGTTATTGATCACCTACGTTAGTAAATCCTTTAGCCGTTGTCTAGATGGACGTTAAAGTATTGGAAAAGCAAGGAAAAGGGCCTGCTGTTGTTGTTGTAGCGGTTACTCAGGCCTGCCTGAAACGACAAGTCTAGCCTAGTTGTCATCGAAGTCATCTAACGGTAGGTCCAGGAATCGAGCTGTTTCGATAGGGCCAGACCAAAGGGAAAGGGGTGTTGGATGAATAGGATTAAGGGGGCATGCAAAGAGGTGGTTAGTGTCATGCGGGTACTCTTTGCATGCGGCACATATGTTGAGTATGTCAAGGTCTAGTCTGGATAGGTTGGAGTTTAGTCTGCTATAGTATCCAGAACGAATTCGCGCAACAAAATCAATCCCCACAACAGCCGGTTCTGCGATACACCGGGATTGACACGGATTTTCGAATCCGACCAAGGGCTGTTATTTCGGTGATCCAGACCTGTCTGGATCGGTAAGTTCTAGACAAGGTCCTGCCGACGTCAGTGGCATTTTTTTTCTTTCAAGTGCACCATACATACATATATTAACAGGATTTGTCACAACAACAAAATAGAAGATTTTCTAAAATTTTAAACCCTTAAGCAATTCAATAAATCACCTAATCCGAGTTATATGTATATACTCGTATGATAAATTGAAAGCACACTAAACATATGAGCAAATGTTGTAAAGCAACTTAGTATGGTATTATGTAAGAAGAAATATCCATTCAAAAGAAATAAAAGATTGGCAGAGAAATCATTGGCATACAAATCACGTAGATGTCCACAAAATTACCGACAATCAATGTTACCTTAGCCGCAAACAGAGCAAAATTCTATGCGAGTGTGTGTGTCTTGAAGAGGATTGAAGTACAGCCAAGCAAAATTTTCGAAGGCAAACGTAACGGAGGAGAAAGAAACTGTCATGTCATTGGATTTAACAGATTTAAAATCTATTTTCGACCAATACAAATATCATAGAAGCTTACCAACACACACTCCTAAGAAAATATAGAAGAAGAAGAAGAAGAAGGAGAAATGTGTGTAAATAGTGCAAATGCCGAAGCAAACTGTCAGTTACGTTTTGCCTTCTGCCTCCACTGCGCACAGCTGCACAGAAGAATTTGAAAACAGAAGGAAATGTAAAATTCTATTATCAAACATTTCGATATTTCAATGTTACAAATAAACAATAAAAACAACAAAAGAAATACACATACAAAACTAAGCTAAGCTGAACCCGACCCGGTTGCAATGCCTCATCCTTGTGTTCTGAAAGCTTTTTTCGGTCACACTTTCAGTTACAGGGCGTAGCAGCTACTTTGGCATTCAACCCACTTAGCCTCCGTAGCGCACACTTGGACTTGGAGTGGACCATGCGAGTTGGTTGAGCGAGCGGAAGCTGTTGGGAGCGGGTGAGCTGTGCAAATATTTATCGATTGTCAGAGTATGGCCGGCCATTTTAAGAGGAACAAATAAAATTCATACAGGCAATAAAATTAGATGCGCAAACAAGTGACGGAAGTGAATGCATAAAATAGACGCAAGAAAGAGGATTGTTGTACCCAACAAGCGTTTTTACTTTCTTAATCATTTTCCTACTGAAATATGTCTTAATTTGGAGCGTAGCATAACCTAAAAGTAGTTGGGATTATGAAACATTCTTCAGGTCTGATATTCGTTATAGCCAATAGGTTCCTAACACCAAACATATAAACAGTCGAAAAGTCTAAAGATTCAAAATTGAAGAAACTCTGAACGCCACATTTTAAGATACGGAAGGATCTCATCTAATTTAAGGCAAAATTTAACCCTAAATCAGCGGAGATAATGATACATATATGCCAGTAGACTAATAATTGTCATACTCTTCAGGTCTGTAATAATAAATTTCGAAGCATTCGCAAGGTCTGGAGATTCAGAAAAATAACACAAATAATCCTTGATTTAATTACAGAACACTAGGTCGTCATATACGGTGCTTAAAATCCCCAATGGTTTTTTCAAACATAACCTATCCCGACTAAAACTTGGTTGCGATATAAGGATGACTTTGACACAATTTTCCGTGATACCAGCGCTGTTCACTCACTGGGTATAACAAGACAACAATCAAATAGTCAAAATGACAAGAGGACAATGCCAAAAGGTCGTTGAGGCAAATTTATTTATTACAAGCAGTTGTTCGGGCTGGACGATTAGAACCATTGTTGTCACAAGGTGAGTAAAAAATAATAAATGGCTTCAAGGTATCCACGTGTTCAACGGACATGCCGTCACATTTGTCATGGATTGCCGCAATGAGGTAGCTTATTATAATACATATAGAAGACTAAAACTCGGTGTAATATAAAATTATGGAAAAGTATTATTTTTTTCGGATCAATAATTCCATAGCATTGGAGTGAGCAGCCAGTTCACAAGTTTCGTCGAAGTCCTAAAATTACTAAGATAGATGGACCTCTTCGAACCAAAAATATAGCTGAAAGGGTCCAGAAACAATGCTTGATGAACTCTAACACTCCAACTTTGAAGATATTTTGCTGTGGATATTGCTGATACAAGCAACGAAAGAACAAGTCATACTATGCTTTAGAAGTAATGAACTGAGAAGAACCTAACCTCACCTTTCCTTTCTGTTATACCTAAAATGAAGTAGATCAGGGTGTCCACCATTGTCATTTAAGGAAAGCTTATCCTTAAAGGACGGTTTCAGAGCAAAAACTTTATGAGCATCAAATGGAATTGCAGGTTGCATTATTTTTGGCTGTGAAACTTTTGTCTCAACTTCCTATTCGAGAAAGAAATAGGATGATCTCTCCAGGAAGCACCTATTTCTAGTGTGATACTAGATTTTCCTTTTTTGTTGATAGATCCCTGGAACAAATTATTGCGATGGAAAGCTCTATCAAAAAATTATGTTTGATGAGATAACTTGAGCTTGTTAGTATTATGTGTGGTCTCTCAGAGCTCGGGAATTATGTTGAAGATTTCGGGTTAGAGTCTAAATAAACATTGTTCGGGAGTTATGTTGAAGATGTCGCGTTTGAGGCATTGTGAAACCTTTCAAATACTGAGTTCCCAGCTACGTCCGGGACCATTTTCATTTACCTAAAGCCGATCTCCTCTACTTTTACTCTGTACTACCAATCGAATTTTGCTGATTCTTTTTGTACTACACTACAAGCGGAATTAAAACCCTTTAAATCTTACGTCCACTACAAGCCCATATTGCTAGTTGAAATTTTCCACTTAAGCCAACATTTCTGGTGTGTTTTCTGCCATTTTTTTGGCGACGCCCAACCAGGTCAAGTGGATAAAAGGGTGGAAAAAGTAGAGCCACCTAGCAAGTAGTTGTAACGGCTAATGCGCAGATACAAACGCTCAGCTGTCTGGCGCTGGATAAAGTGTTGAGCTGACCAATTCACTGAAGCAGCTGAAGCAGTAAGTGGAACTAACACCCCCAACTATTATAGGACAGCGCTTTTCACTACTTTTTTACAGGCAGGCAGGCAGTCAGCAAATGGGTAGAGTATTGCCCCAAAACGCTGGGTAGCTTAATTCTTTTTGCTGTTCGACGTTATTTGCTCAAGCATCGTAGATCAATAAGGATTTCCGGTTCAATTCGTGTGCCGTCCGTTTACATTTTCGTTTACTTTTCGGCGTTTTTGCGCAATTTTCCTTTAAACGAATTTTGTTGCGGGAGACAAAATAGCTAAGTTGTTTCGTGCGCCTTTTTCTAAATGGCTTGTCGTTGTTGCTATACCGTAAGTGTAAAATGTTTTTTTTTTTGCTTTTTAGTCTGCTTTTAGGCGTAAGCGCTTGTGTTACGCTTTTTAACAAATTTTAGCACTTTTTCCACCACTTTCGACAGCTCTTGCATTCCTTTTTTTGTACTTTTTCATGCTTGTCGCTTCTCCTTACTTTCACTCTATGCTTTCGTACTTCGGCCGTCTTTAATGTTATGCTTTTGTCATTGTTATTTCGGTTTTTTGTTTTGCGCCGGCCTGTCCACTTGTCAGTTGTATTGCCGGATTTTGTATGCCATTTGATTTTTTTTCGACCGCATTTATACACTTTTGCTTTTCCTTCTTTTGCCAATAATAGATATTTGTTGTTATTATTATTTGTATTTGATTTCTTATTCTGTATACCTAGTTGCTTACATACATATCTATACACTTAGTTTTTTTTCTTGCCGGCGTCTTGCCTAAAGACACTTTTGGCGTTACGCTATTCGCTTATTTTCTTGATTTTCCTGCTTGATTTCTTTTCCAATTTTCAAAGTGTCACTTTATTCGCAATGCCATTAATCAAAAATTGCTTAAACAAGCGTGATTGCGTAAATGCGTGCGGAGTAAAAGGATTCTTCGCTTTTAAGCATGTGCGTACCGTTCGATGTGTGTGTTGCGAAAGTGATGCACAAGGACAAGACCTAATGTGCTGCGTTTAAAGTGCTTTTATATGAATTAAATATGAGCTTTTAAAACAAATAATCTGACACAAGGGAGAGAGCAATTGATTTCCAAATATTTATGGAGCGCACGAACGCACACATATTCGTACATATTTTTTGCACTGTGAAAGTTAAAGTACTTACATTTTGGTAATTGACGTGGTATTGGTAATGATGGTAACGTGGTACTGATAAGAATTATTTTTAAAGATTTGGTAATTGTAATGGTAATGGTATTTGTAGTGATAATTTTCGTGCTACTTATAAGTTTTATTGTAACATTCCTTGTAATGGTAATAGTATTTATAATGATAATTATAACGGTAATGGTATTTGTAATGTTGTTGATATTTTAATGGTAGAAGAATTATTATTAAAGTTTTGGTAATTTTAATGGTAATTGTCGTGGTATTGGTATTGGTAATCATGGTAGTAATGGTAATTGTCTTGGTGCTGACAAAGATTATTATTAAAGATTTGGTAATTGTAAGGGTAATGGTATTTTCAGTGATAATTTGCGTGCTACTAATAATATTTATAGCAACATATTTGTAATGGTAATAGTCTTGCTACTGGTAATAATTATATGAACAGATTTGGTAATGATATTTGTAATGTTGTTGATATTTTAATAGTAATTGCCATGGTAATGGTATTTGTATTGATAATTGACGTGCTGCTGATAACAATTTTTGGAACAA
This sequence comes from Zeugodacus tau, assembly GCA_031772095.1. Classification (NCBI taxonomy): domain Eukaryota; kingdom Metazoa; phylum Arthropoda; class Insecta; order Diptera; family Tephritidae; genus Zeugodacus; species Zeugodacus tau. The sequence continues at coordinate 16,908,547 of CM062651.1, read as the reverse complement.
ATTATGTGGTGAATTTGTAATGATATTTGTAATGATATTTTGGAGGTAATTGCATTAATAATGGTAATTGCAATGGTAATGGTGTTTAAAATGGTAATTGTCATATTATTGATAATAATTATTGTAACAGATTCGGTAATGGTATTTGTAATGGTAATGACATTTTAATTACAATTACCATCGTAATGATATTTGTAATAAAAGCTGTCGTGATACTGTTAATTATTGTCATTACAGAGTTGGTAACGGTAATGAAATTTGAATGGTAATTACATAAGTAATGGTATTTATAAAAGTCATAGTAATGCTATTTGTAATATTAATTTTAATTATAATGGTAACGGTATTTGTAATGACAACTGTGGTGGCTCTAATAGTCATTATTGGTAGAGATTTGGTAATGGTAATGATATTTTAGCGATAATAATAACGGTAATTATTGACATATGTTATATCTCATACTTTTACTTACCTAAACCATAAAACGCTAATGGTTTAATTAGTTGTTTAATAAACTGCAAAAACAAAAAGAATTACTATTATTTCAATTTGTAATTTTTTAGTTGTTAAACACAATTCGCTTAAATTATTATAATTAGCAATTTGTGTAAATATTATACTTCTATAATTTCATCTTAGCACATTAAAGTAGTAATAAACTTTTAATCACAAACGTCTGGACTTAACATTTTAATTAAGTGCGTTTAAATGCTAACGATCTCAAGAGATAATTTAAAAATATCTCCACAACGTATGTAACTGTGCCAGCGCGCTAATCAGCTGCTGCTAATAAACAAATCTGGTTTCGACCAGTTTCAAAAGCAAAAAGTAATGAATAATAAACAGCACTGTAATAAACTGCAAATTTTTTAATGTCTCACACAAATCGTTTACGATCTCTTCATATCAAGTACACTGTGTAGTGTTCATAAGTGAGCGCGCGATCAAGTAACAGCAGAAGATCGAAATTATGGCTGTAATAAAAAACAGCGATCGTTAAAATGAATGCGTAAAAGTAGAGTAAGAAAAATGCGCGGAAATTAAAGAAGAGCCAATTCGAAAAAAGAAGAAGGCTTATTGCGTATGGGGTGGTACAGATGTAAATAATTTTAAGATGATTTAAGATAAGAACCATTATTGAAAGTATCAGTATTCCACATATCATAGTCTGGTATTCTGTACTTAATTCATGATCTTACTGTCAAAGACTGCATTTAAGGCCTTTTTTTTCGGAGAACTGTTGGTATCAGTAGTCTTGTGGTCGTCGAAGTAAGTTTGAAACTTCTTGGAAAGAGTTGATTCTCTCTAGTTCGTTCATAGTGATCTCAAATATGCAAGGGATTAACGGGATTCCTCTGCTAATATAAATAAAGAGCACATATTCTGGTAAAGATGGGATTTATGTGATCTAATAATGGATCTATAAAACTCGAATAACTGAAAGAGGTTTGTTTCCCAAACTTGGTTAAAAATTTCTTTATGTTATAACTTAACTTTTAGTGAGCTCTACATTCAATTTTCAAACTATGAAGCAATATACATCTGAACAACCCATTATACATACATACCTATGTTCTCATATAAGTGAGTGTGAATACAAAATAGAGTTATTTGACGTGAATGCTAGAGAACTTTAACTATCCACAAAGCCTTCATTAGCTGCAATTAAAATATAGCGACCACCAAGTAAAGAGAAACAATAAAAAAGCAAAAAAAAGAGGAAAACAGCAACGAAAAAAACTAGCAAACGCAAAGATATGAATCGAAACTGGAGCTTTTATCGCCGGTAATAAAGTGCAATTTTTTTAAATAGCCACAGATAATATTCTGCTGTGAGATTTATAGCCCTCAGCAGCATCACAAAACTACAATAATGTATATACATACATATTATAAACATCTTTGCAACAACTATTTGATAACTTTATTTCTGTGCAGAAAAAATGCTGCTAAATTTAGCGAACTTTCCAATTTAGTTGAACGAACTTTCTTTTGAATAGTTTGTTATATTTAAAGCACAGCTAGAAAGTAACTATTTTAGCGAATTTAATATAGACATTTTAATATAAAAACCCAGGCTTAAAACACTGGCAGCTCAATAGACGCCAAGTAAAACGCGATGAAGTTTGTGCTGACGCTGCTCACGCTATGTGCCCTATACAATGGGCTTGAGGCTGAAGAGGTGAAGGAGTCGCGTTTTATTGATGAAAATGGTAGTATTTCTTTGATATATATTTCAAATATATTTCTAAAATATTTCTAATTTAAAGCGCTCAAAGCCATTTTGGATCTAACACGCCAGACGAAGCCCTCCAACCCGATCGCTGGACTTCAAGCGCAGTATCCCTACCTCTCACAGAAGGAGAAACTAACGCTACAAGGCGAAAGACAAACGCACTATCCAATACAACCGCTGAATGTTGAATTTGCATTGCTGCCACAAACTGTGGTCACACAACAGCCACGTCCCATTACGCAGCACAAAGATAAACTCGTCGATGTGAAGCCGATCTATATACCATATCCGTTGAAAAACCAACCTGCATTCACACAAGCAGCCTTCGAAGCGTTGACTGGCTTGCAAGCGCTCGCCGAACAACCCAAACCGAACTATATGACGAACTATCCGTTAGGCAGCCCCACAGCCGAGCAAACGAAAGTGCCGGCGTTTTATGCCGCTTATCCTAGTTTACAGGAACACAAACAAAGTTCGCTACATGGCAATGTTGCTTCGGAACATAAGCAACCGGCCTATCAGACATTTCCCAACCTCTTCGCTTACGCCAGTCAAACGCCCAATCAGTTAGCTTATCAACAGGCGCAACGTTTTGCCGCTGCCGCCAACTCGCCTTCGTTCATCATCATCAATCCGACCAATTATCCGAGCTATCATTATTACACCGCTTCTAATTTCACCTTTCCACGTGGTGTTGCCTCAGCTGATGAAGTAATGGAGGTCGTAGAGGCTGAGGAGAATGCGCCGGATTACGTTAAAGATTTGCGTTTGGAAAATGTGCATCATCTTCAATCATCCAGCGATGGCTCCTCTGCTGAGACCGAAGCCATTCTCAATAGCTTGCCACATACGCTTACAAATGATGAACGCATTTTGGCACAGGCGCTGTTGGAGCAGTCGCGGCAACCGGACAATTCGAATCCTTTGTTGGAGTTACTGAAACGCGAACAATTGAAGCGTCGCATGCAGGAACAGGTGGCTGCCTTTTATTTTAGAAACTATAATGTTAATAAAAAGTGAGGTTTTTGGAAGTTGGAAGAAGTAAAAAGATCCAACATCCTAATTAGATTTCAAGTTGATGAATAAATGTGGTACACAAATTCTCTAAATGTTGAACGAATTGCCTAGACTTAAAGCTAGTAAACCTAGATTTTACAACAAACTTTGACACTTAGTGATCTTAGTCAACTCAAAGTATTTAAAGAGGTCCTTTGGAATTAAGGGGCGTAGACAAATACGAGATATTTGGATATATTGATTTTAGCCTGTCCTTGAAACTTGCCAGATTGAGAAAGCCATGGAAGTATTAAATTAAAAGCGGATATACAATTAGTGTTATTAGTAGCTTGATACTGGTGGTTAATATCGTTATCCAAGAAGACATATTTTTTTCAATAGCCTATTTTTGACAGATCTCTGATTCGTTCTGTAATCTGTTTCGCGCACTTCGCACAACTTATTGGTCATTATAATCGTCCTACTGAGCGAACTATCCGCAACACCATCACCCATTTTATGGATTATATTTGACTGAATAGATCACATCCAGCACAGTTTGTTGACCGGTGGAACTATCGGTCCATATTTCTTCAAAAATACCGACGATAACCGACTATTTGATGCCTAAAATCTCATCTCAGCGACATCTGGTATCAACAAACCGCTCCACTTCCCATACATCGCATCAGTCAATGGATTTATTGAGAGAACACTTCGATAAGCAGATAATTTCACCTTTTGGCTCTGTCGATTGGCCGCCAAAATCGTGTGATATCGCTCCATTAGACTTTTTCGTGTGGGGATATGTAAAGTCTTAAGTCTATGTGGAAAATCCCGTTTCGATTCAGGGCTTGGGTAAAACATTAAGCGTATCATTCGCCAGTTATAAGTAAAAATGCTCCAACGACTCATCGAAAATAGGACACAATGGATAAACCATCTGAAACGGCCAACATTTGAAAGAAGAAGAATTAAAATTTTCTGTGTTTTTCTTAAAAAAAGTAGAGAACCTTATGGATCATACTTTATTTCAGATCTTCAGCATCTTAACGCTGCTGTCAAAATAGCCTATATTTCATTCTTGTGAACTTGACCAATCTGGTTTATGAAACAGGATAGGAAGCGGATTTATGTATAACTAGCAAAGGACTTTCAGAACTATTAATTATTATCTTCCTCTTCCTCAGCCACTTCCTCAGCTGGGAAGTATAGAACCAATCAGACCATATGGAATTAGTAAGATAAATTCAACCTAGCCAATTATTTTTTTTAAATGCATCAAACGGTTTTTGTAAGATCGTTTTTTATTTCTATAGTTCATAAAGCCTATAAGGGTACATTTATGATGGATCTCATATTCAATAAATTTTGATCGTTGTAATTCGAGAACGATATTATGGTATCGATATATTTTAAAACGTTCGATGCGTAATTAATTTCTGGCAAGAGGTAGAAATATAAAATAATAGAACATATTCATTAGATTCACTTAGTCCTTCAGAGATCATTATCTCTTATGTACTTATTATTTTTAAGACCAAAAGAGGATAAATTGATACAAATCTGATTTGTTTCTCACTTGAAACTTACGGCCTAGTTATTGGTCTACAACTTTGCTTCCTCCGTTTTCCAATAGATGTCTCTAGGGTCAAGCACTGGTCGATTAAATCGATTAAATCTTTTTATATCGATCTTGAACATTTGTGCCAACATTAACCCAACTAAATATTTGTAGAGATCTATTTGCATCCCAAACTTATTCTCAACTGAAAAAATGTCACTTTTTGAGCCGAATTCTCGACATTTGCACGGAATACACATGCTGGCAGAAAGATGATCAAATGTAGTATCTAGCGACGGCCAATAATTTGAATAACATTTTTGTAACCGTTTTTATACAAAAACAGGCTTAAATTTACAAAAAAAAAGGCGAAAGCAAAGTTGTAGATCTGTATGAACATATAAATATAATAATCCATTGTAAGATATATAATTCATTCTCTGATAGCTTAAGATATGTCAAGTAAAAAATTACAAGTAACGTGTCGAATATCTATGAGGCAAGAGTCGGGGATGTGTATCTTGAGATTTTGGATGTCTTATCTTGCTTAGATAGGATTTATGAAAGGAAGCAAAATGTTAACTTATATATACTAAATGGAGATAAAAGTGAGAAAGCGCTGAGGTGACGAACTCCAACGGAATTGCTCGTTCTAAGCGGAGAGAAAAGGTTCAAGCTCCCATCAAACATATTTAGCTATTAAACTCAAAAATTGTTATAGAAGTGAATGCTACAATAGTTTTAATATCAGCGAAATCACAATTCAGTGTTTGCACTAAAAACAGAATATAAATACATCGTTTTTGTAATTTCAACATTAATATTACTATTACTATTATTACCAAATGAATTGTTCGCGGCTTGCACATGAGTTAACATACCAGCTTATATACGCCGTTATTATATGTAATAAATCTGTAAGAGCAGTTAAAAATGTGTCTAATTTCAAACGACGACCCAACGGAGACATGCGAAGTTCCACACAAGTAATTCGAAGCCAACACGCTGGGACCGCGCAGGATAGTAGACGAAGCAGAACATTATACGATGCAGCACTGACAGTGTTGCACAGCTGTTGCTGTGCTGCTTGCTAGCAAGTCCCGTGAGAAATTTACTGTAATATTTGCCATACAAATGGCAAACGAATATGTGTGGGTGTATGCATGGAGATATGCGTGTTATTGTATTTAGTTGTAGTCGCTCATGCAATCACACTCTACTTGGCCATTTATCCTGTTGCATTTTTCTGCTAATTTTCTGCTGAAGTTTTTTCACATTCCTCTCCACTTCTTCATCCACACGCAGCATATAATAATCTACAACTGCAGATGAAATATTTATTTGCAATTCCCTAAACTTACGTGCGCCAAGCATGAAACTATATGCGACGGCTCTTATATAGTACACCACCAACGCAACGCCAACACTATCCACTAACCGAGCTTCCACCAACGACACTGCTTCGTTGCTATAGCGGCTATATGTGAACACTTGTAAACCTGTTGGTTGTCTTTGTTGTTGTTAAAATAGCTAGCCAGCCAACCAGGCAACCACCTCGACCGCCCACCCATTTATCTTACTAGTTGGACCTGCTACATTACAGGCTTGCCAACAAGCTGCGCTTAGTGCCAGGCAGACAATCGGGCAGCTAGGCAAGCAGCAGCAGCAGCAGACTAGACTCATAGAGTCAACCAGTCATTCACTCATTCAGTTTGTTCAGCTAAGTATTGAATGCACTGGCTGGTGCTTTAAGACTAACTGGCCTGTGTTGTTGTGGCGGATTTTGTTGGAATTCGTACGAAATGAAATGAAACACCTGCTGCTCTGTATGTTTTTCTCATTTTTTGTTTTTAATTTGCCATTCTTTATTACAAGTGCGCCACAATTGTGGAGCATGCTGACGAATATACACACTAGTACATTGCTGGACGGTTGAGAACAAGTTTGATACAGTGGAGCAAGTAGTGCTAAAATTTGTGATTTATCGAGATGAGGGGTCGTTGAGTCCCTTAGTTAGATCTAATGCAAGCAGGTTCTATGATCTATTATGTATACGGTCGTCAGACCAGAGTTTGCTAATCCTCTTAAGATAAGCTTCCCAAGTTCCGACTACTTTCTATGGCCTACTTATATGGATATTATAAATTCTATGTGGAAAAAGCCTGATAATCTGGCTCTGCTCTTTCTTTTTAATGCATCTATAGGGATGCCTTCTTAAAAACCGTGGGCCAAGGCCTGTCTTAGTTATCTTAGTATTGACATAACCTACAAAAGGACTCTATGGATATTGCATCAACGCCTGTGATATGCTGCTGAAACGGAACGAACTCGGCCCATTTTTGAAGCGGATAGTGACTGGTGACGAAAAATGGATCACATACGAAAATATCAAGCGAAAACGGTCGCTCCTTCCAAACAGTAGCCAAGCCAGGATTGACGGCCAGGAAGGTTTTGCTGTGTGGTTGGTGGGATTGGAAGGGAATCATCCACTATGAGCTGCTTCCATACGGCCAGACGCTTAATTCTACCATCTACTGCGAACAATTGGACCGCTTGAAGCAGGCGATCGACCAGAAGCGTCAAGAATTGGCCAACAGGAAGGATGTAGAGTTCCACCAGGACAATGCTAGACCATACACTTCGTTGATGACACGTCAGAAGCTACGGTAGCTCGGACGGGAGGTTTTTATCGCATCCACCATATAGCCCGGACATAGCGCCAAGTGATTACCACCTGTTCCTGTCCATGGCGAACGCCCCTGGTGGTGTAAAGTTGAACTCAAAAGAGGCTTGTGAAAAGTGGCTGTATTATGGAGTATTATGAAATTGTCGTCTAGATTGAAACTAATTATCTAACCAAACGGCGCATATCTGAACTGAATCCGATCAATATATTGATATTATAAAAATTCGATTGACATCTTGTAAGATTGTCCAACTTAACCTAATTCATTAGAACCCCTTTATGAACTTCTGAACCAGTCATGGAACTCAAATTTCGATTATTTCTATCAATATATTTCTCTACTGGACCACTGTCTTTAGCTCCCCACTCTTCTTTACAGCTAATACCAGCTCCAAGAGCAACAGTGCTTCAACCATAACACAAATAACTGAAGCTGGGCATTGTTAAATGAAACTGTATGGCTGTTATTATTGTGCCGCAAAGTGGATATGTAAGAAGGCATGTGCCACATGTATGTATGTATCGCATGTAGCTGGCAACTAAGGTTCTTTTACAAAACGGCAGTAATTTCAGTGTTTAGTTTTGTGTTTTGTTAAGGCTGTTGGTGAATTTGATTCGAGCCTTCGCAGCACACCAAGCGCAGCAACGGACATGTGTGGGAGCAGAACTACTTGGACATGATAAACTATGCTCCATGCTATGCATGTGCCTTAGAATGTGCCACACATGCTTGGTTATGTTGGTAATATGAATTTGGAGCGCAATGTTTGCACATAATTTGTTTGTAATGAAGTTCACCTGCCCCGAGTTGATGAGTAGTCGTCTGCAATGTAACTTAACTCACCGCACTCAATCACTCATTCCCATGTAGCAGACTCACAGGATATAATGTACGAACTCCTACAATTCACTACAATGTTGTTGGTAAGATTTTATGTGGCATACAGCGTTTGCTTTTGTTCTACCTTTGGATGGTGGCTTTTAATTTGTTGTTATTGTGTATCTCTTTAGTTGCTTTATGGCGATATATTTCATAATTTCTTTGGTTTTAATTAAAGTTTTCCCATGAAGATATTTCCAACTGGAGAGTATTATTCAACTGAGCATAAATTTAAAATGTATTTAAAGAGAAGTATTTAAGAGATGTTCTACTGTTCCAAAAAAAACTGTAAAGTAGATACTTCCAAATATCTTTAAGGGATTCCAAATTATTTTCTAAAGGGTTTTTGCTGAAAGTATTTCCACTTAATTTAACAGAAATATATAAGCTGAAACCCGAATTTGATGACCCCATATGCTTTGTGTATATTTTTTAGATGTTTAGGGAGGAAACCTTTTTATTGGTCAAAGGTGTGAACGGAGACTTTTGCCAGTTTGTAAAAATATTTTTTAACGAGAACTAGAGCATTTCGATTTCATCAACTCTAAGTTAGTAAGTTAGTTGTTAAGTCTGACCTCCGAGGACAAAAACTTGGACTCTAGAGACAAGTTCTTTATGAAGCCTTGAACCCATACCAAACCCAAATTTTCATCGATATTCTATTACTCTTTATGGTAAATATAAGATATATGGTGTAGCAGCATTGATCTCACAAAAATACGGAAGAGTCTAGAAAGCAGTGTGGAGATGATTTTACCTCGTCTTCTTCCAAACAATTTCGACATTTGGCCGGTGAACACCGTTTGAACAGCGGCTAATGGAAACATGTTAGGAAACCAACTAGAGAAAGCCGTGAACTGATGAGCATGAGGAGTCAACTGGACCTACTTCGACTTAGTTCGGGCCTGAATGAACTTGCGACTTGGTAAGTGCTCAGGGGATGGTTTGATGGTTGAAAACATATTACGAAACCAACTAGAGAAGTCCGAACACTGCTGAGCATGAGGAGTCAGCTGGACCTCTTTCGATTTAGTTCGGGCCTGAACGATCTTGAGACTCCGCAAGTGCTCAGGGGTTGAAAAGGGAGGTAAAGACAGCGCGGCCACAAGCGGCCGTACTTAGGCCATCATTAGACCCATTGTGTTACCAAAAGATACCCTTCGATTTGTCGAAGCTTTTACGTTTTTTTTTCATCTCAGCTGTCTAATTTCTCATAGTTTTGAGTATTGGGAGACATGAAATGGGCATTTGTAAAGATAATGCTCTAGCGTCTCGTTCTCCTCTGACGATTCAACTATGCCAAATCTATGCAGGTGGCCTCTTAGAGTGCTCAGGGTCTACCCCTAGTTTCGTCTTGCTATTTTTCGACTGGAATTGAGAAGGGCATGTATAAGGAGGATAATTTATCGATGCCACTGATAAATTGTCTCTAACTAATCTCCAATTTTGGTTTAGTGAGCTCAATGCCAGTATTGTCAACTAACTATGGGTCTGCTGATCTGTGCAAGCTTGCTTAACTTAGGTTTTGGCTTTTACTTTATTATTAAACAGGTGGCATTTAAATTAATATGGTCGTCTATTTATTGAATAATGTTTTACCAATTTTCGTCGCTATCTGAAAAATAGAGTATCGGTACCCCTTCGGTATTTTGAACAAATTATAATATTTGGTAACTCATGGACCATCCTCAATTGGATATTTTTTTTAGTAACTTAAAATTAAAGAATTTTACGGTGGAAGCACAATTTTCTTCGTTGCTCAGAATCTCCAGTGTAGAAGAACTTGTCTAAAATCCGGAAAAAACGTTAACCAAAGTTGAATAAATATATGGATATATAATATGGAATTTTGGAGAACAAATTCTTAGCTTTTCAACGATATTTTAACACTGCAGGTACTTTCTCGCAATCAACTGCTGGAAACAGCATCTAAGTTCACCAACAAACCACATATGAAAGCACGTGCATATATCATATTCAGCAATAAATGTATATGCTTGTAGTTGTATGTGTGCTCATATGCGAAATTTCGAAAACAATCTGCATTTCCTCAACCACAAATCCCATAAAAGTCTTTTAACAAAACCGCAGCTTGGAAGTTTTGAGTGCCACAAACAAAACAGAATAGCAAAAGCCATGACACATACAAGCAGCGGCGTGTCAAAGGATGCACGCACATACAACAATGAGCATCACGTAGTACACACATATATATGAATTTACAGTTATATTAGTGGTAGTGACGGTAAAGTGAAATGAAAATTCAAGCCAAACAAACAAACTGAAGTAGACAGACAAAAACACCAGGCGAATAAAAGGAGTAACGTTATAAACGAGTTGACGAGTGGAGTTAGCCGAGTAGGCGGCATATATTACAAAAATATTTTCATAACTGCGCTTTGTTTCACACTAACATATAATACAGACATACATTGGGGGTGCTTGAGTTGAGGGTATATAGTAGATACGTTAGTATGTGTGAATGGAAAAGTGGAAAAGTTTGTAAGCACACATACATATATGTACATGTTACCGAAAAAATATGTTTTTTTTTTGTTTTTGTTGTTGTATATAGCCACAGAACCGACTGTTGCTTCGTTTGCGCAAAAATCTCTGGATCTACGCTGAGCATGAAGCAAAAGCATCAGGTGCTCGGTGCGCTGACATGCAAATGAAGGCGTACAAACGGGAAAATTTCAGCACATTCACAAACAAACATACATAGGTACATATATATATAAGGAACAGAATATATATAGTATGTATATAACAGGCGTAGGGGGCGCTATACACACACATACATATCAAAAACCAACCTTGGTGCGCATTTTCATCAACAAATCCTGCAATTTTGTACAACTGTATGTATGTATGTTTGTATGAGTGTGTATGCGCCTGACGAGTTTTATTACTACAAATCCATTTGTTAAATTACAAGCACACAAGCATTGCCAGCTTTTGGCTATGTGTAGCTTGTGGGAGGTCAACATTTCTCTTTTTTTCAGCGCTACTCTTACAGACGGAACGCAATTTTCTGCCTTTACTTTACATTTCTACTTCCGTTTTTTGTTTTTTTTTTGGCAATTGTACCTGTTGGAAAATGGAAATTCGTTATGTTGCGCTATTGCTGTCATAAATCTTTATGCACATAAAAGTAAACACGTGTGTAGGTGTGTGTGTGTGTGGTTTTTTAACCCATTGCAATTCATAAACCAAAATGTGTCTGCTCACTGACTGCTCACCAACATTTGTCTTTACCGCATTGACGCGATTGCGGTTCTGCTTCAGCTGCATCCGACTGACAGTTCGTCGTTCATCTTTTAACTAGCAACGCTTGGTTGGGGTTTTTTATTTCTTTTATTTTTTACTTTTTTTATTTTTTGTAAATGACTGAAAATGGCGGAGTTTGCCATTTTGCACAACTTTCGATATGAAAAGCAGTTTTATTTTGTGTAAAGTTTGCGACAAACATAGCCCTTAAGTCGGGATTTTAAGATAACACTTTTCATGTTACTTATAGCAATAACCACGGAAGGAAATTTTGTTTGTTTGTTTGATAGACGAAAAAGATATTATATTCAGTTCTTACTAATTACTATATCACGATAATACTACAACCATATATTTTTAAGATCTCTAGAATTTATATTAAAGATTCTGGAAGAGAACGCCAACAACATGAGTAAGGACGGTCTTCGACCTGTAAAATAGATAGTCTATACCAGTGACTGAAAAATATTTTAAAAATTTCAGAAATCAGATGAAGTGTACTTGGTATCTAGAGACTAAATGAGATTGCTAAAAACTAATATGAAATCAATATGGATGGAAATTCGGTTTTCAGAGAACTGATATTGTTTTAAGAAATATTACCAACTAAAAACATAATATACAAAGAATAACGTTGGGGCCGAATGTCATGCAAGACAATTCTCAGTATCGGCATCGGCCATATTTGGCCGATTCTTAGCCGATTCTTTCTAATTCGTTACACTAAAATACATTTTTTTTTTATACTCTCGCAACAAAGTTGCTAGCAACAAAGTTGCTACGAGAGTATTATAGTTTTGTCCACATAACGGTTGGTTGTAAGTCCTAAAACTAAACGAGTTAGATATAGGGTTATATATATCAAAATGATCAGGGTGACGAGAAAAGTTCAAATCCGGATGTCTGTCTGTCCGTCCGTCTGTCCGTCCGTCCGTGCTAGCTGTAACTTGAGTAAAAATTGAGATATCTTAATGAAATTTGGAACACGTGTTCCTTGGCACCATAAGAAGGTTAAGTTCGAAAATCAGCAAAATCGGACCACTGCCACGCCCACAAAATGGCGAAAACCGAAAACACATAAAGTGCCATAACTAAGCCATAAATAAAGCTATGGAAATAAAATTTGGTATGAAGGATCGCACTATGAAGGGGCATATTTGTATGTAATTTTTTTGGGGAAGTGGGCGTGGCCCCGCCCCCAAATAGGTTTTTTGTATATATCTTGCAAACCAACAGAGCTATATAAACCAAACTTTCTGCAGTCATTTTTTTTAGCCATTTCCTTATACATTCCAAAAATGACAGAAATCGGATAATAACCACGCCCCCCTCCCATACAAAGGTTAGGTTGAAAATTACTAAAAGTGGGTTAGCTCACTAACCAAAAACGTCAGAAACACTAAATTTCACATAGGAAATGGCAGATAGAAGCTACACTCAGATTTTTTTACAAAATGGAAAATGGGCGTGGCGTCGCCCACTTATGGGTCAAAAACCATATCTCAGGAACTACTTGACCGATTTCAATGAAACTTGGTTTGTAATAGTTTCCTTACATCCCAATGATATGTTGTGAAAATAGGCCAAATCGCTTCATAACCACGCCTACTTCCTATATACCAGAACTTTGAAGACGAACTGAATCGTTAACTTTACAATATATAAAGTAAGCACTAGTGAAGATATCGATGCACAACTTTGTACAAATACTACGTTTATAGTGTGGCAGTCCCATTCTAAAAATCACCGAAATCGGGCCATAGGTTGTCAAGGCCCCATATATCGAACATGAGGACCTCGGTACTTCTAACCTAACATTAGAGTTTCCAACTTTCAATGGACTTTATACAATATATATGACGAATATGTGGGTCAAATTGTATATTATATAATATAAATAAAGTTAAATAAATAAATTGCGAGAGTATAAAATGTTCGGTTACACCCGAACTTAGCCCTTCCTTACTTGTTTAATTTTTTGTTTTATTTAAAGCATAAAATTTGAATTCTTCTGTTTACCATATAAAACACAGTGATTCACATTTGACTAAACTAATAAATCACAATGATGATAATTTAAGTCTAGTATAAAGGAATTCAAAAATTTTGCATTATATTGAAGGTTTTATATAGCACTGCTAGAAAGATTCGATTTATGTCAAATATTCACAATTTTGTTTAACAACTTGTTGAGATTTTGAAGATAATGTCATAAAGCCACTATTATCGAAGCATTCGTAACTAAGAGAGTCTATTTTTAAAAGTTCGCCATAGACAGGATCACGTAATAATCACTTGGTGCTGTCCTGGACTATAAGGTGCATGCAGAAGAACCTCCCAAACAAGCTTCCAAAGTTTCTATCGAGTCACTATCACTATGTGACGTCTTTCACAATGCGAGATATAACTGCATGGCCGATTAATCGGCATCGGCCGAAAATTTGGTATCGGTCGGACACTAATATAAATTGAACATTAGAAATAATTATCTATATGGTATTGGAAACATAAGTTAGTAATTTTCACTACAAATTTTTGGTTCAACTCTTACTAAGTTTAGTCTTGAACTCCATGAATGATTTTGAGTTAGTTTTTTTCTAAATTCTATTTGATGAAAATGTAACGAGTATAGGGAGAATAGTACTCAATTCTATACCAATAAGTCCGACAGTAGCTCAGAATCTTCAGACAGTTTCTAAAAGTAGCAGAACATATCATTGATATTATGCTAAATAGATTTATCTAGTTTTTGTTTAATTGCCATTTGAAGCTCCATCCGATGGTGATAAATTAGTTCAGGATGGTAAAAATCCGAATGAATACTATTAGAAACTACATTGTGAACTTGAAAACGAGGTTGCAATTTTAAAATAAGTATTATAACACATACGAGTTTTGCTGGGTAACCAAGCAAGTAAAAGGACAATAGGACAAAAACTGAAGCACCAGGCAAAACTATTCATTGGCCTCTTAGAAATCTACTTAAGAGGTTAGGGTCGTCAGAGACACGAAAAAATGAGAATTTTCAGAAATTTATAATTTCCAAAGTATGTGTTCATCCAATTATAAAAAAGGTCCTTGCAGTGATTACCAAAAGTCCTTGGAGATTCATCTAAGATGAATCGGATAAGAAATATTGGTTTTATAAATAAATAATCCATTTTAATTTTAAATTATTTTTTTTTTTTAAATTAACAAAATGAAAATATTTTTCTAGATTTTCGGGAAAAAATGAATAATTAATTGGTCTTAAGAAATAGAAATTTTGGAAAAAAAATCCTTCGGCAGGTCTGAGTTTATTATGTATTTTAAAAGCTGTGTAAATTTCATTGAAATCTACTGAGCGGTTTTCGATGTACAGTTGTTACCAGTTCAAGTAACATAGTTTTGAGAAAAACGTATTTAAAGTTTCAACCGAGCGTTTTGGAGTGCTCGAGCGCTCTTTGTTATTTGTCAAATAACTCGAAAAGTAATTACCAGATCAACTTCAAATTTTCAGAGAACATTTTTAAGATATTACACTTAACGAAATTGCAAAAAAAAATGATTTTTTGAAAATTCTGACTACTCCTAACCCTTTAAGTTGTAACAAGTCTTTCGGAATGTTGGAAATTGTTGGTGTCTGGTATATGGTGCCATATTATAAGGTCTGATTATACTCGGGATAAAAACAAACTGGTTAAAATTGATGTTATTCCAAGCCAAATACAAATATGTCGAAAACAAACAGGAACAACTCATCTAAATCATTTTGGATTAATAGATCTACTGAATATGGAATATTGATATCAATAAATGGACAATCTTACTATATCAACATGGCACGGAATATACTATAGTACTTGTCTAACGTCCGTCATATTTTGCAATACCTTTCATTTAACCCAATTTCGAAACGAGGTTTTTGATAAAAAATAAACTTTTTTTTTGTGGAGCAATTTCCATATATCTATATTTATCAGTGACGATATATTTATTGTCATTAAATTTTAGTATAATTCATTATAGTGTTCCAAGAAGCAAAATTAATATATTTTTTAAATTAAACCACATTGGAATGTTCCGTGGAGTATTTTTAATACCGTATTTTCTACAGTCGATATAATCAAAATTGGAAGCCTCTCCTAATCAATATATATCTACAATTATTTGAAATATTTCATAAAATTTCAGTGAATTAATAAATTATATAATACCATATTTGATATGTGTTTGTTTTTACTAATGTGGGTTTTAAATAACTACTAGTAATTGAGAAACACATATATAAATCGCAAACTATACCATAGAGCATACAAGCTATTTAATTATTTTAAACAAATAGTTGCAACTAAATTACTATTATATTCATTATAACAGTACAATATATAATGTTCTGCTCACTTGTAATTACACGCTTTCGATTTGCCTAATTTAATAATGAAATTGAACTCAATAGCTATTAGTTATTGTATCCACATTGTTTATAGATTCACGTGAGCTTTAATTAAAATTTACAGAATTACAGTTATAATATTGGGTGTGCGTGTATACATTTTCCTGTAATAACATATATTTATTTGCATAGATTATAGCCTATGCGGTTTGGTATATTTGTTAGTTGAAAATATATTGTACAACTTTGAACTTCTTCACCCAAGCTTGTGTATATTATATTTAGTAATTTTGCGTTGCAGCTATTGATTAACTGTTGTTTTGTAGGCCAGCCAGTAATACGCGTGTCCATAATTATTTAGGTTAAAATAACATAACCTAAATGTTTTTGAATTAATTACACATGAGCAGGTACATACATACATATAAGTAATTGTTTAGGAATAACGGTTCACTAATGAACTCAATAACTTTTGTGGGGAATTGTAAAAGTTTAGTATATTTCTAAATACTTGTTGTGGATTTGTGGGTGAATTTAGAAGCGCACTTTTCAGAGTTGATTTGCACTTAACGGTGGTTTGTGGATTCTAATAACGAGTAGTATTGAAATAAAGCACAATTTGTTGACTGCGAAATCATATCGCGTTCGGAAGGGATATTTGAAATTCGAAAATTTGTGAAATGTTCGCTAAATTGGCTGTTGGCAGGGAACAGTGATAAATCGGAGCGACTGTTTTTTGTTTTTCAAGAATTTGTCCTCTCGACAGTGATGTTTCAAAAAGAGGTCCCACTCAGCTTTATGAAGTTCGTTTTTCGAAAGTCTACATGAGAGGAGTTAGAGTTAATGTATCTTCCATTTTCTAATTCAGATTCTTATTGCTTATGATGGAGATAAAATATGAGGAAAATCAGTAAACCAGCATTCTTTAGGGATCTCCTTAGAGTATTCTATTGTGTTTTTATTGTATTTAAAACCTTAATTATGGATATGTGCCATGAAAGCTTATTTCACATAAAAGCTTTTTTAATACAAAAACTAGCTCACTTGCTTTGGAAGAATCATTTCATAAAAAACGGATAAAAACTCTTCTGAAAAAAGCTTTTGTGAATAAAAGCTCCTGAACTGCAATATATGTATTATGAATCACACTAAAGTAGTAAAGTCAAAATTATACTAAGGAGCACTTTCGACTGCCTAAAAGGAAGTTCGCAGGAAAATCAGGAAACCTTTGATATATATATTCCATCTTCTAATTCAGATTCTTATTGCTTATGATGGAGATAAAATATGAGGGAAACCAGTAAATGATTAGTTAATTCTTTAGGCATCTCTTTTAAGTATTCTATTCTGTTTTGAATAGCTTTAAAACCTTAATTATGGATATGTGCTACGAAAGCTTATTTCATATAAAATATTTTTTAACATAAAAACTTTCACTTAATTTGGAAGAACGAATGCATAAAAAATCGATGAAAGCTCATCGGAAAAAGCTGAATGAAAGCTTACTGAACTGAAGTGAACTTGTAAAGTCAAAATTATGCTAAGTGGTTCCTTGAACTGCTTAAATGGAAATTCGCCTGATTCTACCTAAACTAACAGCAGTCGAAATAATCTATTCATGACTTTCATACTCTTTAAGTATCATTAAAACAGGAAAAAATTGATTTTCTTCCACTGCCATACATGTGCAGCGGAGTGAGCTGACCAATTAGTGATTCTATGAGGTCACGGGCAGCTGAAATTAAGGATTTTCGTATAGTCACCTTCTTCATTATCACAAAATGAAGTATTAAATATGTATTAAATGGATCGTTTAAGAATCTAGAGAAAATTTGTTTGACTAAGCTAAAAATCATGTGCAAGCTCTTTGGGTCTAGGATACCATTACCAAAAGTTTAGGCATCTCTTTTAAGTATTCTATTCTGTTTTTAATAGCTTAAAAACCTTAATTATGGATATGTGCTACGAAAGCTTATTTCATATAAAATATTTTTTAACATAAAAACTTTCACTTAATTTGGAAGAACGAATGTATAAAAAATCGATGAAAGCTCATCGGAAAAAGCTGAATGAAAGCTTACTGAACTGAAGTGAAGTTGTAAAGTCAAAATTATGCTAAGTGGTTCCTTGAATTGCTTAAATGGAAATTCGCCTGATTCTACCTAAACTAACAGCAGTCGAAATAATCTATTCATGACTTTCATACTCTTTAAGTATCATTAAAACAGGAAAAAATTGATTTTCTTCCACTGCCATACATGTGCAGCGGAGTGAGCTGACTAATTAGTGATTTTATGAGGTTACGGGCAGCTGAAATTAAGGATTCTCGTCTAGTCACCTTCTTCATTTTCAGAAAATGAAATATGAAATATCTATTAAATGGATTGTTTAAGAATCTATAGAAAATTTGTTTGACTAAGCTAAAAATCATGTGCAAGCTCTTTGGCTCTAGGAAACCACTACCAAAAGTTAAGTCAGCATTTTAAAACAAAAGGAAAATATACTTCGAGAACTCTGGTAGATTTTGTTCAAGCAAGAAATCAATCATTCTCATACATATTTTTAAGATCCAGCGAAAACATCCACTAGACTAGCCTTGAGAATACTGTAGGTATTCAGTTGTAACACATTATAGTTCAGATCATTATCAGAAGAAGTGTAATCATCGATCTTGTCCTTTCCCTCATTAAAAATTTTCCAGTGCTAGCTATTCTCTTCATGTGTTTCAACAGCATTCGCCATGAATGTTACAAGCTGCAGGGCAAAACAAAAAAAGGTACAAGAGTTAAACTCAAGCAACACTGCTAAAACTATAATGAGAGTAATGGCAACAGAAGGTAAACTAGAACAGAAACAAATGAAAATCTTTGATGGAAACTACCATACAAATATTCACATGACTATTGGCTTTGAGGTATTGGTATATACGAGACTTCTTTCAGCAATCCATCAATTTGTAAAAATTTCTACTATGCAAAAACAATAAACAAAATAGAAAAGGTTAAAAAATGATAAACTAAAAAGCAGAGAACAACATAATAATAAAAGCTTCCTGCTGGCCAGCAACGGCCCTAGGCGCTGTCTCATGTATGCTAGAAACCCTCAACAACTATACGACTAAGCAACAATTTGCAAAGCAACACAAACTGCCCAAAACAACTGGAGGTGCGAGTATAGCGCCAGCATCGGGAACGTTGTGAGAGAAAAAAAGCGTAAATTCGAAATTCAGTAACAGCAACAAGATGAGCGCATAACGTTTGAGGGATAACGCCGGACTGTAACATGTCAAATTTCCAACTTCCTGTGAAAAAATCGAGAAAGTGGTCGTGAAAAAAAAAGCAGCAAAAATGCGCGCCGAAAAACTGAAACAAACGCTGCACATAAAACAGCAATGAAGTATGACGAACGAAACAAAAAAGGAAAAAAAAGAAAACAAGCGAATGTCCACACACTCACATACACTGAAACAAGATTTTGTGGAAAAAAACTTCAAGCAAAGCGGAAATCCATTTTTGCCATTGGTATTGAAAATTCTACCATCTGCACGCCAGAGACTTGCAAGGATGCTGTGTACAATGGTATGCAATGAGCGGAAAGGAAATGTCGAAACACAAGGTAGTTGCTAGCTGCTGCCTGCCACATGACCGTTGGCGTTAAGGGACGCAGTGCAAAGCAAAACAAAAGAGGAAAAAACGAAAAACCATAGAAAAGCGAGTAAAAGAACTAAGCTTCGCAAGCAGTAAAGCAAGTAAAATGCCCAGGTAATACAAAACTTGCCAAGAACAGCTGCATGCAGTACCAGCAATAGCAAAAACAATTGCAAGAGTGAACATACACATTCAGAATGGAAGTCCATAATACAATACACTACACAATAGCCGCACAAGCGTGTAGCTGAAAGTTACTCATACGCCCAGGTGTGCACAATTCACATTTACTGACAACACACACACGGCTTTAACTTGCTTTGGCTATGGCACTCTCGCCAACAACGAAGTAAAAGTGCCTAGAAGAAGGCATGTAGGGAATAATAGTAGTATTGCATTCTGACCACTTGAAAATCGGCTATGATTTCAGAATACCGAATATAAGTAATTACCTTATACTTAACACATAATGTTGAAGTTATTTCGGTCTCGAGAACAAGAACAAATACATCCCAGATCAAATTCTCTTTATGTTAATCCAGTTGTTGATGTCTTTAATGAAAATGTTTCAAATAGAGCACTGATTTTTGGATGGATTGTTCGAGACATTCGCCAGGGTGCGGTATTAAATAGTTCTTCTGGATATCAGTACATCTAGAAATCAATCCCTTCGTCAAGGTTGTCACTCAAAACTCAACTGGAATGTATTCTAAGTGCCACCTGACGGTCTCATCTTAAATTTACTAAACTTCTTCAATTCCAGGTCTCTAACTTCCCATAATGAATAAAGCACCGTAAGACCTCGTATATTGAGTCTCGAAGACTCCTATATATATATTCAGACTTAAAAAATTAAAGCTTTGGGACTCTTTTGGAAGTATCCAGCGATCTGCCAGTAGTCTCGAAGTCTAATTATGAAATCCTAAGCCAAAATAAGAATATACTAACACTTCCTCTATCCATGGGCTTCAAA
This sequence comes from Zeugodacus tau, assembly GCA_031772095.1. Lineage (NCBI taxonomy): Eukaryota > Metazoa > Arthropoda > Insecta > Diptera > Tephritidae > Zeugodacus > Zeugodacus tau. The sequence goes on along the minus strand of CM062651.1, from coordinate 16,887,920 downwards.
CATCCTCAAATCACCCTAAGATTTCCTACCAAGCACTAAATTCGAAAATCTCACTTGCGTTACAGCTGCAAGTATACTACAGACACAAGTACACACATAAAGCTACGCTTGTAGTAGTATTCTTTGCTCGATGCCTTTGGTGATTTAAGTTAGCTACATGTTGCCTCTAATTTGTCGTTCCAATTCTGGAACTTGTGCTGCTACTGCTTGTTGGTCAGCAACTATATTGGATTACACTTTGCAAAATGCTGGCAGGCAAGTGAGGACATGCTATTAGCGGGACGACGTAGTGGAATGTTGTGAATAGAAATCTTTAACGTTTTTCAGAAGAAAGTATAATAGTCAAGAAATTCTTAGTTGAGTATTTAAAAATGGATTTTGAATAATGTAATGTGGGACATTATATTGATAATATATTCTATCTACTTCAAGGGCTGATTCTTGCCTTATTGCTGATAATATTTCTTGGTAGTCATATACTGGTCTAATTCAATTATTAATTTTATCACTGCCAAAAGGGTTTCTGGCTACCTATACCGACCTCCCTCCCTATGTAAGCAAGATGCTTAGAGATCATACCTTACTGTGAAAAGATTATGGGTATATTGAGTTCAAGAAATATTATGTTAATATATTATGACAGAGATTGGCTAGTGAAAGCCCTTATGTATAAAATATTAGCGGTAGGGACCTTTCTCTATATTGGAGCATTTGATATCTGAGGTACTGCTGGTTTTGGGTTGAGTTTAATATCTAGAACCTCATCCGTAAATTTATACGAAGAGACTGAGGTGTGGAGTGAGGACGCATACCCGCCAATCGAAATATTTACAACGGTTTCTTCAAGGTGGTGTTCTGTCTCCATCTTTCTAGATTGAGATGCATTCAACTCTGGGCTGCTGATAAGGTTCTGTAGCTGAGACCCATTTCATTCTTATATGATGGAAACTTCGTGAAGGCAGGGAATATAAAAAACTCAAGAAATGTATTCCTTTCAATATCTTCTAAGAGTGACTTAGCTAGAAGAATCCCTTATGTATAAAAGATTAGACGTAAGGGCCTTCCCTTATATTGTAGTGTTTATCAGAGGTATTTTGAGTTGAATTTAATCAAAAGAACATCAATATAGTCTTGAACCAAGGGACTATCGTGTGAAGTGGTGACGGGTTCAAGCCAAAGATTGATAACGAACAGTTCTTTCAATGTTATGTTCTATTTCCATCCCTCTAGATTGGACTGAGTGATATCGTTAAGTAGCTGGGACTCAACTCATTCTCATATGATGGAGAGAGTTCGTACAGACAGGGAGGGTAAGCGATTTTGGTTGCCCTATACTGCTTAGAGGAGATCTTTCCCTAAAAATAATCTGTTGGCTCGATGAAGCCGTAGCAAAATCTACAAACCATTTGAGATTTTAATATGATGATGACTCGAATATGTGATGTCCTTTGGAAGACTATTATAATAGTCACATATGTGAAATAGCTGGAGTCGATATCAGTCGCCTTAGCAGTTTTGTATCACCTTTAAGATGTTTTTCGATTATATTATGATTCATTCTACATCGTATCCTAATACCAGATATTTGAAGAAAGTTGAAAACAGTTATTTGACCTAACTTTATTTAGAGAGTTTGAAATATGTACTACAGTTCACATTCACAATGTTAATAACCTACATACAATGATAGAAACTTTAGTTTTCTTTGAGAAATAAGCAATGAAACATAGTTCCAGACCATCATAAAACTGCAATTTCTTCAGATAGACATGTTAGCAAAACATAAGCTCGCTGATTGTATGATTAATGACTAATCAAGAAGTTCTTAACCTCAGTGTCCATAGTATCCTGATATTTCATTACTTGACTCGTCTGGTATCGGGCCGGGCAACTGTTGGAACCTGTACCGAGCCCATAATCATCAAGAAATCAAAAGAGGACCGGAATCACAACTAGGCACATAACAGGCTCAGACAGGCTCAAAGTTCTGTGGTGATATTTAAGGTTTTCCAAGATCCATATTTAAGAGTTCATCACGAAGAACCGACATCCTTAGTTGTTGAGATGCGATCCTTGGTGACTATTGTCACGGGGTTTAGCTTCTTAACCTAACGTAACCTAATCTGGTGTTTGCTATACTACTATGAATTATTTTCTTCATAATCGAGTAACGAAATCCGCAGTAAAACCTTATGTGCTCACAAAAAAATATTTTTAAAATGTTGAAAAAATGATGAAAATTCTGTAAACGATTAAACCGACAAGGTTTACATGTTTGCCGCCAAAAACAAGAATACATCAAAAACATAGCTACATTTTTCCAACTACACACTCTATACATACAAAATTATCGGTACAATATCCGTATGTGATTTTAAATTATGCAAACTGGCTAAAAATGTTTGTTTTTCTAAGCCTATGAGTGAAGAGAAGAGAGCAATGAGAGGGACAGAAAGCGTCAAGCATAGCTACAACAAAGTGGAGGTGAGAATGGGGAAAACTCGAAAAAATATTGATAGACATAATAAACAACTAAACCGGCGAAACAACAGCAACAACAGCAACAACAATAACAACATGTACACCGGCGAATGCCAACCAAGCGGTGAAGCGCACTGCCTCACAGGTCAAATGTCGACAAAACAATATTTGGTTGGGTCCGACAAGTGTGCGACTGGTCGATGTCACTGGCCCAGACCTTGTCAAATACACATAAATTGAAACACACATATACGTACATGTACAGAGCTAAATAAATGCACAGTTTACATTTGATTCAGCAGTAGAGTTGCAAGTAGCCTAAAACAAGGCGTTGAAGGAAATATATGGACAAGTTTTCATTTCCGTACAAGCAATCGCTGTGTGTCCAGCATTTACTAGGAGATATAGGAGGATGCTTACAGTGTCTCAACTGCGGTGCTTTCATATTGACTCTCACTCTCTCTCCTCGCTGTGATCCAGCCTGCCAGCTACTTACGAATATTGACTGCCAGTTGTATGTTTGTCGTTGTTGTTATTGTTGTTCATTTGTTTTACCGTTTTGTTGATGTCGGTATATGCAATTGCATACAAATACTGGGCAACCAGACATGCATGTTTCTTCTTTCCTTATTTGTTTATTTATGTTTATTACACACAGACATACACACTTAAAAGCTGCTCACACACATGTCGGCTGTCAGTTAGCAAGCAGCAAGCAGTTGTGCGCAGGATTTCAGTTGTCGTGTTGCGTATGCATGTAAATTATGTTATAGCTGTTGTTGTTGTTGTCGCTAGCTTGGCATTAAGTCGACTTTTCGACCAGACTTTCGAAATTTTGCATAAACAATGAGCTTTCAGGGGCAGCAGCAGCATTGAATGGCAGTCTGGAGGCTTAGTCAACGTCGAAATAAATGTCTTCGTATTTTTCGGTTTAATATTTTATTTAATGCTCCGCTGGTGTGTGAGGTGTTGCGAAAGATGGCCTTTGGATTTTATGTTTTTTTCTGTTAGATTTTTGCTGAACAAAATTTGCAGACATTTTTGTTTTTTTCCGGAGTGCTAAAGCGTGTTTGTGATGTGTGAGGAGTTTAGTTCTTAACAATTCCAGACTATAGATTTTTATGTGTTCGTATAAATATGTTACCACAAGGGCAGTGGCCCTTTGGATACATTAGAACCGACAGTCACTGAAATTAATGGTGAATAGGGGAATACCGAATAAAATATATTGTCGAAATATTTTTCATAATTTTCAAAAATTTTTATAAATTTCGAAGGAAAATACTTTATATTAGGTTGGCAAATATCCCCCTTCCGCTTTTTTACTCTTTATTTAATGCTACCCTCGTCGAAGCCCCTTCCTTATTTGCGAAGAACTCGGACAGCCACTTTTCACAAGCCTCTTTTGAGCTCAACATTACACAACCAAGGGCGTTCGCCATGGACAGGAACAGGTGGTAATCACTTGGCGCTATGTCCGGGCTATATGGTGGATGCGATAAAACCTCCCATCCGAGCTCCCGTAACTTCTGACGAGTCATTAACGAAGTGTGCGGTCTGGCGTTGTCCTAGTGGATCAATACACCCTTCCTGTTGGCCAATTCTGGACGATTCTGGTTGATGGTAGGATTAAGCGTCTGGTCATATGGGAACAGCTCATAGAAAAACCTTCCTGGCTGTCAATCCCGGCTTGGCCACTGTTTGCGACGATTCACCGACCTTCGACCACGACCGTTTTCGCTTGATATTGTCGTATGTGATCCATTTTTCGTCGCCAGTCACCATACGCTTCAAAAATGGGTCGAGTTCTTTCCGTTTCAGCAGCATATCGCAGGCGTTGATTCGGTCCAGAAGGTTTTTTTGCGTCAAATCATGCGGCACCCACACATTACATTTTGTGTATCCAACCTTCTGCAGAGGGTTTAAAATGGTTTGGTGACTAACTCTCATCTCCTGGGCGATGGCACGAGATCCCACATGCTGGTCTAACTCGATGTTTTCCATGATTTGATAGTATTCGTCGGCACAGGTCTTCCGGGCTTATCCATGGTGTCGTTTTCACCCGCTCTGAATAGTCGAAACCATTCCTCCGCAATGCGAAGTGATAGACTACCATCCCCCAAAATGCCATTAATCTCACGGAACTCTAGCGGATTGCCTTTAACGAAGGAAAACTTTAAAATAGCGCGAATTTCAGCGTTAGTGAACTTCATGTTTACACGTCTATAACAGTTGAACGCAATATCCAAACTAATTATATATAGCGTCGTTTTGAAGATTATTCCAAGACCTTTCAAAGATGTAGTATTGCCAGATACGAGCTTTGTAGCGATTTATACATAGTCGCGCAATTCAAAAGACAGAGAGGCGGATATTTGCCAACCAATATACATATACTATCTAATATAAGTGTTCCAAAAAACTATTTGAATATTTTTTTTTCTCAGAAGAAATTTTTTGACAGGTGACAACTTTTTTTCCAAAAACTGATATTTGGATATTTTTAAGTACAGTAAATTAGTACTTGTATAAAGTACTCCTAAAAGGCGACTATAAAAGCTAATAGGAATTTTACAAAAATATTGAACTTTTTTACTAGCATATATTTTTGAAAGAAGGCAACGCTTTCGGAGAAATTAAACATTCATCAATTAATTTTGTATTAGGAGGATTATATCCAACCCTGCTCGTCAATTTTAATAATTTTAAATATTTTTATATCCATTCCTCAAACGGTTGAACAAAACAAATTTTTTCGATCCAATATAAATATATTATCTCACATATGTATGTATGCATAGATGGCAACCCTATGAGCTGTTATTACTAAAAAATTTACAGTGTCACCAAAATAATACAAACAAACTTAATTAGTTAACTGTGTCATTTAAAATATAGATCTTTTGTAGTTGGCAACCCTATTAGTTACTCTAAACCTTTTCATAATCTATATGGAAAAACTGATCTGCATACTATACAAGTATCTTCGTAACTTCAGTATATATTTTCTATAAACAAGCTTTACAGCCTTAGAAATGCCTTTGAAATCAATTTATATTTCTCAATTTGTTTAAAATACCATACCTCACTTCATTTGCTCTAATATATATACATATATATATATATATATAGTTAACCTACACACCATTAACAACAAAAACTTTTTCCAGTGTAACAACACAACATCACGTCTCAATTTTTCAACTACGCAGTCAGACTTCAAAGCAATTCCGCTCCATTAAATCAAATCCGTGCATCTTTTGTGCAATAAGTTAATTTTCTAAATACGAAACTCTTTACATTTGTACGAGGTCTTTGTGTTTCTTCAGTGATTCTTCGATTCGTTCATTTGCTATTCTCGCATAGTGATTAATGCAATTCTTATTCGTATTCGTTTATTTTTCTGCTCAGCTGTTAATGCTATGTGAACAGTGGCGGCGTGCGTAAAGGATAGGAAGGGGATTTGAATTATGTGGAGTCAATAAGTATAACAAAAAATTCAAAAATTGAGCTTATATTAAGGTGTGAAATCATGGCTGAGGACCTTGATTACTGCAGTCGCAAGATCTTTCTGGGACGAGGTAAATCAAAAGAGATCCAGGGAGCTTTTTGTGCTCAGCAAGACTCGAACTTTTCTAGTTTTAAAGGTTTTAACTACCCATTGTCTAAGTTCATACATTAAAGTCTTACCGGATGTCAATTGTTGAAGAAGACTAGAATCAAATCAAAATTTCCTTCATGAAGAGGTTTCTGAGAGATTAAGGGTAAAACAATTAGAATGACACGCATGAATTCCAGGTACTTTATCGCAGCATGTGAACTTACTATAGCATAATCTTACAGTACCATCAAAATATTATCATGTTGTTTCGCAAAATATATAAGTTCCATAAGTAACAAAGGATTAATCCAGAATATTTAGGAGAACAAGTTTAAGGAGTTTATGTTTTTCTCCGGTTCAAGATGGTCCGTATCCCGCGTAGTCAGCGGTCTTATTTGCTTTATTTATTCTACATTTTCTTTCAAAATTAAGGAATTCTGGCATACTTGGTTAAAAAAAATATTCACATCTGGACCTAAGTTGTATAATACAGTTTCTAGAAAAAATTGTAGGAGTTTAAGTTTTTTGTTCCGGTCCACGATGGATCAGTTGTTTTTACCAAATACCGTTTTATATATAAAATATAACTCAGAACGCAACTTGTCTTATTCAGAGGGTCATCTAATTAACAGTGAAGAGAATTTAGTAAAGAGACCTGAGTTTTCTAAAACAGTCGTTTCTGGTTTATTTACCGTCCTTGTCTACATAGTTAGACAACATTTTCTTTCAAAACTAACAAGATCTAGCATATTGGTTGGAAGAAAAATACGTTTGATTCTAATATATTATGTAGAACACTTAGTAGTAATTCTATAAGATAATGTTACCAAGGCTATATAATTGTTTATTAAATAGGCCGAGAGTTGTTTCTTTTAGAATAATTATTGACACATATAATATTGTGTTTAAGATTTAGATTAAGAAGCCTTGCAGTTGGAGGGTATGGTTTAGATTATAGGGGATCAGTTTATATGTATTGCGGTGTATTTTATTGTTTGTATTGTATTTTGGTAAGTCCTCTTAAGTGAGGTTAGTTCTGGACAACTTAGGTTAGGTGTCATCTAAGCTGAATACGTTATTTGTATACATTAATTGGATATTCATTAAGATATAATAATCATTAAGATATAATACACTTTTATATGTAAGATATGACCCCATCGCTATTGAAATTTCTACGCCTCTGTGCTTTTCTCTTTTCCACTACAAACATATGTATGTGTGTACACCAAAAATGACTTACTTGCCGAGTTAGTCAAGCAACAACTTCGCGCTCGTTTTACGTTCATTGGCTTTTATTAATTCAATTCAATTCAATTCAATTGCAATTCAACTCAATTTCGAGAAGAGATTTCTCCTTTTACTATCGAACAATACACTCAGCTAACTAAAAATGTGTGAATGTCTCTATGGAAGTGTAAGTGTGTGTTCAAATGGAGGAGTATCACTTAGCGCAAATGAATGCTGTATGCGTCGAATGTTGTTTGCTAGCAATCAGACATGATTTAAGCGCCTATTTAGATTAATTGAGTGCTACAAAGCAGCAATGTTGTTAGTGCCAAGCGGTTGGTGGGCGTTGTTGCAAGCATATTATTTGCAACAAATTGACAACTTCATGTTTATTTGATGGCGAACTCTGTAATGTGCTGGGTTACTGGAATTTGCGAAGCATATGAAAAAAAATATTATTTTTGCATTTAAATGGCAAACACAATATTGTGTCATGCGCTGCTCATCATGCTGTGGTGTGCATAATTCACTCAATTTATCTGCCTCAAATTATTATGCAATATCACACACACACAAAGCAAGCGCCTACGTGCGATTGGCGGTTGATTGCCCAACATTTGTTGTTGTTTTCGTTTAGTTTGATTGTTGCTGTTGGTAGGTAGTCAAGTGTGACCGCTGGCGCTGAAGTGCGAATTTAGGACAGTTCGGCCGCAGAAAAATAGCTGCTTACATATTAATATGCATATGTATGTGTCCATGTGTGTGTGCGTGTGAAAGGCGCGCTTGAATGCCACAAACATTGGCGCGCCAGCTGTCACCCATATTTGCTATGACATGCATAAATTTAATTGCCTAACCACGCTGGAGCAGCGCTTGGCAGTGTATGAATTATTTGGGTGTTGCATACTTTCTGGCGCGTAAGCGTGAATTTATTATCAACAGCGCTGACGTATGTCGCCGCCACAATTTACCGATTGCTAAACGCACACGAACACATACATTCAAGTAAATAGATGTGTGTGTGTGTTCACATTAATGTCGCCATGAGCGGTTGTCGCTTGCTGCTGTTATTGTTATTTTCGCTCTTGCTGTATGCTAGTTGTTTTTGTCTACAAATATTTAGTTCACAACATTTTCTACTATTTAGTCTAGCACCAAATATGCGTGGCGTGTATTCCCAGTGTATTACGTTGTAAATTTTGGTTTAAATGTATATGTGTGTGTGTCAGTAAGAGGGCTGATATGGCGGACTATGAATTGCTAACTAAAATTATTATTTCAGTTTTTGGTTGGTTTGGGAAGAGTCATATTGTTTTAATAGAGATAGATCAGTAAGTAACTGAGTTTTGCTAAGCAATTACTTCAACTGGTTCGGTTCAGATCTATTTTAATTGGACCTTTCCCGAATTAAACCAAAAAATCAAATTTTTTTTTTGTTAAATTAATATTCTACAACAAGTTACTTTGTCGTTATATTATTGCTGACAGGCACTTCATCTCATAATTTATTCTTATTGGTTATAATCTCTTATTCCGAATTGAACTAACTTCAACTGTGGAAACCCAAACCTAAACTCATAAATAATCACTTTGCCACCTTTTTCGACATTAAATAATTTTTTTTTTCTGTGTAAACTCTCATTTCAAAATTTTAGGTCTTTGCTTCCGCCGTTTTCCAATAGATGTCTCTAGGGTCAAGCACTGGTCGATTAAATCGATTTATATCGATCTTGGACATTTGTGTCAACATTAATAAACCCAACAAAATATTTGTAGAGATTTGTTTGCATCCCAAACTTTTTCTCAACTGAAAATGTCAATTTTTGAGCCAAATTCTTCACATTTTGCTTTTCTTTTTTAATTCCAAGAAAAGTGCGGTTGAGGTTCATCGAATGCTTTCGGATACGTACGGTGAGGCTGTCCTAAGTGAAAGAACATGTCGCGAATGGTTTCAACGTTTTAAGAATGGTGATTATGAAGTCGAAGACCGGCATGGTGGAGGAAGGGAGAAGATTTTCGAAGATGCTGTATTGGAAGCATTACTCAACTGAAACCATCACAGGAGATCGATACCGAACGCAATTGATGCGTTTGAGCCGAGCACTAAAAGAAAAACGGCCACAGTACGAGGAAAGACACGATAAAGTCATTCTCTAGCATGACAATGTTCGGCCTCACGTCGCAAAGTTGGTCAAAAAATATTTGGAGACGCTGAAATGGGAGATCTTACCCCACCAGCCGTATTCTCCAGAAGATGCTGCCAGAAAGATGTTCAAAAGTAGTAGCTAGCGACGGCCAATATTTTAAATAACATTTTTGTAACCTTTTTTATACAACAAAGCGTTAAATTTACAAAAAAAAAACGGTGGAAGCCGTAATTGCATTTACATATATAATGTTTGAGAACTAAGCTGAAAATCGGAAAGAATGTCTGTTTATATATATCGAAGATTGAATAAAAGCTATTTGTCCAATATTGTAGTTAACATGGAGCCTGAAGACCTCTATAAACAAATATAAGAGTGCATTTAAGAAATGCGATTTGTTAAATGAAACTCAGAGTTCTGGTTCTGCATGTGTCTGTTCTGTGAAATGTCTCTCTATGCATACTTGCATAAAAGGAATCTTTTAATGGAGATTGGAAACTGGGATATCGCGATGGGGAAATGATAAAAGAAGTATTTGGAATAATATGGACTGTGGAAGAAAGAATTGTTAATGGTGAGATTTATGGCTTTTATATAAAGTGTTCGGAAATTTAAGTTTTAACTGCTTCATTAGTAATATTATTTGAAGACAGATCCCTGCACATGCAGAAGGATCTCACTTAGACAGTTTTGAGCGCTGTCCTTTGTGATACCAATAAACTCCTAATAGATCAATTATTAAGATTTATTAAAATACTTGGAATCTGTTACGATCTTCTTTAGTCAGCTAATATAAATTCTAGCCAATTCGCTACATCTTCGGCGAACCTCCTAGGTGTTTCACCCAAGCCTCAGCACATACGTGCCTTTAGGACAATGTCCAGTAAGCATGTCATTGATCGCGCCGAGATGGACTTTGTTAAGAGAAAGCATTTCAAAGGACCTTTTACGCTCCACAGCGGGCCAAAAGGACCTCGCAATTGCACAGGTGCTGGGTGTTGATTAGTGCTTGGCGAGCTCATGAATTGTCTATATCTGCAGCTCTCTTGCGCAAGTGGAGCATGGACTGCCAACCCGCTCCCATTCCGACGTCAATACTGCTAGGGTAGCCTCTCTTGCAAACTTGTCTGCTTTACAGTTACCAACGATTCCGCGGGGACCGGGTACCACACGAGTCGGATAGCAAGATAACTATAAGCTATTGATAATGATCTAGGACACTTCTTAAATAACCGAGAGCGTATTGTCATCGATTTCAATGCTAATATTGCCGCTATGCTGTATTATGTATTAGTAAGGGAAAATGTAATGGATATTTGTAGAACGAGTAATGGATGGTAGCTAAGATTATAATAGTTTCGACGATAATGTGGAACTAAAGGCATAATTATTGTAACATGGGTACTAGAAGTTCTTGAAACACGCGCAAAACTGACAGTATTTCGGAATGTTTCATGAAGTTTGAAACCGTCCTCTTCCACTTCCTTCATATTAGTGACTTGAGTGTGTGTTACAACTGAGTATCGAACGTGAAGTGATGGATGATATAGTAAGTATGATAGATATTGTCGTTGGTAAATAAGCTCCTTATTATACTAGTTACGTTGTGTCTTACTAATTAACTCAATCCGAGCCTGTCCATCAGATTCATGCTACTTATGAGAAAGAAATAGCAAACTAAAGACGCAACTTCTTCTTAAATTATCAACCCCAAATTATTTATCTCATAACGTGAGAATGTTGGGACCGAAAGAAGAAGAATCGTTGACTCTTTGAAATGGTAGGCCTTTGAAATGAACAAAAAATTCAAAATTCTGCGTGATATAAGTAAATGTGTGCTAAATTCATGTAAAAAAATATAGAACAAAAAAAAAAAAAATAGTACAAACGGGCATTAGAGAAGGGGTGTAGTGTTGTGTAAAATCGAGAATTTTTGATTGTTTTACGAATTTTGTTTGAAATTATAGAAAAATTACTTTACCAAATGGGGAACATGATCTTTTTCACTTTTAGATCACTCTTATCATGTTAAGAACAGTCTTCCGATAATAATTTCTCTCCAGTGCAAGTGCTTTCAAATTTTTATCTCTTTCTTCAAATAACTCAACACTGAAACAATCACTTATTTATTTTAAAAGATCTGGCGTATATACTAGAGTTGAACTTCGCTAACTCGAATCAACCATAACTCGAATCACCATAATCCACAAAAAAACTTCGAGTTAGAGATACTTCGGAGTTACGGAAGGTAGTTTTTATGAAATTTGAGTTCTATTGCCAATTCAAGAGTTCGAGTTATGGAGAACTTCGAATTATAGACGTTCTAGTTACGGAAGTTCAACTGTATATAATTGCAAATATTTTAGATAAAACGAATATTTGTATTAATATTTTTTGATTTAACAAAAGTTTTTTACTATTTAACACTGTCCTCATTTAAACAAAGTTGTGGAGAAAAATCAATTCTCTACATTTGTAGAATGCATACTGAGTTCGTTGATTAAAACAGGAAAATAATTAAATGGAAATCAAACGGACCACACATGCTGTGACCTAAACTATGCACTTTGAATTTTCAACAGGTTCAAAGTTGGTGCTTAATTAGTAACCTTTGAGACATACCAATGCATACGGGAGGTAAGAAATTAACAAAAAAAAAACAAAAACATATTTGTTGCTTCATTAAAATTAGATAGGCGTACAGGCATTTGTAGATAAAAATATATGTATTTCTTACTTCCACCGAAAAAGTAGCAATTTTACGATGAAAAATATGCTCATTTACAACAACACAGTAAAATAAAAATAATTATTTCCCATTGCAACGTATTTTCTCACTGTCTCCAGCCTGCTGGCGCTTACTTGATTGCATAATAATAATGTAAACCTTGTTTATGCATCTAGTTGTAGGGGTGAGCGAGTCAGTGAGCACTGAAGCGGCGAGTCTTTATTGTTGTTTGTACACACACATACATATATACTCTAGTACGTACAAGTGTGCCTGTAGCGAGCGCGGTAGGTAGGCATTTTGAGGCGTATACGACGATATGTGCTACAATAATTCATAACTTCATCAGTTGAAAGAGTATGCAGAACAACAACAACAACCACAGCAACTGCAGCTGAGCAGTAGAAGCGGTAATTAAGAAAAAAGTGAAAAAGACAAACGAAAAAGGAAACCATAAATAAAGGTTGAAAAAAAGTAAAGCCATCAAAGTAACAACAAAAAGGCGTTGCTGGGAAAAGCAACAATTTACCGTAATCAATGGATTTCGTCCAGTGGTCATTAAGACAAATTATGGTTTACATATGTGCTTACATATTTTCAACACTGACTGGAAATTTTTCTTATCCTAAGAGCCCGAAAATGCTGCGATCATAAAAAAAATCACAAAATGATCGTGTGTGGTTAAAAGCAGTTAAAGTCAAGTTAAGAGCAATGGGAATGAGTCGCTACTTTTAAGAGGTTGGTAGCCACTGCAATAATCTTCTGCATTACTGTGATAAATTCTTTGTGCTTTAGTTTAATCTGTTATTAATGAAGATTAATTTCAAATTAAAACGTTATAAATTTGGGTATGCGTTCGACTTTCAGCGCCTGCGAGATGCAGTAAACATATAAATATACCTATATACCATATATGTACTATATATGCCTCATGTGATATATATAAGTATTTTCATGTAAAGATTATATGATTATTTCGACGATCAAATTTACAGAAATTGATATAAGAGGATAATAAGTGAAACCAAGTTCAGACAGATATAAATACTTATTTTAAACTGAGCTTAATTGGTTTTTACAGACATGGAAAACATTAAGAAGAAAAAATCGATGACAAGTAATAGTCCGAGGCTGTCACGTCTGGAAAATATGGTGGGAGTCGTAGCACCATTCAAGCTGCACAAACTATTGACGAGTGACCAAACTTATATAAGGTCTCTCAATATCCTGGTTGAACACTACACCTTTTCTTTTAATCACTAAATTTGTCCGGCTGATCACAATACACTTCATAATCACTACATATATCACATAGGAGCTAATTGATCAATTAACCGGCCTTTGCTCGATTAAAACGCTGATTAAGATCGATTAACCATACAAAATAAAAATCCACATTAATTTTTGATTGATTTTTAATCGACTTGAAAATGAAATGCAACTCTGCTACAATTAATTATATGTATATACGTACTTTGTCTGAGATTCGCTGTATTTTTTGATTAAATGGGCTAGTTTTAGAATAATATGAAAAACTCACTTGTTAATAGTAAGGAAATGCGGAAAGGGTGTCACGGAACATTTTATACTCTCGCAATTTATTTATTTAATAATATAACAAACAATTTGACACATATTGAAAGCTGGAAACCCTAATATTAGGTATATGGGAGGTAGGTGAAGTTATGACCTGAATTCAAAGCTCTGATGTCCTCATGTTCGATATATGGGGCCTTGAATAAAAAAAATTGAAAATTTGCGCAAAGTTCTGCACCGATATCTTCACTAGTGCTTACTTTATATATTGTAAAGTAAACGATTCAGATCGACTTCAAAGTTCTGGTATATGGGAAGTAGGCGTGGTTGTGAACCGATTTGGACTATTTCCATAACATATCATTAGGAAACCACGAAGATATTATGAACAGAATTTCATTGAAATTGGCCGAGTAGTTTCGGAGATATGGTTTTTGAACCATAAGTGGGCGGAATCATGCCCATTTAAAATTGTAAGAATTTTAAGGTTTCTGGTGGTTTTCCATACTGAATTAAAGTTTGGACTGTACAAGGTAGTATCTAAAAGAAAGGACTCCAGAAAGTTTCCTTGATTTAGTAGTTTACGAGATATGTACAATAAATGTATTAGGGGGCGGGGTCACGTCCACTTCCCCAAAAAATAGCTTAATTTATGGCTTATATATAGCTCTTTATATGTTTTCGGTTATCGCCATTTTGTGGGCGTGGCAGTGGTCCGATTTCGCTCATCTTTGAACTTAACCTTCTTATGGTGCCAAAACATACGTGTACCAAGTTTCATCAGGATATCTCACTTGTTAATGAAGTTACAGCTTGCACGGACGGACAGACAGACATCCGGATTTGAACTTTACTCGTCACTCGTCGTTGATATATATAACCCTATATCTAACTCGTTTAGTTTTAGGACCGTTATGTGAACAAAACTATAATACTCTCAACTATAATACTTAGCAACTTTGTTGCGAGAGTATAAAAATTCGAGAATAAACTAGACCAAATTCTGAAGTCGGTAGTATTTATTAAATATAACAGGTAAAAACCTCTCCATCTTTTTTGTGATCCACAGACCTCCCCATTTGAAATTTTATTAATTTTATGCGTATCTGACATAGAGATCTAATGATAGATCATGATCAGTCATATTTCACAAATACTTCCAGAGTTCTCAATATTTTATGAATCGATATCAAGACAATTAGAACACAATAGATCTGACTTGTTTCCGATTTACCATGAACGAACCCGAGCTTTATAATCTACCTTCTTAATTTGATTAAAACAACTACGTCTAACCTTAATGGAATTAGCGAATTTGAGATTTGGGGTGATTTAGGTCATGAATTGGGGAAATTTTAGTAATTTTATCAAATTAAAAAGTCAGAGTATGATCGGTATTTTCAAATCCCTCTCAGATCTATGTAAATTTAGAAAGTATTGCTGCTTTTACTAAGAATAATGTATAATAGGTTAAATAAAGTTGAAATTTCAATTTATGTATTTAATTTTGATTAAAAATTTTGAATATCACAAATCTGCTTTTCATTATTAATTCGATAGCAGCTATGTTATAAAACTTCATATTTTTAGTTGCGTGTTTTCAATTTACATTTTTAAATCGTATATTCCATATTTAAATATTTTACCAAAGCAACAGAGCGTTAACTCACACACCCATAATCCATAAATATTTGAAAAAATATATATTTCCTTATGCAAATGTGAGTATATGTGTAGCACTAACATTTTTCTGTTCACCAATATAATATTTCAGGTATTTACTCAGCAAAGCGTGGTAGTCACAGCTACTAGGAAATTAGGAAAACATTAAAAATTCAAACTACTACGCACAGCAGTGGGCACAAGCATACGCTTAAATATGCATGAGAACATATTTTCCCATACAACCGACATTAATTTTGTTATATACAGACATATTTTTCAAATCAACGTTGTTTGTTTATATATTCGTTACGCTTTTGGCGTAGGCTGTATCCGCCTACCGATACAGCAGCTAAATCATTTTTTAATATATGCAAATTTAAAATGTTTAAACGCATCTTGTGAGCATTAGGCAACGCTACGACGACAGCTAAGGACTGCTTTCAAAGCAAATATAAACTTGTTTCTTTGCTTTAATTTATTGTTATTGTTTTATTTTTTGGAATATAATGAAACGTTGAGTGAGGCACAACGAAACAGCAGCACTTGAAATAAACGATTTTTTTTCGGAGAAATAAAAAAAATAAAAAATTTCAATGAACTTCACGCAACAAATCGAACGAGATAAAAAATAAATTAAATTGAAAAAAAACAACAACAATAAATTGTGCCACATAAAAGCGCGCAACCTCTCAACGAAACATAGCCATTTGTGTTCACAACAATACAGCGTCTGTGCCTATACGAAATTAATTAATTAACTAATTAATTACTATTATATACGAGTATGTGTGTTCTTGATGCTGTGTGTTTGTGTGTATCTCTTTCACGCAGTGTTTTTTTTATTGAAGATGTATGTACGCACCTCCGCGTATCTTGTGAATACGAAAGCGCAGCATAAAGCAAAAAGCAACAATCAACAGTAAACAACAATTAACGCGCAATCAACATCATTCGATCGAATTCAATTTCAATTCTAAAGCAATTTTTCATACGCCGAGATCGTTTCATGTGATATGATTATGATTTAATTAAGGGGGCAAATAAAGATTTAATTAAACTGACAAACACAGAGAGTGAGCAATAAAATTCAATTCCTGCGGCGGCTGTGGGCAGGCAACAAGTGTAGATTTTTGGCAGGTTATCGAAAAAAATACATAAATAATTATGTCCATGTATGACACACCACGGGTGGCAATCGATGGCAATTGAAGACCATAGAGAAGAGGTGAGATAATATCAAGGGATACACTTTTCATCTGCTTTAAAAAATCTTAAAACTCGGAAAGTCAAAAGAGTTATAAAGATTATATTAAGATTACCCCCAAAATTTAAGATTTGTTATGATAGTATCATACCAATTCGATGAATCACTGTTTTCTGAGACTACTTTTAATGAAAATTCATGAGACCTTATGAAAATTATTTGAACGAGATTAACATAGGTAGCATTAAGTCCTCAAGAGTATACTATTTGAGATAACTAGGTCTTGATTGCAGTTATTACAACTATTATTAAATTTTCGACGGTTTTCAAGAATAAATTCGTATGAAGTTCATCAATCGTCGCTGGCTTGTTCGCATAGACCATAGACTTGACGCTGCCCCACAGGAAATAGTCCAGCGGCGTCAAATTGCACGACAGAGGCTGTCAATAGACTGGGCCATTTCTAGGGATAACACGTTCACCAAACATGGTTTTCAATAAATCGATGGTAACATTCGCTATGTGGCTTGTGGCGCCGTCTAGTTGGAACCACATACTGTCCAAGTCTATATCATCCAATTCGGGCCAGAAATATTCGATCATCATTGAGCGGTAGCGATTCCCAATCACAGTAACGTGCGGGTCTTGATCATCACGGAAGAAGTTCGGTCAAATGATGTCGCCGGCCCATCCGTAATTTTTTGGGGATGATATTTCGATGAAAATCTGGATCATTTTCAAGTTGTTGCTCAGCCCATTTCACGAACATACGACGATTTTGATGGTCAAGCGGCTTCAGTTCTTTCGTCAATTTGATCTTATAAGGATGTAGGCCAAGATCTTTTCTCAAAATTCGCCACAACGATGTCACAGAGATGCCCAACGCTTGAGAAATTAGAGAGACTGATTCGGGTCTTCCTCAATTGAAGCTCAAGGAACGGCAATATTCTTTAAAATAAGGCACTTCTTTGTCTCATTGGCACGGGAACATTTTGCATTGCGCCAGTGGATTCAAAATTTTCCATTAGGCGCTCTATTTTTGTACTGACAGGACGATTATGACGACCATAAATTGGACGTAGCGCTCTTAAAGTTGAGGCCACTGACTCCGAATTTCGGTAGTAAGTTTTAATAATTTGAACTCGTTGTTGGGTCGTATATCTTTCCATGATAAAATGGCAAACCTTACTGAAGAGAAATGTCAAAAAAATGTCGTCGTAAACCCTTCTGAATACTTTATGAAGATAATAGTAAATATAATATTTCAATGAAACCTTCTTCTTAACCCTGTCATCCATGTGATGTACTCAAAAAATAATTATGTTTAATCATCCAGAAAACGGCAGTAAAGTGATTTTTAAAAATTCGAATCTGTTTTAAAGATACAGCAGTTAGAAGAAGAAGCTGTTCGAAGCGCTGAGTTTGGCAGTTGGAAACATTGAATGCGTTTTCTCAAAATTATGTATGTTTTTCAACCTTTCTTTCATCGTATCTCAAAAACGGATTGGCTGAATGACTTGAAAATCGTAGGGCTCTGTTAAAAATTTACAAAATTTCAATTTTTTGTAGTAAAAAAAAAGTTACTATGAAAAAGTCTGTTAATTATTTTTTCGAAAGATCTGTTTTGTCAGACCAGAATGGATGGATCGTATCTATGTATCTACAAATTGGAACTCCAACATTTTCTTCTCATCACCAAATTAGGCTCCACTAGATACTTTTGACTAAAGTTTTTCGAAGTTATTATGTTCTTTTGTGCTAGTGAATGTATAATTTCAATTCAACATTTCAACATTTGTGGACTGTTTTCGCGAGTTTGACGATTTTTTCTGTACCATAACATATTACTTTCGATGGCTGTAGGAAAAAACCATTAGCTTAGATGGTGTTATTTTAAGAAAGGAAAGTATTATTTCATTTCATTGAGTTGCCAACTTCTTAGTAACATAGAATGATTCCTTATCTATAAGATTCACTAAGATTTACCTAATCTGAAATTCTATTATCATTTAAAAATATATAAAATAAGACAACACATCTTCTGTAAGCAATCTTAGGATCTTCTGTAAAAAATTTACTTCATAACAACAAAAAATATATCAAATATATGACCACAGTCAAGGTCAAGCAAACAAAAGCAAGTATGTACGCGTGGGAACAATAATTTCTCATTAAAAAGTATCATATCTATAATAAAATAAAGAAACTCACGCACATGAAGTTAACCACATAACTAAATATATCAGCCGCTACCCGCCCTTACCGCCGCAGTGTTGACAGCAGCAATGTCGCGACCACTTGAGCTGGTCAATAAATCACCATTTGTCATGCCAAGCGACAAACACTCGACGATGAACTGCACGCGCACAAACAACAAGCATTCTTATAAACACATATGTTTGTATGTATTGAAGTGATGCTGCTAACTGTGGGTGTGCACATTAGGGGTATAACTTTTTTGCAACATAATATTTACATGGCCCTACATGATGAGCAATGGTGAAAAAATATTAACTGCGTTTTTACTTTTTTGTTTTCTTTCAAAAAGTTCCCGCACCAACGCAATTGAATTTTTTTTATTTTGATCAAAAAAAAAAATTTGCAAAAAACGCATTTAAAGTTTTCAAATCCCATAAGCCTCAATGTAAAAATTTGCACTATTTTGTGGATATCTCAGAAACCATGCATGATATTGATATAAAATTTTGATACGATATAAAACACTATAAAATCTACGTTTCGGCATCATTAACTCAAAAAAAGTATTTTTTGATTATTTTGCAACAAATATTATTTATTATTATTTATATATAAGAAAAATATAGTTTTTGTTAATTCATTTTGTTTTTTTTTTTAATTACACATCTATTTTATTTAGAGTTAGAAGCAATAAACTTAAGATTTAAACTGCGCTTAGATTTACATTTCGGATAAATGTCTTGTATCAATTTGATGGCTCGTTCTGCGCATATATTCGAGCCCTGTTGGTTTGCAATAAATGAGTCTTCCTTCACCCAGTGTTTTAAAAAACGTTTGTGTGCTGCTTTAAAAGGCTTCACCGATGTTTCTAATTTTGTGAATACGGTTGTCGGAAAACCATACGTCATACCAAGCGCCGCATATCAATTGACAAATAGGCAACAGTTTTGTTCGGTGTTTGGCAATGAGTATGAATGTCAAAACGCAGCGTATAGCCCTTGAGTTCCAACGGGCGTTGCTTAGCGATGGTAGAGTCTTAAATTTTATATAAGGAAAGATTTTATTTTTTTCATAATATTTGAACACTTGTCCCAGCTCATACAGATACTGCATGTCATCGCCCAATTTGATACATCTTACTTTAAATTTTTCTTTGCCTTGAGCGAAACTTTGTTTTAGAGCATCGAAATTATTGATCATTTCTAAAAATATATCGTACGGAATATTTGGTGATATTGATTTTCCATCCAGTGACTCATACATTACATGTCTTAAAATCAGATCTAAAATATGATGTTGACAGCCCACATATTGCGGTGAATGTAAACCTTTTGTTGAAAAGTATTTTTGGAGTGAGATAACAACTCCATTTTTATGTCCTGTATTGACGGTTGTTTTATCACACACAATCATTTTGATGGAGCCCCACAGTTGAAAATTATCGAGAACTTCCTTGATGCCTTCAAATATGGTTGAACTTCTTCCTTTATCATTACTTCACTAAACTCATTTTTTAGCACCACGGCCTGTATTTCTCTTTTACCGAATTTAAGTTTATTGCTTCTAACTCTAAATAAAATATATGTGTAATTAAAAAAAAAGAAAATGAATTAACAAAAACTATATTTTTTTTATATATAAATAATAATAAATAATATTTGCTGGAAAATAATCAAAAAATACTTTTTTTGAGTTAATGATGCCGAAACGTAGATTTTATAATGTTTTATATCGTATCAAAATTTTATATCAATATCATGCATGGTTTCTGAGATATCCACAAAATAGTGCAAATTTTTACATTGAGGCTTATGGGATTTGAAAACTTTAAACGCGTTTTTTGCAAATTTTTTTTTTTATCAAAATAAAAAAAATTCAATTGCGTTGGTGCGGGAACTTTTTGAAAGAAAACAAAAAAGTAAAAACGCAGTTAATATTTTTTCACCATTGCTCATCATGTATGGCCATGTAAATTTTTATTTTTGAAAAAATTGTTAAAAGTTATACCCCTAGTGCACATACTCATACTCGAGACAATGGCTCATGAGTTATAAGAAAATTGATGGTCAAGCGAAATTGGCTTTTTAAAGACGCATCATATGTGGGGAGCGGGCATGTAGATACGCACACACATACTTTTTATTTTTATTCCTCTTAATGCTTTGTTGAAAGAGTTCTTCAATTTACTGCTGATGTTGCAATTTGCACTTCACCCTCGCACTGCATCCTTCATAGTAGTTAGTGGCCTTTGTCAGACAGCATAATACCTGTTGCGGCGCCTGTTGAAGCAGCAGTATTTATTTCTTTTATTTTATTTTACTGCAGCTGAGGTAGTTTAAATTAAAACTGTTGATGATGAGGTGCAATGAAAGACTCTACTTATTATTTATGATGTATTGTTCCGAGATTTTTACAGGGTAGTCGCTTTTGAAGTGTCTTAACTTAAATGCTACACAACAGTATCAGACGTCATCATAAATACAGCGAATAAGTCTAACTAACAATTCTAAAAATATAACTCCAATATTTTGAATATGAAAAGGTCACTGTACAGCATCTTTCGATCGGTTCATGCAGTGTCTGGTATACTAAGAACCGACACAATTTACAGAATTCGATTTTATTGTTAACTACTTCTTAACTTTGAAATCTATAATAAAGGGTTTTCAATAGGGACGCTACAAAGTAGACAAATATGGATAGGTAACGACGCCATATCTTTCCTGCTCTTTTCACAATTCTCTTCCGTACGGTTTGCCATTTCATCATGAAAAGATACACGATCCAACAACGAGTCGAAATTATTGAGATTTGCTATCGAAATTCGAAGTCAGTGGACTCAACTTTAAGAGCGCTTCGTCCTACATAGCGATGAGGCTCGTTTATGGCTCCACAATCCACACGTACTCCATGAGTCACCATTGCATCCCGAGAAAAATGTTTGTTGCGGTTTATGGGTCGGCGGCGTCATTGGGCCCCACTTCTTCCGTGATAATCAAGACCGGCACGTTACTGTAAATGGGAATTGCTACCGCTCAATGATAACTGAATATTTTTGGCCCGAATTGAATGAATGAAATGGACTTGGACAGTATTTGGTTACAACGGGACGGCGCCACAAGCCACACAGCGAATGTCACAATCGTTTTTTGAAAACTAAATTTGGTGAACGTGTTATCTCACGGAATGTCCAGTCAATTGGCCGCCTCGGACGTGCGATTCGACGTAGTTATACTATTTCCTGTGGGGCTACGTCAAGTCTATACCAACAAGTCAGCGACGATTGATGGACTTGGTACGAATATCGAATGAGAAAGTACTGCAGTATCGCTTGAAAACCGTCGATTTCCATACATAATGGCATCGAGAATGTACTTTCACAGAAATAAACTTTTGTAGCGCTATTATTGGAAAACAAATAATATACATCACTATATTCAAGGTGCCCATCTTAAATAAAAAAAATCAGATCTCAAGATGAAGGACATTACATCAAATTAACGCTTATCGCCATAATTTATTCTGTAGGCCTCTTGATCTAACATATTTCGGAATAGCAAGGGATGAGATGTCTTTAACACTTCTGTTCATTTTTTAGATTTTAGATAATGATCCAGGGTCAGATAGATAACTAAAATCCTAACGTTTAAGTATTGATCCCAACAAAGTCTACAAAGCATTATTTGATCTAAAGGACGATATCCGACTGATATCTATTTCTGAAAATTATCGGCGTTTCGAAAACCTTTATAACGGATTTTGCTTGTTATTGCTTTTCTTCTCATAGCATATAGAAAAGATATGGTATCTTGTAAGAGGTTCGAAGTTCGAATAAAGTTTTTCTGATAGATCTATACGTCAGTATGAGTTTAATGCTGTGACCAAAGTATATATAAATAACATACTGTTATTTGAGAAAGTGTTGGGTTGAGTAACCCTTTACTTAATGCATTGCATCAGATTCACACTGCAGACGAATAAATCATTTTTATAAATTAAATAAAAATCTCCGCCCACTACATATGCCATCTAGTATTTGCACCGAACACTTGAAATTTATGTTCATGTTGATAACTCTCTGCTCAACTCGAGCGTACAGATTTAAGCGTCGAAAGCGCTATAAAATAGTTTTTACTGCATTGCAGCAGAGTTTGGTGATTTACAAGCAAATGTTTACGTTTTGTCGGTAGTAAATTTAATGTTTTGTTTAATTACATGACAAAACAATTTAAATTAAAATTTTAAAATATATTCTATAAGATATTGCTTGGCATTAGAAAGTTAAAACTATTTGTTGCTCCCACAATAAAATCACCACGGAAGTTGCGGAAGTTATACCTTAGCAAGTGTTAACCACAAAATGCCTTTACACTACATTAAAAAACAATATGTGCCTTTATTTGGGAGGATTTGAAAGTATTAGGGTGGTGCTTAGAAATTATAAATATTTTTTTTTTTAGATTCAGCTATCAATAGTTCATACGGTAGCCGAAAGTATCACTCAGAAGACTTGGAATCGAATATACGAAAATCATATTAACGGGGTTTTAAGTTCTGGTCTACCAAAGTAGATTAAAATTAAAAAAAAAAAACTTATGAGTGATAAGTCTTGAAACCGAATGAAGACTTTTAACGATGTCTTTCGTAGGTCAAAGCTTATCCTAAACCTCATTAAACGGAACTTAATTTAATTTTTGATATTTCCGACTATGGAATTTTTCATTAACTACTTGGGGGGGTATTTAATAAAAAAACGAAGTTTTTAAGTCTAAAGTGGCATCCAAGCTCTGTTTAACAAATCCCAGCCGGTTCCACGAGTAATTTATTTACGATATTTTGGACTATTTGTGTCAAAATATACTAAGCTTAAATAGTCTAAAGCTGCCATCGATTGGTCACTTCTCTGCTCGCTATCTTTGGGCGCTGCTCGCCTGTCAAAAATTTTACATGTGAAAGCAACAACAAAGATATCTAGTTGAATTCGTTCTGGAGAGTATGCGAATACCTCATTAAAATTTCAATACTCGCTTGCTGAGTGCTACCAAGTTTTGTTTTACTCATTTTATAACCATTTTACTATTGTGAACGGCTCAAAGGACAAATTACTGTCAAAATAACAAAAATTGTTATACACAAATTTGAAATTGAAAAGGCAGGCGAAGATAAACCGTTAGTATTTTGGTATTGAATTTATTGAATAAAAAACTTTAATAAAAATTAAATTTGTTGCAGAAAACGTTAGGCATATACGGTGGTTGAAGAGTTCAGTGCGACCAAGTATATACAAATCGATTTCAGTGCTGCCAGTTTGTATGGAAATTTGGAAAGTTTGTTCGATTGGCTTGTCTATAGCAGTTAGCCAATCGATGACAGCTTAAGATACATATTTTATCTAACCTGTTTTTTAACCCTTTAGTAGATCATACCTAAGTAGTCTTAAGCAAAACATGACCCACAACCTTTAAGAACCCCCCTAATACACCATCTATATATGTATGTACATTTCCTTGAGTAAGTAAGAAAAACAATGTGCGGCTTCACTGATTTGCGGTAAACTTGTAAACAACTATTCTAACAACTGTAATAAAAGGCAAAATGACAACAAAATGAACGCAACAACAACAAGGAACACCAAGAACTATGTAGAAGAAAAATAACAATAATACATTTATAAGATATACATATGTATCTACAACATAGGTAGTCATTGCCGGCGGCAATAATAGTACAAAGTCAAAAGTAATAAAATTAAGGAAATTCTAAAAATAACAGATAGGCACAGGAAAAACAACAAGACAACCGAAAATGCCACAAACGCACACATACTGGCAGACAAAAGGCTCAACATCCTTACATACAAATATATGTGTATATGTGTTTTACACTTGTGTTCATTGGAAAGTTAAAATTTTCGTGAAATTTCGTAACATGAACTATTTGTAAACATCTGCAACAACAACAATAATAAATTGTTAGAGTAATTGTTGGTAAAAGACAGCCGCTTCATTACGTTAAAAGACACAGAACAGATACATATGTTTATAGTATATGTGGGGTAGTAAAGGGTGGTTGTAATAAAGTAGGCGCCGTTTGTACCCAGTGGAAAATTGCTGTGAATTTGAAGGAAATATTAAGGTCATTAGCCAAGGAAATTAGTATTATTGACAAATCAGAAATTATCGATCAATTCCTTGGAATCTTAGTGCTCATTGGAAAGTGGGACTGAAAAAAGTAAACTAGGTTAAAGGTCATTTAAAATATTTTAAGCGAATATATGCACTGAACATCACTGGGTAAATACATATGTATAAAGTAAGATACAGTACGTACGATTTTCTTCTTTACACATCCATTTTCTGTAATGATTTTTATTGGTATACGATCAGCATACAAGATTCGAACCCACTTTGAACAGCAAATATATTTGACACAGACTTTTTTCATGACTGGTCAACGACCCGGAAAACTCCCGAATAACGAGTTTCAAGCGAATCCGATGAAGTTTTAAAAACGTTGTCCGCCATCTTTGATTTCTGAGGCTATGTAATCTTGATCTTATGAGGTTAAATGGATTCGGATTCAGCGACCCCAAAAACATAAGGCACACATAGAAAGACCACCACGTCAAGAAAAATCTGTTTGTGTGTCTATGTAATTTCTGAATAAAATAATAAAATTTACAACACCCTTGTTGTTGAAGCGTTTATAAAAATCTGTTTCGGAATGATTTTCGGATCCTTCCATCAATGTTTTCAAGCAGAAGATTCTAAAACAAACTGGAATGCAATTCAACTATTTTGACTAAGATCTCTACTAGCGACTCAAGTTCCTTACTCGTGTGATGATATTTAATTAAGCTGTTACCTATTCTTTATGAATTATATCTGTTATCTACTATAGTTTGATATAACCCAAATTTAAAAAGAGTATTATCTGTGATAAAAAATTGGTTAGAGATTGGCTAAAAACATTTTCTTCAAATTACTAATGGGTCAAATAAAAGAGGGCTCTCGATTTCATTGTTCGTATTTCAGCAAAGTTTGTTTGAATATTAGGCTGACCATAGATCAAGTGAGTGATATTTTTACAAAGTTGCTAAGAGAGTATAATAGTTTTGTTCACATAACGGTTGTTTGTAAGTCAAAAATACGGATGTCTGTCTGTCCGTCCATCCGTCCGTGCAATGTATTAAAAATAAAGATATCTTGACGTGAACATAAGAAGTTTGCTTTCGAAAATGGGCGAAATCGGACTATTGCCACGCCCACAAAATGGCGAAAACCGAAAACCAATAAAGTCTGATAACCAAGACATAAATAAAGTTATGAAAGTAGAATTTGGTACAAAGGATCGCACTGAGAAGGGGCATATTTGGATATAATTTTTTTGGGAAAGTGATCGTAAACTACTAAAGCTTCAGGTACTTCTTTATACTGCCTAAAAATGGAGGAAATCGGAAATCCACGCCCACCTACCATACAAAGGTTATGTGAATATTACTAAAAGTGTGTTAATTCACTAACGAAAAAATGAGAGACACTAAATTTTACAGAAAAAATTGCAGAAGAAAGCTGCACTCAGATTTTGAAAAAAATGAAAAATGGACGCCCACTTATGGGCCAAAAACCATATCTCAGGAACTACTCGACCGATTTCAATGAATCGATGAGCGAAAGTAGCCGATTTTAACTCAATTTTGTATGCCATCTGATTCCTTCACTTTATAATATATACTTTAGGAACCAATGAAGATAGCGGAATAAAACTTTACACAAATACTGTATATCATCTGTGGCTTCACTTGTGAAAAAATTGTCGAAATCGGACTATAACTTTTCAAGGTCCCGGATATCGAACATGAAGAACTCAGTGCCTAAGGGTAATTTTTTACCGAAAATATCGGTCAACCTCTCTGATATTTTAATGTAATTCAGAGGGTTTATTTTTCTTCTAATAGTGTGTCTCTGTATCAAAAATGGTTAAAATCGGATCATAACATCCCCCAGCTTCCAATATAGTACGCTTTATTCAGCAAATATCGCTTAATATGTGAGATATTTTAGCCAAATAAGGTGAGCGTATAGTCTTGGATATATTATACCTTGGTGGTGAAAATGAGTGAAATCGATCTGGATCTGGAATTTCGGCTTTGGATCAAAGAAGAAGCTGGAATCTTTAGAAAGATTTACATACTTGCATAACGGTTAAGTTCTTGCCTCGGTTTTGTATGTACATATTTAAATTTGAATAACATGAATTTTCAAAGAAAAATTTCTAAATTGTTAAAAACACTTTCTAAAATTAACCGAAACATTTTTATCATTCGTATCTAAAAGAATTTAATAGTATATTATATTTACAACAATAGAATATGAATAAATTTGTATGTGGGAAAGTGAAATATGCTGAGGCGTAACCCACAAGGGAAAAGCAAACAATTCAAAAAGTCATACTTAGTTGCATAAGAAAACAACCGGAAGCAGTAGGAGCTGAAAACGAACGCGCTCTAAGGACGAACGAAAGTATCGGATACACAAACATGAGTGCTTGTGTGTGTATGAAATTTTGTGCACATTTGACAACGAAGTGTCAGAGGACTATCGAATGATGGCTGACAAAACACGTACGTTCCCAGATATATGTACATATAGCGCTGTAAACCAACTAACGGTAAGCATGTTTTACATGCAATGCGGATAAAATTGAAACAAAACGTTTTTGTAACTAAAGACGATAAAATAAGTAAACAACACATGTGAATAACGGAATGAACCAAAGTGATAGCACAGACATAACAACAACAAGATGGTGTGTGTGTAATATTGAGTAAGGTCTATTTGGGGTTACTTGGGGTTTGTTGCATGAAGTGTTCCTTGCCACATATGGGCGGTTGTATATCTACGCTCATTTGTTTGCTCTAAATAGTAAGAATATAGTGATCTACGCCAGATACAACTACATACTATACATACATATGTATAGTGGGAGCAAATAGTCGAAGGCTCACAGGCGTGAGTACAAATCAGCTCCCTTAAGCTATGACACTAAAGACACAACTAAAGGAGCCAAATGGCGTAAGAAATGGAAAACGTGCTGCTGCTCCCAATAAACAACAATATGTTACACCAGCAGACGGTAAACACAACAATACATATATCTATGTGTGTGGGTGTCTGTGCGCTATATGGAGTATATGAAAATATATTGGTGCTGTTGTGTAAGCTTCGGTTAATAGTTGGCGGTTGCATGTGGCACAACATACGAGAGTGTATTGAGGCACACAACGTTATAAATTCACTATAAAATATATAGGAATAATATATATTACATTGGGGTTTTGTGTACACACAATGGCATTGAATTACCAATAAAATAACAATTAGTCGACGCCACAATGTGCTCGTGAAGAGATAGCTGGCTAGCATGGATGGCGTGGCAAGCGTTGCACGTACGAACACTTTCTTAAATACAAACACACATATGTTTCTATACATGTGTTGTTTGTTGTTCCTGAGAACACTCGCTACGAAGAAGCAGCAGCAGCAAAATTCGTTTAAAAATTTCATTTTGTTTTCATTTTGCTCAATTTGTCTAATTTGAATTGTTGGGTGGGGGGAAAGATTTGAAGGTTACTTGCCGCAATGAGAAAATTAAATATTCCATGTTCGGAGTACAAAAGTGAAAATTTGAGACGCCAAATTGACCTAGTTGAGTTATTGGTGTTCATTTGATATTTTAATTGTAGTGTGACAGTGAAATATTTTGGAAACAAGTAAGGAAGGGCTAAGTTCGGGTGTAACCGAACATTTTATACTCTCGCAATTTATTTATTTAATTTTATTTATATTATATAATACACAATTTGACCCACATATTCGTCATATATATTGTACAAAGTCCATTGAAAGTTGGAAACCATAATATTAGGTTAGAAGCACCGAGGTCCTCGTGTTCGATATATAGGGCCTTAAAAACCTATGGTCCGATTTCGGCGATTTTTAGAATGGGGCTGCCGCACTATTAACATAGTATTTGTGCAAAGTTCTGAACCGATATCTTCACTAGTGCTTACTTTATATATTGTAAAGTAAACGATTCACATCGTCTTCAAAGTTCTGGTATATAGGAAGTAGGCGTGGTTGTGAAGCGATTTGGCCTATTTTCACAACATATCATTAGGATGTAAGGAAACTATTACAAACCAAGTTTCATTGAAATCGGTCGAGTAGTTCCTGAGATATGGTTTTTGACCCATAAGTGGGCGACGCCACGCCCATTTTCCATTTTGTAAAAAAATCTGAGTGCAGCTTCCTTCTGCCATTCCTTATGTGAAATTTAGTGTTTCTGACGTTTTTCGTTCGTGAGTTAGCCCACTTTTAGTAATTTTCAACCTAACTTTTGTATGGGAGGTGGGCGTGGTTATGATCCAATTTCTTTCATTTTTGGACTGTATAAGGAAGTGGCTTAAAAAAACGACTGCAGAAAGTTTGGTTTATATAGCTCTATTGGTTTTCGAGATATGTGCAAAAAACTTAGTAGGGGGCGGGGCCACGCCCACTTCCCCAAAAAAATTTCATCCAGATATGCCCCTTCATAGTGCGATCCTTCATACCAAATTTTATTTCCATAGCTTTATTTATGGCTTAGTTATGGCACTTTATGTGTTTTCGGTTTTCGCCATTTTGTGGGCGTGGCAGTGGTCCGATTTTGCTCATTTTCGAAAGCAACCTTCCTATGGTGCCAAGAAATAAGTGTGCCAAGTTTCATCAAGATATCTTAATTTTTACTCAAGTTACAGCTTGCACAGACGGACGGACGGACGGACGGACAGACAGACATTCGGATTTGAACTCCACTCTTCACCCTGATCACTTTGGTATATATAACCCTATATCTAACTCGTTTAGTTTTGGGTGTTACAAACAACCGTTATGTGAACAAAACTATAATACTCTCTTTAGCAACATTTGTTGCGAGAGTATAAAAATGCATGCAGTGATTTGTGTTCTCAAACTTTAAGATGCAGATGTTGTCCTAGGCACAAGAAGGCTGCATCTCCCTCTCACAAGTTTTTTGAAATAATTGCTTAAAATAAATGAAATACAATTTCTTACAAACTACTTACATTTATATGTGTCGCGCCATTTGTTATCCTGATATGCGAACTAGTAATTTTGTTTAAACAAAAACTATTACAGAATTATTCTTTTTGAATATGGAACAAAAAATCAAGATTATTTGATGAAATTCGTAAAATATAGCAACAAATTAAAGAACGAAAGTGGTTTTCAAAAAGGACGCTATAAAAGTAGACCGATAGGGACAGCAAACGACGTCATATTTTTCACCGCTCTCTTGACATTTATCTTCAGTAAGTTTTGTCATTTCATCGTGGAAAGATATACGATTCAACATCGAAATTCGGAGTCAGTGTCCTCAACATTAAGGGCGCTACTTCCAATTTGTGGTAGTCGGAATCGTCCTGTCAGATTAGGCGTCTAGTGGAAAAATATGAATCCACAGACACAGTACAAAAAAAAACAGTGTAACAGGGAGACAAAGAATTGTCCATGGTGTCGAGAATATTGCTGCCGCTACCTCATCAATGAGAAAGACTCAAATCTGTCTCTCACACGTCGTTCTCAAGCGTTGGGAACCTCTGTGACGTCATTGTGGCGAATTATGCGAACAAATCTTGACTCAAGAACTGAAGCCGCTTGATCACCTGAATCGTCGTATGTTCGTGAATTGGGCTAACCAACAACTTAAAAATGATCTGGATTTTCATCGAAAAATCATCTCCAGCGATGAGTCTCATTTCTGGTTGAATGGCTTCGCTAATAAGAAAAATATATGTTATTGGTCAGGCAGCAATTCACACGTAATCCATGAGTCACCGAAAAAATTACGGTTTGGTGCGGTTTATGGGCCGGCGGCGTCATTGGGCCGTACTTCTTCCGTGATGATCAAGACCGGCACGTTACTGTGAATGGAAATCGCTACCGCTCAATGATAACCGAATATTTTTGGCCCGAATTGGATGATATCGGCTTGGACAATATGAGTGTCGTTCCAACAGGACTTCGCCACAAGCCACACAGCGAATATCACAATCGATGAAAACCAAGTTTAGTGAACATGTTATCTCACGAAATGGCAAAGTCAGTTGGCCGCCTCGGTCGTGTAATAATGACGTCGTAGGACTATTTCCTGTGGGGCTACGTCAAGTCCAACAAGACACAAGATATTGCTGCAGTATCGACCGATTTATGCTTGAAAACCGACGAATTGAGTTCTGGACTTCTGCAAGCGTGCCCGTGGTGACATGAATAAAGAATTTCATCGATATTCCAAACCCTTTATAACGTAATGTAGTAGAAATAATAAGAAAAAATCAAATCCTTTAGATTTTTTGTGAACATCTGATAAACATTAAGAGGCTGACAATAAGAAGCTGTTCTCCAAATGTTGGAGCCTGGGCTTAAAGCACACCAGTTGTGACATTGTCCTTGAAATTCATGTCTTCGGCGAATAATTGTTTGATGGATTATAGTGGAAAACATTTTAATTTTATTTACCATAGGTTACCAATATTAAGCGCCATGTAAAGAGCAGCAATATGTGACTGTCCCAAAATAATCAGTCGAGTCTACTACGTCGAAATATCCTCCACGATCTGGAACAGAGTGCAAGAAATCTTAGGGTAGTAAAGTTTGCTGTTTGTTAACTTAGAGGAGGAATCGTTTTCTGATTGAGATTTCAGCGAAGCGTTTCATTCAACTATTAATTACATAATCTCAAGGAAGATTCCTTGACCATAAACTAATTAATTTTATTCGCTTCAATTTGAAGAAGATGTCAACAGTTCAGAAAATTTCAGGAGGCCTAGATATTCATCGTGAATAGCTACCAATCACAACATTACGGTATACAAACATGATATATACATTCTAGATTAAACTCAACTTTTAAGAGAAACTGAAGAGGATTTGAAGGCTTTATAAAAATTCTTAATATGATAGTAGAAAGTAACATAACTCCCTGGGATTAAAGAGAGATAAAGAGAATGATGAGTCAATGACTATAAGAGACTGAACAAAGTTCTTCTCCACGAATTTACAACCCAATATTTCGAATTCGAGCCGAATACTAAGCGACGTTATTTTCAGTGCACTACTACCAACATATTGCACCATTTAATGGCCGGAAAATGTTTGGAAAAGGTCGGTCATGGGCGGTAGATATATTTGTGGACATGATGACAATTGAACGTGACCCGCTTAACACGTTGTCGCGTGTAGAGGCCATCTCTGCTGGACATAAAAAACCAAGACCAGCATTTTACTAGATAACTGTTTTTTCACTTCCCGCTTTTATTTGTTTCCTGCCAACACACATTCCAACAATTTTTAGTATGTCATCTAACATTTGTACTTTCCTGCCAAATATGTGAGTAGTACACCCGCCCACCAAAAGTACGCCTTGAAACAAAGCATTTATTGATTTCATTCTTCGTTTTTGCAGGCAGCAGGAAAATTGTCGGTGGTCAATGAAAACTTTCGCACAGGAAATACGTGCAATGTCCCTGAAATTAAATTAGTGCGTGTGCTATCTAACGTAAGGAAGTGGTGAATGGCGAAAAGTTTGGGGATAAAGCAAAAATACCGATAAAAACCGAAATTATTTTGTACACCGTCGCTATGCAGCGTATAAACTATTTACTGTTAGGGTCATCGTTGTGGACAATTTGCTATAAATTTAGTGCGTTTACCAAATTTATATGGCACTTTGGGCAATAAAAATCGAAATAATGATACTAAAAGTTTTACTACAATTCGTTTTTGTTGTTTGTTGTTGGTGTTAGTTAGTGAGGAAGCGAGTAGAAATGAGTAGTATAAACTAACATAGTTTTATAACGTAGATATAAATTTTTAAAGCTATCCAAGCTGCATGAAAATAAATAAACTTTCATTCAGAAATAAAAATAAATATTCCTGCTACAAAACAAAAAAAATAAATTATTGTGCGTCATGTGACCCGCGTTGATTTCACACATTTCCTCTTTCGCTGTAAAATTTATTACTTGAAAACAGAAAATATTTTAAATTTTTTCGTTTGTACCCTCATTACGCGCTCAGCGACACACCCCTTCTGTTGCAATTAATTTATGAGACTCAAGTTTGATGTGTCGAGAAATTGTTGTTGTATTTTGTTTTAAATACAAATTCTCATCATATTTGTGAATTGTTTCCTTTGTGCAGTTGTTGTTATTTCGCTTGCGCTTTCGAAATTCCCTTCAGTTTAAAAGTTTTTTGTTTCAAATTCGTCAAGCCCATTTGCACACGTTATATACAAATTGTTGATGATACTTCCGCGTGTGTGGTTTTCTGTTTTTTTTTTTAACTCAAATATATTTAAAGACATATTTACTGCTATAATTACAGGTTGCGGTTCAATAATTTCATTCTTTGGCTTCAAATATTTATTTACTTCCTCAAAATTATTTACTTTCTCGTGAGAGAAAATCAATCATACGTGAAGAGCCTGCTATCAAGAACTTCATTATCTTCATTATTTTTGGCGGAATTTAAATTCTCAAAAGTGGCATTGAAACGGTTTAGTTGCGGTCACCACATTAGGAATCAATTTCCTTTCATTTTACCCTATAATATCCATCTTAGAATCCACCTTTTCCTGTGATCTAAGCTTTTTATAATTTTTAAGACTATAGTACTATCTAGCAACTACTTTAAATTCGATTGAGACAAATTTATATTGTCTAGCAATCGACTTTCACAAGTTCTGATATTTCAAATGCCAGAAATCATCTCCTAGATTTTCAATATTTTCCATAGTTCCCAAATTTTGTTCCTTCGGTCCGAGAAAGCTTCGACGCCATCTGTGTAAATCGTTCTCTTGTTCTAAATTTGAATCGTAAGAGTTCGATGGTACTAGACATACTCATATTATTCCTTCAATATATATTTTTTGTACCCATCGATATCCACGAAGAACATAATATTTAGCTTTTTCATTAATAAGGAATAATTCTAACACTGATAGTAGTGACAGTAGGACCCCTGTCCCTATCGATAATATAGATTACTGATTTCGGTTAAAACTTAAGTCAAATGTAAAAAAAATAATTCCGCTCCCAAGAAATAAACTATGACAACTAGTGGTATTTTTCAAACTCAAACTCGGAATCTGCTCGCCGGATCAGTGTAGGTTCTGTGATATAGCAGCGGAAACTGAGCATTTATTCCTTAACTGCCTGGCGATTGCTAGGAAAAGTAGTCAGGTAATGAGGTCTCTCATCCCCAAAGGGAAAATATTGCTAGGAAAAGTAGTCAGGTAATGAGGTCTCTCATCCCCAAAGGGAAAATATCGCGTCCATCAACCCTGTAACATTATAAATTTTTCTTAACGCGAAAGGGCACAGTAGTCCTTAGGTCGCAGTACATTGCTCAACTCTTAATCTTATAAAACTCAAATTAGTACTATTTAACGGATCTACTATTTCCATAGTTTGTAAATTAACTTTAACTATATAACGATATACTTATTAGTCAAGGGGTTAATAGAATCGTATGTTAAGGTATCTTAAAAGTAATAAATATTACGAGCATTTTTACTAAGTCTTCCCTCTCTCTTTTTCCCTTTTGCTCTCTCTCATTCTCTCCCCTCTCGTTTTGCTTCTAGAATTCGAGACCGACAAATATTCGAAAAATCTTCATATTATTAGTGAAAACTCTATTTACATAGCTGAATGATTTTTTTGGTTGATTCGAGAGATAGATGGTTTCTTAAATATATGGATTTCTCTCTAGATAATAATTATAAATACCATGAATTTTGGTAATAATTTACTTATACGAGTTAATTCATAGTGGGTACAGAATAACTCACGTCGGACGAAAGTTTTCATCCAAACTTTTGACTTTGGTATGTCGCTTAGAAGTGGTAGAGGTAGGCACTGATGTTTCTTCTATAAAAAAAGACAGAATCGAGAAGTACTGAGAGAGAAGCTGTATTTGGCGTTTTTCGAATCAGGTCACTTCGGAAGAAAGCAAATGCTTTACTGAAAAACTCAGCTTGAAAACATCGGAAATATCTGAAAAGTGTTCTAAGTAGTTCAATAATGAATTTAACCGATTTCAGGAATCAATTGGGAACAATAAAGTAGTAACGAAGCCTTACTATTTGCCAAAGGGGATAGTCAAAAGTTTTCAAGGTATATTTCTAATACGAACAAGTAAGGAAGGGCTAAGTTCGAGTTGTGACCTAACATTTTATACTATCTATATATATGGTATAAAGTCCATTGAAAGTTTGAAAACCATAATATTAAGTATATGGGTGACAGATTAAGTTATGACCCGATTTCACTCATTGTTGGAACGGAAACATATTATTACAAGAAACATATTCCCTCTAAATTTCTTCTAAATATCTGACATTCTTACCTATATTTTCTGTAAAAAATTTGTTAGAAGCCCTGAGGTCCTCATGTTCGATAATCGGGGCCTTGAAAATTTATGGTCCGATTTCGACGATTTTAGCAACTTTTGTTGCGAGAGTATAAAAAGAGATTAAATTTTAATATTCTCTCCGAAGAAGTTATATTGTTATATATATATCTATAAGTATATATATACATTTTCTATAGGACTTAATTAAATATTTAATAGAAATAAATAACTAATTTGCTGCTACCGAGAGTATAAGTAGTTTGTGACAAGCTCAAAAGTAGTTCAAATTATTTCAATATATTTTTAAAGAAGCTATATCTAATCCTCCACACACAATATCTCAGAACAATTTAATCCAAGTAAGCTTGAGATCTCAAAAGAATATGCTCGTTGGAAAAAGATCTTAAAAATGTATACGAGTATAGTGCTTGAAGAATAGATCTTCGACAGAAGTCTGGTGACATTTTCGAAACACTCGAGGATATGGCCGGCAAAAGAAGTTAAACAATTCTACCACAATTCTATATTCTTTTAGAGTTAAAAGTCAGTTAGTTTAAAGTGTGTATGGTCAATACACTTTAAAATCGTTCAAACGCACCAAACGCCCACCGACTGGCCATAGCTTTCCATTTTCCAAACTGCCACTTTCACATTTTATAGCAAATCGATTTCAATAAACTACAATTCAGCGCACATTCGCACGCACGCCCGCACACAAATATTGTTAGAGCATTGTAAACGTAATTTTCTGCAAAACTGCAAATAAAATGTGAAAGAA
Organism: Zeugodacus tau; assembly: GCA_031772095.1. Classification (NCBI taxonomy): domain Eukaryota; kingdom Metazoa; phylum Arthropoda; class Insecta; order Diptera; family Tephritidae; genus Zeugodacus; species Zeugodacus tau. Next base: position 16,851,879 of record CM062651.1, on the reverse strand, counting down.
AATGAGAAAAATTACGAAAGAGAAATGAGCGAAAGGAAAATATTGTAAAATACCGCTAGAGTGGATTTTGGGCGAATTGACATTTCACAAGAGGGGGACATGAAAATAAGGCAGCGATATAAAAAGGAGAAAATACCTGTAAATATAGAGAGAAATAAACAAATGAACACACAAAAGTGCATGTGTTTGCGTGGAAATATATAAAAAAAAATATTTGTCTATAAAAGCCAACTAGCGCAACATACAGTTCTATAGAAACCATTGTAATAAAGCAAAAGAAGGAGTAGAAAGCAAGTCGTGAAAATGCCGAAGAGGAAAATTTGCTGCAAGCACGCAAGGACATTGTTATTAAACACACACACATATACACATGCATACATACATGAACAATATACATACTATATGTAGTATGAGCAACAGTGGCGGCTGGCGGAAGGAGTGTCAGTCAAAGGCATTTAACTGTTTGTATAAATGGGTATGTGTATGTGCAGCATTTGAATGTGTGCCATGCAGGTCATTAGTTGTTGTATGCTGCTTTTGTAGGTCGTTTTTAGATTTTTACTCTGCTTGCTATATGTGTGTGTAAAAAAATTCATGTCATTCCTTGCTCGCAGTCATGCTTTCATCACACACACACATACACTCACAGACTCAACTCAGCACAGCTCAGCGTTGCTATCAGCTGCATTATCTGCTTGATTTGTCGATTGCTCTAATTTCTTCTTAAACTCAATCAACAGTCGGAAGGCCACCAAATCATTTGTGTCAGGGTGATGGATGTGTGCGTGTGGAATTTCTCATTCACATTTATTGTGTGCGTCTCCTTAAAGTATTTTATAAATTTAAAATTATAATTTTATTGCATTTTAATTGCATTAAAAAACCATAAAAATTTAACTTTTCAAATATTGATCTTTAATTAGTTTGTGTATTTGGCATTTATTTGGGGTTATCCGTGCCGCAATTGCGTTCGGTTAATTTTTATCACTATTTGATTTACTCAATAAACATTAATTAGCCACTGTTGTGTGTGTATTTAATTGAAAATGGTATGCAATGTGGTTAACACTGCTCTTTTTAGTTTATGTTTGAGTGTATATTTGAGTGTGTGCCTTATGAAAATTTGTTAAGGTCAAGGTTTATGGTAGTAAGTAAACTTTAAATTAGAAGGGTACATTTTATGGCTTGTGTTGCAGTTTATAGCTAGGTTTTCCAGTTTATTAGTTGTAAGCACTGAGATTACATGAAGCTAATTAAAATAAGGCAATTGTAGTAGTTAGCGATTTTATTGAGATAAACATTCATAGGTTTTTGAGGAAGAACCTAATGCAGTGGAACTTCCATAACTCGAACTTTTGAATTGGTAATGGAAGTAAAATTTCATACAAATTACCTTCCATAACTCGGAAGTCTCTCTAATTTGAAGAAACAATTTTGCGGATTATGCTGAATGGAGTTAGAGAAGTTCCTCTGTAATCCATTTCGAGGTTCCCAACTTTTTTAAAGAAAAAAATACAGAAAATTCAAATTTAATGGGAAATATTTATTACCATTCGAAAGAACAAAGTTGCTAAGAGAGTATTAAGGTTTTGTTCACATAACGGTTGTTTGTAAGTCTTAAAACTATACTTTAAACTTGAGTAAAAATTAATATATCTTGACGAAACATGGTACACATGTCCCTTGGGACCGCAAGTGCGTTGCTATTGGGCGATATCGGACCATTGCCACGCCCGCAAAATGACGAAAACCTATAAAGTGTGATGAGCTATGAATGTAAAAAATTGGTAAAAATTACCACACTAAGGAAGGGCATATTTGGATATAATTTTTTTAAGTAGGTGTGGCCCAGCCCCTAAAAAAGATTTTTGTATATATCTCGCAAACCACTCAATCTATAAAGCAAAAGTTCTGAACTCACCACATCGGTACATAACCACGACTACTTTCCATATAACTCAATTTCGAATTCGTTCTGATTCATTCACTTTATAATACATATATATTATACATAAGGATCCAATGAATATTTCATAATAAAACCTTACACAAATACTGTATTTGAGGTGTGCCATCACTTACGGAAAAATTGTCGAAATCGGACTATGAAAAACATTCACATTTCAAAGCCCGGATATCGAACATGATGAACTCAGTGCCTAAGGGTATTTTTTGATCGAAAATATCGGTAAATCTGTCAGATATCTTAATTTAATTCAGAGGAAATCAAAAATCATCAAAAATGGTTTAAACCGGGTCATAACTTCCTCTAGTTCCCATATGTATACCTAATTATAGGTTTTTCAAGAATTCGATTCGAATACTTTAAAAGTCGGTTAATAAGTGAAATATATTATTCAAATTAAGTTAGCGTATAGTCTTGGAGATAGTGTACCTTGGTGGAGAAAATGTGCGAAATCGGTTCAGGAATTACCTCAACCCTCATTTACCAAATATGATGATTTTCGTGGGTCAAATTATGTGTTGTGTGTACGAATTGAATTATGCTAGAGATCGACCTTAATCTCTTCTTTGCGTGACAAGGAGCTTTTCAGTTCCTATGTTTTATAATTGCAATCTAAATCTCCATAACCTAAAAAAAAAATCAATGTACCTCTGAACTTATCCTTTGAGTTTGAAAATTATAACTATAGATAGATCTCCATGATGTATATGCAATTGAAATTGACGATTTTTAAAAGAGTGTAGCTTTGATCACTGTGAAAGTCACTTGTTGTTCAATCAAAATAATCGTTGAAAAATATTTATTAATAACACATCTAAGTTTATTGACTCTCCAAAACAGTCATTCTTCTTAATTTATGAGTAGATGTTCCACAAGTTCAATACTGTCATTTGCTCTCCTCAAATATTAAAAATTGTTTAATAATTTGAAAAATATACTGTTCACTGATTTTTGGAAATTGGTAGAAACAGAAAGACTTCGATTAAGAAGCCGAAATAGTTTAAGAAAAAGTTTGCATTAATTTTGGAAATAATTTACACACTCACTGACGAACAGTAAGTTCCTCTGCTAGCCAATTGACGAATTCGCCCCACTCCATCGTCATCAACATAATTACATTCGAACAAATTTGAGCAATCAAATCGATAAATAAATAAATAGATGAACAATCGACAACAAACGTCAATTACAGTGAAGGGAAAAAAATAACAAAAACACTAATAATGTATGGAGAATTGTGGGTGTGCGTGGAGAGCGCAGTTCTGGTATGCGTGTGTATAAAATGCAGACTACGCACAGACACACTTACGTACACATGAGATTGTGTTTACACATCCTTGCCGCATGGGAAACGGATACACAGTAGAAGTTCACATAATTAAATTGACATTAGATGCCGTTAACTTATCTAATGTCGTTAACGCAAAACGTATGTGCAGATTGTACGCGTAGGCGAAGGGTCACAACGAAAGTAGGTGGACAGACAGAGGAAGAGAGAAAGAGAGAAAGTGCATATATTTATGCATGTCTGTTTGTATCATGCGTTGAGGAGTGTAAACAAAAAACAAAATTTAGATAAACTTTTGCCCCCAATTGCCTTATAAAGCACACACACACGCACCCATACATAAGTAATAACGCGTACGTGTATTCATTTAACTATTTGAAGCACCCAACAGTCGAGTGGCAAATATTTTGCAGCGCTCACTTTCGCTGCAACTACCGACGGAGGAGGGGGGTAAATGCTTTGGGCCGCCAACAGCATTTATCTAGCGACCAAAAAGTAAATTAAAAACACATTAAACACATGCGTGGAAATTAAATGAAAATTCAAGCAGCAAGTAGACAACAAGGACACTGGCGCAATTAATATATATGTATGTATAAGGCTGATACTAAGTATGAACACACATACACTCTTTAGCCCACACCCACACTCAACCCACTTAAGTAGTTCACCAAGTAAAGTGGAAGATGTTCAACAAATTGCTGGATTAGAGCGACAGGCAGAAGAAAAGTGTTGTCATTGCTGTTGTTGGCACTCGTGGGTAGAGCAACACAAGTTGCTCGACTTTCAAAGTTTGTAGGTGTAGGCAAACATACACATACACATGCACATGCAAGCTATAACGAGTATGTGGCACACATATACACCTCTGTATATGTACGCTCTTAAGCATAAGCTCGTCAGTTTGCTTACATTCACTTATCTAAGTGTGTGCGCGTGTGTGTGGTTAAGTGTCTCTGGTGTTAACAAGCCTGTAAAAGCATTTAAACAAATTCAATATAGCTGTGGGTGTTAGCTAACGGGTTAGGTAGGTTGTTTTCAATTTTTAATTATTTTCAAGAGTTCTGCAAGTGGCCGCAGAAAGGTATTTAAAGTTTATGAAACTCAAACTTATGTAATATGAGGTAGCATACATGGTCCAAAGGTGATAGCACCACTTTCAGTTCACACAGATTGCGATGACTGAACCGTTTCCACGACATTTCGGAACGCTCCCGAATATTTCTCTGGCAAAAAACTGTGAAATGTTAAATTAATTTGTGAATGTTTTGATTCCCTACAGCAACAAAAACAACTGATTACCATTCGTCATTCTGTGAGATACAATTGTCTGCTTTTAAGGACCATAGCCAAAATAAGGTCTCAAATAGTCACTTGGCTGTTCGAAAACAGAACTTAGATTCCATATCTCAGGAACTACTTAACCGATTTAAAAAACTATCGGTCTCAGATTCCACATCTCAGGACCCAGTGTGTATGCAAACAAGACACAGATCTCAGATTCCTTATATCAGGAACTACTCTACCGATTTCAATGACATTTAGTACATTTCCATTTTATTTTCCAAACAGTTCATCACTTATTTTAAAATTATCGAAATCGGGCTATAAATTTTCAAGGCCCCAGATATCGAATATGAAGATCTCAGTGACTATGGCGCATATGTTACCGAAAATTTCGATACATCTCTCATATGAAGAGAAGGAAAAATATTTTTCTTTTAATCATATACCTCTGTGCCAAAAATGGTTAAAATCGAGTCATAACTTCACCAAGTTCCCACCAACATAATATTCGCGTTTTCTTACATCGAGCTTTAGAACGTATACATCGGTTAAGTCCTTCCTTTCCTGTTTTATTTTCTTCTTATTCTATTTCTTCTTTCTTTCTCTTATTTATATTCTTTTATGAAAACCTTTATGCTTTCTTATAAATATTTTAATTTACTTTTCTTCTAAATCGAAAAACGTTTGTCTGGTCTGAGGGTCGACTTTTGAACCATAAATTATAATGTAGGAAGGTCTATCGTTTTCGGATATACATATATTAATTATCCAACAGTACTTCCTGACATAAGGTCCACTGTATTCAATCGGCTTCAAAGACCACCCGTTTCCGTCTCCAAGACGGGACTTTTAACTCTATATGCTCTATTAACTTCCAATCATCTAATTTTAAAGAACTTAATTGGACTGTTCCCTTGAACTCTGTTTAAAAAAATTCCTCTTTGAGACCTCTGGTCAGCCACTTAATGTTTTTGGAGAAGTTTTTATATACCTAGGAAATGTAATGATCGGCCCAACACTTACTCTTTGCTAATATCTACTAGGTTGAACACGGATATATCTCCCAAGGCTGAGGTTAACCATTTAGTAAATTATTCCTACGACTCTCTGAAATAAATCATACGAGGGCTGCTATATATATTTCTGGCCTAGGCAACACTAAGTGTTGCCACGTGCAATCCGACATTTCCATTGGAAAGTTTGACATTTTATAGCATAACATCACTCAGAACGTTTTGTCATTTAATCGTGAATTGTTTTATTTACAGGGAATTAAAAAATTCAACTCGGCCAAAAAATGGAAATAACTCGTGAACATTTTCGTGCGATCATTTTTCACAACTTTCGACGTGGATTATCGCGACAAGAGTGCATCGATGAACTAAAATCTTTGTATGGCTATGAAGCCCCATCCTATAGCACTGTGAAAAACTGGTACAACGAATTCAATCGTGGCCGACGCTCGCTCAAAGACGAATTCCGTGAAGGTCGTCCAAAAACAGCCGTTGTGCCAGAAAACATCGATGCCGTACGTGAACTGATAATGCAAGACCGTCATGTAACATACCTTCAGATAGAGGCATGCCTATGCATTTCTCGCACCAGCATACATTCGGTATTGCATGAACACCTGGCCGTAAAAAAGGTTTGTTCTCGTTGGATCCCGCACAATTTGACAATCGCTCAAAAAAAGGCTCAAATCTTGATGGAGAATATTTTGAAAAACAATAAAACCATTTTCGTTGATAAATATTCCTATTTTCATTATTAGGCCAGAAATATATATAGCAGCCCTCGTATTATAGACTCAAAAAATTCCTTGTCAAGTAAGGAGGACAAGTAAAATTATGATTTTACTGGTCAAGATTTCGATATAACCTCCATCAACGACTGGAAAAAATCAGTATAAATAAGCCAATTGAAACAATGAGTATGATAAATGAATGAAGATTATAAGATTTTTAGAGGGTTTAACCTATGATTAGACCTAAGCGAAGCTCGTATTGAAACAGCTAATAAGTAGCTGAACAAGCTTAGGTTTTTCGAATCCGAAGGAGTGCAAATGCATATTAAAAGGTATGCCATCCAAATTTTGTTTTTAACCGATTTATGTCCAGAGGCATGGATTTGACTAACTGCAATGTTCAGGAATGCGAATTGTCGATCAGATTATCACCAGTTGTAACATTTTCCCATAGTGTGACATACTACAATAGGTCGCGTCGGTTCTGAGCTTGAAAATAAGGAAGGAAAACCTTTTAGCAGAACGGATTAGAGACTAGATGAAATGTACCAAAGTCCCACAGATTTTCAGCACAGTGAGATAGAATGCAAACTCAGGTCTACCATAATCATAGACTACTCATATACTCTTATGATTTGTTGAACTAATGGACCACTTTTCAACAATCAAATGAGAATGTTCTTCGTTGTAGAAATATTATCATTATTTTTTAGGGTTCTCATCTTGAATATTATGCTGTTTAATTACGATGTCAGAAAGATCAAACCAATTTTGAACATATAAAACTTTGTCTATAGAACCATCTATGAGTTCAAGCTCATAATTCTATATTCTATATTAATTAGTAATTTATGAAAGACTTTCAGATTTGATAATCTAACTAAATAACCGTCTCCATGCATCCTCAAAATTTATCTTATTTTCTTTGAAACCTCGTTCACTGGTTCTGAACTACTTCTACTTCTATAAAGCAACCCATAGACTTCCGCAATGTTTCGCGCGTATGCGATTTGCTCCAATAAAAGTTTTAATGCGCTAACAGTAAATCCATTTTGCCTACTTTACCGCCAACAACTGATAAATTACTATTACTTCAACTACTCGACGAGCGCCGCTTCATCAACTTTAACTTACACAAGCACTATGTAGATACAGATGTATATATCTATATATATTTTCAGCTGATCTACAATGTGCAGCATTCAGCACTTGGCATTCGTTATAGCATTGCGCTTATTGTTTTTGTAAGGCAAACTTAATAATAATGAGCAAATCAAACTTTTATTGCTCGCCTTTCACTTTTCGCCATGCACAGGCATACACACACATACACTCTCTAGTTCAAATATAACGGAAAACTCGGGAAATCCTTCGTTTTCTGCCATACAAATAATTGTTGTTGCATCATAAGTTCTGAATTTTTGTTGTTGTACTTACTTTGCCGCACACATAAATCGATAGACTCGCTTCGTTTTTTTGCGCCGTTGAGCGCGCTTAAGTGACTGCTCAGTTCACGTACAGACTTTTAGTCATTTATTTGCGCGCGCCGTTGTGCGGCCATTGCCATTAGTTGTCACGTCAGCCAAGTAGCTTAGCCAAGTTTGTATCCACACTTTTCGGCTGTTCTCTTGTTGTTGTTGCTTTTATTGTTTTGGCTGCTTTATTATTTTCGTATTTCGGTGTTGGTTGTATGCTCCCGTCCTTCTTTTTTTTTGTATTTTTTTGGTTATGACTATCTTGTTGTTGTTGTTTATGAAATTGATTTTCTTGTACAAATTTTTATTTTACCGCTGACTAAGCGCATCTCCGTTGGGGCGAAACTTTCGCACGCATTTTTTCACTTTGCGCCACTTTTTGCGGTATTTAAGTTGTTTTTTTTTTTCAAAATTTTATGCTCCTTCCAAGACAGTCTTCTGCTTATTCTATCTAGTCGCCTGGCCACAACTGTGGCGGTGTTATTTTCATAAGCGGTTTATGTTTAATTTGCTGCCGCTTATTTTATCAACTTATTATTATGTGTGTTGTTGTTGTTTTTTTGGCTACACTTTCGCCCCACGACAGCACGTTATGGTAATTTTTATTTCTCTCGCCAACCACTAATTGTTGTTGGTGTTTGCGTATATATCTATATTATATTTTGCAAAGTTTGTCTGCTCCGTTATTTTAAGCGCAGTTTCTCAATTCTCTAATATTTTTGTTTTCTGGCTCCTCACTAATTTCCATAATTTCAAATTTTCTTAGCTTTTCCAAAAATTTGCTTATCACAACTTTTTTCTTATCAACTGTACTTTTTGTTGTTTTTTATGCGGCTTTATTTTAAATAAAAGTTGGATTTTTCGCATTTTTGACGCGTAATTAATTGTATCTCTATTTTGCGTAATATTTTTCGTATTCTTGTTTGTAGGTGGTCACTACATGGCTGCTAATCCGAATTTCACTGATTTGTATATATTTTTTGAGCGAAGTGCTTCACATTGTATTTGTTTTACAAATTAATCCGCACTTGTTGTAAGCTGCAATTAAAAATGAGAGAGAAAGCCAATTAAGTGGTGGATTTTTTATGCGTCGAATAAGAATTATATATATAACAAAAAATCTACAGTGGGATGGTGTAACCTATGGTTATATATTTACAGATAAGGGTAAATAAACCCCTAGAAGTAATAATAGGATATAGAACAAGAAAGGAAAGGCTAAGTTCGGGTGTAACCGAACATTTTATACACTCGCAATTTATTTATTTAACTTTATTTATATTATATAATACACAATTTCACCCACATATTCGATTTTTAGAATGGGGCTGCCCCACTATAAACATAGTATTTGTGCAAGGCTCTGCACCGATATCTTCAGTGCTTACTTTATATATTGTAAAGTAAACGATTCATATCGTCTTCAAGTTCTGGTATATAGGAAGTAGGCGTGGTTGTGAAGCGATTTGGCCTATTTTCACAACATATTATTGGGATGTAAGGAAACTATTACAAACCAAGTTTCATTGAAATCGGTCGAGTAGTTCCTGAGATATGGTTTTGACCCCTAAGTGGGCGACGCCACGCCCATTTTCCATTTTGTAAAAAAATCTGAGTGTAGCTTCCATCTGCCATTTCTTATGTGAAATTTAGTGTTTCTGAGTTTTAGTGTTTTTCGTTAGTGAGTTAACCCACTTGTAGTAATTTCCAACCTAACCTTTGTATGGGAGGTGGGCGTGGTTTTTATCCGATTTCAACTATTTCCATGGTGTGTGGTGGGGTACATAAGAGAATCGTCTGCAGAAAGCTTGGTTTATATAGCTCTATTGGTTTGCGAGATATATACGGGATATATACAAAAAACCTATTTGGGGGCGTGGGCACGCCCACTTCCCCAAAAAAATTACATCCACATATGCCCCCTCATATTGCGATCCTTCATACCATAGCTTTATTTATGGCTTAGTTATGGCACTTTATGTGTTTTCGGTTTTCGCCATTTTGTGGGCGTGGCAGTGGTCCGATTTTGCTCCTTTTCGAAAGCAACCTTCCTATGGTGCTAGGAAATAAGTGTGTCAAGTTTCATCAAGATATCTTAATTTTTACTCAAGTTACAGCTTGCACAGACGGACGGACGGACGGACGGACAGACAGACATTCGGATTTGAACTTTGGTATATATAACCCTATATCTAACTCGTTTAGTTTTGGGTGTAACAAACAACCGTTATGTGAACAAAACTATAATACTCTCTTTAGCAACTTTTGTTTGCGAGAGTATAAAAATCGTCACATAAATAAGTAAAACATTTTCTTGAAGGGTATGATGAGACTCATGATAAAATGGTTAAGGAACTTCAATGAAGATTCGAACAGAGAACATTTTCTCTGAAGTTCCAACAGGTATTAAAACATCAATATTGATCATGTGAGAAGTTCAATTTCTCTCAAGTTCCCACAGAGATTGAGATATAACATAGGTTTTCATTTGAGAGCAGTTACGAAAGTAGAACCGATGTTGAGATTGATTTCTCTCAAGTTCCAACCAGGATATATAGGATCTTTTTGAAGGCCGGTTACTCTCAAAATTCAATATGTTAAGCGACAGCGATTCAGAATTGCCTAGAGTCGGGTGTTTCTCACAGGTTTTCAGAGGCCAGTGTCTCTTAAAGTTCCAACATACATTGATATAGGTTTTCACTTGAAACCAGTTTCTCTCATGTTTTAAAAGGGATTGAGACATCAATATTGATCATGTGAAAAGTCCAATTTCTCTCAAGTTCCAACCAATTATTGAGATATCAATATAGATTTCCATTTGAGCCTAGTTTCAAAGTTCGAATATGAATTAATGCATTAAATTCCTCTGAAATTCCAACAGGCATATATTGGTTCTCATTGGAAGTCGGTTACTCTCAAAATTCAACATATTAAGACTTCGATTCAGGATCGTACAAGAGACCGGTTATCTCAAGTTTCAACAAGGATTGAGACAACAATACAGATTTTCATGTTAAGCGACATCGATTCAGGAAGCACAAGAAAGGTTTTTCTCAAGGTTTAACAGTGATTGAGACATCAATACGGGGTTCTCACATGAGATCAGTTTCTCTCAAAGTTCAAACACATATTAATATAGGTTCTTAATTGTGACTGGTTTTTTCGTGTTCCAACAGGTATTGCATTGATTATACGATTCTCACATGAGATCAGTTTCTCTCAAAGTTCAAACACATATTAATATAGGTTCTTAATTGTGACTGGTTTTTTCGTGTTCCAACAGGTATTGCATTGATTATACGATTCTCACATGAGACCAGTTTCTCTCAAGTTTGAACAGAAGTTGTGATATCCCTGTAGATTCTTGAAACAGGTGGCTTTCAAGTTCTATCAGGTCATAAACACTTTAAATACAGAAGGTTTAGTGCTTTCATGAACTAGTTATCTTTTCAAAAGCTTTAGAAATTAAATCAGTTCATGAACATAAAGCACGTAATTCGCATTCGATATTATCTTTAAGGTCGAACAAATATTCAAATATGTTATATATGTATATTGAAAGACTAATTTTGGAGCTTCATTCATCTCAAAAGCCAACAAAACATAGATCTACGTCCAGAATTTGAGTATTGGTGAATTTAAAGAACACAATAACAAAGGAGAATGTTACCTTCGTTAGTAGTACTCTCAGGAAAGTTAGTCACGATGGACTATAACACTACTCTGAGAAATTTACTATGAAAACGTATTAATAGTAATTATTTAACAGTTTATCTAATAATCTGGACCATAAAAATATGTATTTTCGATAAATTTTGAACAAACTAACAAATTTCAAGAATAAAATTCAAAACTTTTTCAACAATTCAATTAAACAAATTTGCAGTTGTCAAAATGCCGGTAACAAAAATCAAAACAAACCTTTAACATAAAAATGGGTGACAGCAACAGGAGGGAAGTCAAACGTCAAAAGAAACGGAAACAAGGCAAATGCGCGAACATTGACGTTGACAGAAAAAACAGTGAGAACATTAAAAACGGTGTGAGTGAAGAGAGCGGATATAAAGCAGCGTGTATAACGGAGAGAAACTTTAAGAGTATGCAGTAGAAGGGTTAATATAGGATTAAAAGAGTTAGATATTATAAAAATCAAGGTTAAATATTGTAGACAGCAGATTAACTTACATGAAAGTCAGTTCTATAACAAAGAATTTGAATTCTCAAATACAAGAATTGGCAGAACCCAAAGTACCCAAAAAGTGTTGGCAAGCCAGGTAGACGCGCCTGCTACATATGCTACAAAGAAACCAAATAAGTATAATACAATCACAAATGCCTTTTCCTATAATAATATTGGCAATGCTTACTTAGAGTTGGAATGTACGTAAGTAGCAAATGTCGCCAAGAAAATAAAACAGTAAAAACCAAAATAAAGTGTTGCATTTGGCGTTTGGCTGTTGGCGGAAATAATGTGGCTGCTAACGAAAGACGTCAGACGTTGCCTAGGTGGTACCTAAGAAGGGAAGAGTGTAAGCGCTAGCTTGTAAGAAAGGATTGCAGGTGTACTTACGTACATATATATTAGCTTCGAGCACGATTTGTAGTTGAAATTGAATCGCATGTGAAGTGGTAGGAGCTAATGCGAAAGAGTTCAGTAGTGTGCGACATTAGAGGGTGAAAGAGGAGGGAGATCAATATTATAAGGATTGTATATACATTTTACACAGTCAGCAATTCGCTTGCCAACAAATCTTACTTCAAATAAGAAACTTAAAACAAGACGTGGTATGGCACAGAGGCATGCATAAATTATGGTTGGGTATGTGGGGAACGTGAAGGATATATTAGTTGAAGTTGAACTGAGTAGGACTCAGGGATGCAAATAAGTCCTTCCCAATTTTAACTATATATATTTATAGTAGCTTTAAAAATGTAGTATTATTTCAAAGAGGGAAAATGAATGAATTTTTGACTGTCAGAAGTGAATTCAATAATTTATTATATTTAAAATTAAGACTAATGCTTTTAGTAACCTGTAAGTGCATCATTGCTGTGAAGGGGGGAAGGTATTTTCCACTCCCTCTACCGCAAAAAAAGGAATACAAATTTATAAAGATTTCATCACTTTGTTTGTAACACCCAAAACTAAACGAGTTAGATATAGAGTCATATATACCAAAGTGATCAGGGTGACGAGTAGATTTGAAATCCGGATGTCTGTCCGTCCGTCCGTCTGTCCGTCTGTCCGTCTGTGCAAGCTGTAACTTGAGTAAAAATTAAGATATCTTGATGAAACTTGGCACACTTATTTCTTGGCACCATAGGAAGGTTGCTTTCGAAAATGAGCAAAATCGGACCACTGCCACGCCCACAAAATGGCGAAAACCGAAAACACATAAAGTGCCATAACTAAGCCATAAATAAAGTTATGAAAATGAAATTTGGAACATAGGATCCCATTAGGGAGGGGCATATTTGGATGTAATTTTTTTGGGGAAGTGGGCGTGGCCCCGCCCCCTACTAAGTTTTTTGTACATGTCTCGCAAACCAATAGAGCTATATAAACCAAACTTTCTGGAGTCGTTTTTTTTTAGCCAAAAATGAAAGAAATCGGATCATAACCACGCTCCCATACAAAAGTTAGGTTGAAAATTACAAAAAAGTGGGTTAACTCACTAACGAAAAACGTCAGAAACACTAAATTTCACATAAGAAATGGCAGATGAAAGCTGCACTCAGATTTTTTTACAAAATGGAAAATGGGCGTGGCGTCGCCCACTTATGGGTCAAAAACCATATCTCAGGAACTACTCCACCGATTTCAATGAAACTTGGTTTGTAATAGTTTCTTTACATTCCAATGATATGTTGTGAAAATAGGCCAAATCGCTTCACAACCACGCCTACTTCCTATATACCAGAACTTTGAAGACGATCTGAATCGTTTACTTTACAATATATAAAGTAAGTACTAGTGAAGATATCGGTGCAGAACTTTGCACAAATACTATGTTAATAGTGTGGCAGCCCCAATCTAAAAATCGCCGAAATCGGACCATAGGTTTTTAAGGCCCCATATATCGAACACGAGGACCTCGGTGCTTCTAACCTAATATTATGGTTTCCAACTTTCAATGGACTTTATACAATATATAAGACGAATATGTGGGTCAAATTGTGTATTATATAATATAAATAAAGTTAAATAAATAAATTGCGAGAGTATAAAATGTTCGGTTACACCCGAACTTAGCCCTTCGTTACTTGTTTTTCTAAAAAACGTGCGTTATTTTGGATCCCCCATTTCGAATTTTGAAAAAAAACGACACCGGATTCGTAATCCGTGATCTCGAAAACCCCCGATTAGCTAGTTTTAAGCGAATCCGCTGTCCTCAATATTGGTATTTTTGGGTTATGTAAAAACTCTGATCTGGAATTAAATAGACCGCGTATTCGGATTCAAAAAGTCCTTTCGTCCATGTTTTTTCCCCTCTTGCTCAGTAAGCTATTTTGTTTGTGACCATTTTTTTAAAGGCAGTATCTTTGGGCTTTTGGCTTTGGGAAATCTACACTTTGATTCACAATGCTTCTTAAATTAAAAAAAAATCACAACTCATGCGAACTTTTATATATAATATACTGATAAGGGAAAATTATTATTTTCCCAGATATTTCTTTAAGTGGCGAGCGTCTTATCTATAGGTTAGAATGGGAAAAAAATGTATACTAAATGAAGGGAAGGATTGCTCAACGAGTTAGACTAGCTTAGCTTATAGTCTAAACCTATGCAATCTAATCTCAAAATTTACTTCAAACAAAAAACGAATCAATAAATTGCCAGACGTCAACCTCCAAATCCTTATATTTTATAAGGAAATTTATAAAGTGGTTTTGCGCATTAAATATGTTTTAACCTGACAAATTGAACACAAATTCACAACAGTAGTTCTTAACGTGTTGTTATCGTGCTAGAATGTTATTTAAAACTTACCCCGACATGAGTCACTTTCACTGCTGACTGGCAGCGCTTGCTTTGAATGAAGTCGCTGACCAAAGTTTTGCACATTTATCAAAGAAGTTTACCGAATTTATTGATTATGTTGAACAAACAAAACAGTTACACTTATAAATGTATATATATTTACTAAATTGTAGATTCACATACAAATTTGACAACAAGCTTCAGCTCAACATGCTTATACACCTTCGAGTATATGTCACACACAGTATCTTTGGTGAGGCCAACAATTAAAGGTAGAATACACTTATTTTGCATAAGACCACAACTTACATTCTTACAACAACAAAAAAGAGCACCACAATTTTTATGCAAATTTCTTGTAATATATCCTAAGAGCAGCTGAAAATTTCCATTAGCGGGGGTAACGTCTAGACGCCACTTTGTACGCGTGGCTGACACAAGCACACGCACGAAGGGTACAAGCTAATACGGCGCACGCCACGCCACACACGACCGGTATAACGCGGCAAACGAACGAACGAACGCGACTTTTTTTCTTTCTGCCACACGAAAAGAACTAAAAAACGCAAATTTACCGCAACCGACGACAAAACGCACTCCGACGCCACAAACATAAAACGCGTTCAACTTTGTCAAGAGTTTCGCTTCGACTGGCTTTTTTGGCGTGCAATTTCCGTTTCCTTGGAGCAACAACAAAGTCGGCGTGAATTCCATACGGCCTAACTGTAAAAACGATGTGCTTGCTCCCATGTAACAACGACGATGACGACGACGACGAAACGAGCAACCAAAACGTATGTATGTATGCTGTTGATGTGAACTTTTGGCAGTGGCGAGCGCCAAAAAATGGCACATTATGCTCCTGCTAGCAAGAATCTCCTGGTTAAACTACTGTTTGCTTATTGGGAAAAAGGGCAGCAGTTGAGCGAATTCAACGAAACAACGAAATTGCGAGCGCAAATATTTGTTTTTGCAATTTACTTTTATACGCCGTACAACAAAAAGCAGTAAAAGTAAAACGTTTGTGAGAGAGAGCGTGCTTTGGAAGAGCAGCAGGTGCAAATTTTGTACCTGTCGTGTTTGTATTTGCTATTGTACGTTCGTGGTTCGTGCTTGTTGCTAAAAGCAATAACAGTAAAGCTTAATAACAAGAGCGCCAACGATGATGAATATGCTACCGAGAATGCTTGTTGTTGCTGTTTTTTTTTACTCTAACAACATTTAATCCTGTAATATCGCTGCTCGGCAAGGTGTAATTTTTTGAGTAAATCCAAACTCATTCGGCTGTTGCTCTGAGAGCCAAATTGATATGTATGCATGCATATACTGTAAAATTGTTCCTACTAGCTTGCTCAGCACTAAATACGCTCTGTTGTGGGTGTTTACGCTGTCATTGGGCCGGTATAAACAAGCTGTACGTTGTTGTGAGTATTAATAATAGAGAGCAAGTAAATGCAGTGAGAGCGCAAAAGATAAACTTAACGAAGAATTCACTTAATGCATATTAACATTACAGCCGTATAAGAGAATTTACAGTAGTGTCTGCTGTTATCAAAAAATGTTAGCAACAGCAGCTAATGTTAAGCAATTTGGAGCTACATTTTCAATAACATTTTTGGTTGAAACTAGGCTGCGACTGTTACTTACAGCAACTCTGTTAGAAAAATAATATTAACATACACTTTGATACGATTGCTTACAGATGATGTTAATGGCTTTAACAGCCCTAGAATAATGTAATCTTCCACTGTTAATTTCATTAACATTTTGGAAACGTTAATTTATATCGTTAACATTGCGTATCTTCATCTATTCTGATAACAAATCAGAATTTTTTTTGAAATTCTGTAATTTTAACAGATAAAATATGAGAGGTGATTGCAGAGAATTTTAACAGTTAATATTAATGGTCCGTTTTAAACCTCTGTTTTCCGTAATGTAATTAACACTCACTATTAACAGTTACTAGTATGTTAAGCCGCTTTCTCCTAATTTATCCAAAGTGAAGTAATTTATGAATATTTTGTAAGAATACTTAAATTCTCCAAAAGTTGGTTAAAAAAGTGGTTTTATCGGGTTTAATGTAAACTTGAACATTATTAGGAAACCCCGATCTGCTGAACAAAAGCGAAGGGTCCATCTAAAGAGAAACTAGGTTCGTTGTTCAAAGTTAGGACACATAAAAAGAAGGAAAACCATATGGAAAAGAGTGTTGTTGCTCGTCTGATAAGGAAACAAGAAACGTTAACTTCGGCTGTACCGAAGCTAATATACCCCTCACAGGTGTATTTCCTTTAGTAACTAAAGGGTGCTTTTTTAAGAGCTTGATAACTTTTTTTTAAAAAAAAACGCATAAAATTTGCAAAATCTCATCGGTTCTTTATTTGAAACGTTAGATTGGTTCATGACATTTACTTTTTGAAGATAATTTCATTTAAATGTTGACCGCGGCTGCGTCTTAGGTGGTCCATTCGGAAAGTCCAATTTTGGGCAACTTTTTCGAGCATTTCGGCCGGAATAGCCCGAATTTCTTCGGAAATGTTGTCTTCCAAAGCTGGAATAGTTGCTGGCTTATTTCTGTAGACTTTAGACTTGACGTAGCCCCACAAAAAATAGTCTAAAGGCGTTAAATCGCATGATCTTGGTGGCCAACTTACGGGTCCATTTCTTGAGATGAATTGTTCTCCGAAGTTTTCCCTCAAAATGGCCATAGAATCGCGAGCTGTGTGGCATGTAGCGCCATCTTGTTGAAACCACATGTCAACCAAGTTCAGTTCTTCCATTTTTGGCAACAAAAAGTTTGTTAGCATCGAACGATAGCGATCGCCATTCACCGTAACGTTGCGTCCAACAGCATCTTTGAAAAAATACGGTCCAATGATTCCACCAGCGTACAAACCACACCAAACAGTGCATTTTTCGGGATGCATGGGCAGTTCTTGAACGGCTTCTGGTTGCTCTTCACCCCAAATGCGGCAATTTTGCTTATTTACGTAGCCATTCAACCAGAAATGAGCCTCATCGCTGAACAAAATTTGTCGATAAAAAAGCGGATTTTCTGCCAACTTTTCTAGGGCCCATACACTGAAAATTCGACGTTGTGGCAGATCGTTCGGCTTTAGTTCTTGCACGAGCTGTATTTTATACGGTTTTACACCAAGATCTTTGCGTAAAATCTTCCATGTGGTCGAATAACACAAACCCAATTGCTGCGAACGGCGACAAATCGACATTTCACGGTCTTCAGCCACACTCTCAGAAACAGACGCAATATTCTCTTCTGTACGCACTGTACGCATTCGTGTGGTTGGTTTAATATCCAATAAAGTAAACTGAGTGCGAAACTTGGTCACAATCGCATTAATTGTTTGCTCACTTGGTCGATTATGTAGACCATAAATCGGACGTAAAGCGCGAAACACATTTCGAACCGAACACTGATTTTGGTAATAAAATTCAATGATTTGCAAGCGTTGCTCGTTAGTAAGTCTATTCATGATGAAATGTCAAAGCATACTGAGCATCTTTCTCTTTGACACCATGTCTGAAATCCCACGTGATCTGTCAAATACTAATGCATGAAAATCCTAACCTCAAAAAAATCACCCGTTATATGTTTAAGCAAATCTAAAGACGTAAGAAAAAGTATGTAAAAAAAAAAGAAAACATTTAACTAATGCCTTTTAGCTGGTTGTTTGCTAGAAACATTAAGGTTATATAGTTAACCGATCTGAACAATTTCTTCGGACATTATATTATTACCTTAAGCAGTAATCCATGTGAAACATCGTGAAATTTTCGTACCACGTCAAATGCGAAAATTTTCCATACAAGCCATTGATTCCGATCGTTCGCTTTGTATGACAGCTATATGCTATAGTGCACCGATCTGAACAATTTTTTCTGAGATTAAATTATTTCTATGAGCAATAACTCACACCAAATTTCGTGAAGATATGTAGTAAAATGCGGAAGTTTTCCATACAAGCCCTTGATTCCGGTCGTTCAGTTTGTATGGCAGCTATATGATATATTGGTCCGATATCGGCAGTTCCGACAAATGAGCAGCTGAAGAGAAAATAACATCTGCAAAATTTCAAAACGATATCTTAAAAACTGAAGGACTAGTTCGTATATATACAGACAGACGGACATGGCTAAATCGACTCAGTTCAACGTACTGATCATTTATATATATACTTTATAGGGTTTCCGATGCTTCCTTCTGGGTTCAGGGTATAAAAACTGTTCAGGGTATAAAAATGTCACATAATAGCACTTAGCACTCCATAACTCAAACTTACTTAGCTCGAAGTTCTCGATAACTTGAACTCTTGGACATGAACAACATACTAATATATGGTACTGGCTATAGCAATCGGTCTCATAAATAAGGGAGTAATTATAGGTAAACATCTCTACCTCCAACAACGAGAACTAGGGTAAACATTCGGGGGAAGGTTCAGCTTCGTAAAAAAATATTAGCTCCATAATTAAGATAATCTTCAGTTGTACATCTTAAGTGCAGACAGGTCCTTATGCTCATCATCACTTTCTTCATCCATTGAATATGTGGGAATGGGTTGCGAATCACTAGAGCAATGTCTTCTCTATTTACGCGCATTAGTTGGTTATTTAAATGCCTAACTATATCCATGTCGTCGCAGATCTCTTACAGTTAATAGTTCCATCTTCTTCGGTACTTTTCGCTTACGCGGACGTCGGACGTGGAGAACAGTTATCTCGAATGCTCCATGTACCTTCTCATCTCTGGTTGTCATCATCTATGTTTCTGCATCATATAATTGGATACACCACCAAAATCGACCGTGGTCCAAACAAGCTCTGGTAAAAAAATAGAGTAGCAGTACTTAAGCTCAGATATTGCGCCAACCTGGTTTGACCACATCATGCTAGAAGGAAAACTTTCCTATGTAACTGAATCAGCCTTGGTGTGTTGAAAATTGAGGCAGTGTGAGCTTGACCCGAAAACGGCCCATTGTGATTTTTGTGTAATTTTTGCCCGAAACTCCCTGCCAACGATTGGTTTTACCCCAAAATAGGCTCAATAACTCTGGTAACAGTCACCAATAGCCGTCAGAATGTGTTTTGAAGAAAGAATCTAAACTTTGTTTTGTGGAAGCCAGGTTGGCCAGGTAATCCAAAAAGGGTAAGTCAATTCTAAATGCGTTGTTGCATAAAAATATCCTTGAAGATAGCTAGGGTTACCAAATTACTTCCAGCTCGTAGCTCCCAAGTGGTCAATCTCACTTTAAGTGTGACTGGGTTACTTTTCCTGCTTGCAGTAATAAGCACCATTTTTCAGCAGCGCTAAAATGTTCTCCATAACATAATGTAAACAATCATTTAGCTCTGCTAGAGATTCTACCAAAATCAACTACTAAATTATTCCTTTCGCGCAAGGCAAATTTTTTATGCGTGCATCAACGTAATGAACTCCCAACCTACTTAAGTGTCTTAAAAAAGGAAAATCACTTTAGTTTTATAACTCAGTTATTTCACATAAAAATATGCTCGCCATATAAATCTCATTTCCCTTAATCTACTACATACTTCACTGTCAATTGTACGTGTAAAAAATTTCGTATATGCATCTGAAACTTCTTACTTCACTTCTGAGCTTTGTTTCTGTGTCGCCCACCCTGAATACCACCAGGTGAAGAGAAACATTTCAATTTTCATTTCGTTTCACCTGCACATTAAATATTTAAAATTATTGATTACATTTTGCTACTTTTTTCTCACCTTTCCGAAACAAGGTAGGTGCCTACAAAGCACCAACAACACCAACACAAGTTTGGTACGAAAGAGTCGTAAACGCAGCCAACTCACCCGCTTACTCACCGAGCGAAAGGAGTAAAGCGCAACTTTGTTGCTACAACAGTGAAAATGTAAAAACAACGGTAACGAAAATAAATAACGGAAATTATACTCAGCAGTAGTAACTTCGTAGCATATCCTTCGGCAGCTATATCGCTGCTGTTATTGTTGTTCCTGCTGCTGCTTACTTCATTCACCTTTATTACAGGTTAGGCGCCATTAAACAGCAACAAAAAAGCATACAAATGTGCGAAGAGAGCGCTGTTGAGAGCGTGAAACAGAAAGTACGCTCTTGAAATGGATAATTGTTGCTTCTTACGTAGGAATTGTGTGAATCGGAACAGTGAGTAAAACTCCTTTTTTAGTCTACCGAAAACATACGCATATCCTTTTTACACAGTCGCTCTCACATTTTAGCACACTCTCAACATTTATCTATGACTCTATGACTCTCTGTGCGCTCTCATTACACACTTCTTTCGCTTTCAATGCCGCCTGTTGATAAGCGTTAATGTAATTACGGAGTTAGGTTACGCATGAAGTGGTAGGTTGAAAAGTTTATGAGCTTATTTTCACTACCAAAAGCAAGTCCCCGGTTGCTGGCGTGTCCCCCCCACATCACATTTACGTTATCCTCTGTTAGCCTGGACGGTATATGCTATATGCAGCTGGTTTGCATTGCTGCAGCGAAAGTAGCAAAAGGTGCGACCCAACTTATCCAGGCATATGAGGAGTTTATGTGCAAGGACATTTACAAATGCAGGCGTCACGTTGAATGTGTGCATGCGAGAAAGTATGTGCATGTGCATTCGTAGAAACATAACGGAAAACTTGAAATATGCACTGAAATATTTCATATATTTTGTGACAGTTTATGAAGTATTTTACATGTGGTGTAACGTTGCCAACCACAAATGAGCTGGAACTTTTGCAGTATGAAAAATAAAATTTTTGTGGAAATATTTCACGCAAGAAATTTAATAGTTAATGCCGTAGGTTGTTGCTCTCTCAATGCTATTGTTTTTGTGTGAAAGGGAGGATAAGTGTTGCAAGCACGTTGTAATTTATATGCTTGCATTTTTCAAGCTAAAATATAAGCAAAGCTTTTGATTTTGTGTATTTAAGGATATGTGAATTTAAGGTTTATTACTTTTTAACATAACAGAGTCTTTACAGACTCTCAAATGTAGTCATGCGGGGAAACAAACGCTTGCTTTATGGATATGGTGTTCAAGATCGAACATTTAAATCTACAAGAATCTCAATCCCATTAATTCAGCATTCAAGACCTAATATATTAAATCTAGCTCTAGCATCCCAAAACGGGTTGGCTGGCCGTTTTACTAGAGTCTTTATAGATGGTATTTTGCACAAACTTTCATAGTCAGGGCTCTTTTAACTGATATTATGATATTGACCAAATCGTGGAAAAGGTCCCATAAAAAAGAATCATCCACTTATCTTTTAACTTTAAAAGCGCTTTCGACGAGTACCTTATTGTGTTTAATGAGGTTTCTTAGAGAGAGACTACTTATTATACTTACTTTTAAACTCAAATTAAGAGAAAATACGTCAGTAGAAATCTCGGATAAAAGTGTTCCGGTACTACTTCGTATATTTTGGAATCAGATCTAACACAAAAGTAATGTTATTCTTGAAGATAATATGGAATAACCATTTATAACAAGCACTACTTTGAATTGAGTGGGAATTTAGAAGTAAATATTGTATTAACGATAAACATAATTAACGGCAACGAAGAGAAAATTCGATGATTAGTTGTATAATTTTCTAAGGGAAAGATTATGCAAGAACCATGAAGAAAAAAACAAAATAAATCTCATGTGCTATTTATAACGGATTCTAATAAGAATATGGAGGGATAGAATAATAATTTGTGGAGGGGTGAAAATACAACATCAGGATATGGCGAACCCGCTTTCCCGATTCAAGAAGTTCGAGTAGCAATTTCCCGCTTGACGAACAACAAAGCGGCGGTGGCCGATGGATTGCCGGCCGAGCTATTCAAATACGGTTGCGAAGAACTGATAAGGTGCATGCATCAGATTCTTGCGGAATATTGCGGCCCAATCCATCAAAAGGGAGACCCCACAATCCTCGCCAACTACCGTGGGATAAGCCCCCTTACCATCGCTTATAAGGTCCTATCGAGCGTACTGTGTGAAAGCCTGAAGCCCACCGTCAACAAACTGATTGCTCCGTCAGAATCGGGAAGGACCCCTCCGAGCCGTTGATACCAAACAAGGTTTCAGACAAAGTGACTCACTATCGTGTGGCTTCTTTAATCTGATGCTGGAAAAAATAATTCGAGCTGCTGGAGTTCGCCGATGATATTGATATCATTGGAAACAACACCCGCGCCGTTAGTTCCGCTTTTTCCAGACTGGATAAGGAAGCGAAGCGAATGGGTCTGGAGGTGAACGTAGACAAGACGAAATATGTCCTGTCATCAAACAAACAGTCAGCGCCCTCGCGTTTTGGCTCCCATGTCATTGTTGACAGTCATAACTTTGAAGTTGTAGATAATTTCGTCTACCTGGGAACCAGCATTAACAGCAATAACAATGTCAGCCTGGAAATCCTACGCAGAAGCACTCTTGCCAACAGGTGCTACTATGGACTGAGTAGGCAATTGAAAAGTAAAGTCCTCTCTCGATGAACAAAAATCAAACTCTACAGGTCCTTCATCATTCCTGTCTTAATTTATGGCGCAGAAGCGTGGACGATGTCAAGATTCGATGAGGCGACACTGGGAATTTTCGAGAGAGAAAGGTTTTGCCGAAGATTTATGGTCCCTTAAACATTGGCAACGGCGAATACCGCCGACGATGGATGCAGTTCCCGCTGGTGGAAGTCGAGGAAGGGGAAGAACTCAACTCTGTTGGAAGGACCAAGTGGAGAAGGACCTGTCTTCACTTGGCATTACCAATTGCGCCGAACTGTCAAAAGAAGAAACGAATGGTGCGCTGTTGTGGATTCGGCTATAACAATGTAAGCGGTTTCTATGCCAGTCAAGAAGAAGAATAAGAATATCATGCTAATAAGATATATTTGTATCTTCATCAATACATCAAAACTATTAAATACAGTGAAGGTAATCGCATACCGACAAAATGTTTTGAGGATATCTTGAAGTCTGATTCTAGAATGAAACAATATTAATATTAAATTAATATTGCGATATTAAGCAGACGATAATATTAAGTCAGAACCAGACCCAGTATTTGCGAAATACACTGTATATTTCCATGATAAAAGAGCGTTAATCATATGTTATTGACCCAAATTGGCATATGGTATTATTTCTAATTAGAAAATTGTAACGGGAATGCTATTAGTATTTTTTCGAATAAAAAAAGCAATATTGAAATAGATGTCAAATTGAAGAATTAGCAGAGACCTGTTTTAAAAAGGCAGATCGTTTTTTGGTGACCATTTTACCTAATTAAATAGTATTTACTGTTTCGATACCCACCACAAAAACCTCTTTATTTCTAACACTCTTCGGATAGATGACAAAGTGCTACTCTGGACATTTCACTTGTATCAGTAAATTCTCATAGAAAATCGAACAATAGTTTATCAGCTTCAAGGCATGCTCTGGAAATGACAGATTCTGCTTTACTGTACCATTTCATTGGAGACCTCCTTTGTTTTTCCGAACATATTCGTTGCTACTATATGCATTGTATTGAGCATAGAAGATTGATCCTCATTTGCAAGATTCGTCTTCATATCGATGTGGACATAAGGATTGTTGTATCTATGTACTAGCCTAGGTAGCTTGCTATATTAGTATAGATTCTAAGCTGAGAAGCGGACGAGTAATATTTTTACCACAGCTAGAAACTATGCTATGAGTTTGGATATATTAGAGTATTCTTCCTTTTTGGACTTTGACAAGCAAAAGAAACAGATTTTTTTGTTTTTCTGCTTCTTTAACAACCTTTACTATTTCTTTCTCACCCGGACTCTGCGTTTAATGCGACAACAACAACAACTAAACATTTCAAATCTAACAAGTCAAACTTAAGTGCAAAGTATCCTTTTATATGTCTGCCATGCTAAATTATTTATAAAACACACACAAACACAGGCGAATGCGCCGTTTAACATGAACTCGTATGAGATCGATAAGAAATATGTTTACACACATCAAAACAAACATATACACACATTTTAGTGTGTGCGTTCACCTGTAACGGCGCACCTTTTTGGCACTTTTCATGCACATAACATTTCGCAAATTAAATAATGCAAGATGGAAAATAAAATAAAGAGGAGAAAAAAATTGTAAATAGAAAATACAATTTCGAATTATTGATACGCATTCAAAGAAAATGTACAAATGCAGAACAAATTGATAAAAGTTCGCAATATTACAACAGCAACAACAACAAACGTTGAGTATAACACACAAAAACAAATGGCGAAGATGAGTAGAAAAATAGGAATAATAAATGTATTGATGCGTGAAAACTTTGCAGACAAGAATGTGAAGACACCGTTGGAGCTGTTTTTGTAGGCGAAGGTGAGTGTGTGTGTATGTGTGCTTGCTGACTTCCATACAAAAATATATGTATGTATATATTAGTGCAAAATGTTGCTAGCGTTCTAAAGTGTAGCATAAACAAGTAGGTCGCCTATCTACCTCCCACTCTTCGTGTGCGTGTTATTGTCTTTGAAAGCGAGAATTGATTAAGATGGCGACACTTAACGCTGGTAAAGTGCGTTTGCCTCTGCGATACACTGCGTTGCCTACACACACATACATATATATAAATATATGAATGTATGTGCGTTCATTCAATAATAATAAAATATTGACGAGAACATGTTGGGCGAGTGTCGCTAGGCTTGTATATTCTGTGTATGTCAGTGAAAGTGTCACAAGAGCGAAAATAATAAAATTTCCAATATTTCAAAGTGTTTGTGCATACCTTAATGGTCTATCGCGCAAGTTAAATGTTGCCTCATACTGCAAAATATTTTTCAACAAAGTGTTTCTGAGCAATATGTCAAGAGAGTTTTTCAAAAGTTTTTATGTAGCATATTTAGAGGCGCTGAGGCGATAGAATACAATCATATGTAACCACAAAACCGAGTATAGCAATAAAATATAGCAGCTTCTATTACACCATCACTAAGTCAATAACATATTGAGAGATTTTTATACTCTCGCAACAAAGTTGCTAAGAGAGTATTATAGTTTGAGCGCAGAACGGTTGTTTGGAAGTCCTAAATCTAAACTAGTTGGATATAGGTTATCTATATCAAAATAATCACATGACGTGATCATGTGACGAGTAAAGTTTAGATGAAGAATTTAGGAAACTTTCTGGAGTTATTTCTTCTAGGTACTACCTTATACTGTACAAAAATGGAGGAAATTGGATTATAATCATGCCCACCTCCCATACAAAGGTTATGTTGAGAACTACTAAAAATGCTTTAATTCAGTAAGGAAAATGGGCGTGGTTCCGCCCACTTATAGGTCAAAAACCATTACTCCAATCGACCAATTTCAATGAATTTCGGTTTATAATATCTTCCTAGCTTCCAAAAGATGCCACGCCTACTTCCCATATACCACATAACTTTGAAGTCGATCTGAATGATTTACTTTACAATATATAAAGTAAGCACTAGTGAAAATATGGGAACAGAACTTTGCAAAAGACTGCAATGGCATCGCCATTCTAAAAATCGTCGAAATCGGTCCAAAAGTTTTCAAGACCCTATATATCGAATATAACGACCTCAGCGTTTCTAACAATTTTTTTACCGAAAATATAGGTAAGTCTCTCAGATATTTAGAAGAAATTCAGAGGGGATATTTTTTTTCTAATAGTATGTCTCCGTTCCAAAAATGAGTAAAATTGGGTCATAACTTCTCCATCTCCCATATAACTAATATTAAGGTTTCCAACTTTCAATGGAATTTATACCATATATATGCCGAATATGTGGATCAAATTGTTTGTTATATTAATTAAATTAAATAAATAAATTGCGAGAGTATAAAATGTTCGGTGACACCCGAACTTAGCCCTTCCTTACTTGTTGAATATAACAAACCTCTATCTATAGCCAGACGTAATTTAATGAATATAGGCGAATGAATTATGTCGAGTCCCAAAATATGATTTTTCAAAGTACCAATATATTTTTTTTCCAGTGGGTATATTTTTGGATCAGCCTTGATTATAATAAAGACTTTTAGGACTTTAGTTTCCAGAAAAGACCATTTAAAATATTATTTTATTTCTTAGAGATAGAATTATGTTTGAAAAATATCTCAAGGTATTTTGGAATAATATTTAGAATATATTGGATCGATTCTTCTCAAATATGAGAATATGTATAGATTACATAGTTTTCATTTCTTTTTAACCAAATTTCTTCCTTTTCAACTCTTTATTCATTGACTTATAGCTACTATCCAGCAAACCAATTGAAAGATGAGTCTGCTACAATACGTACCTAGCACATAAAACAATATGAGATTGTTACATAATAATCTCATCTTCAGACACTTCAAATGTTTCAAGTTCCAAAGCGTGATCTTAAAATAGAAACGGAAACTTGCAAAGTCATTGGGAATATTTTTATAAGACTATACACATAAGTATCTACTGTAAGTCGACGGTAAGGAATTCGTGTGGTCTCCTTATGTTATTATACAGAATATACGGAGTCATCTATATCAAAACAAAATGAAGCAATTAAAATTTATGAATATGATGGACCGCTGGGAATTCTATATATAGTTACAGGAACATAAATATAAATATTTTATATGTCAGATCATATATGGGGTGACCAGATAAAAGTATTAATGTTTTTTTATGTAACAGCTGTGAAAGTTGTTCATGACATTCAGCTGTCAAAATATTTATATAGATCTGTCACTTAATTGTTAATATTTAACGATGTCAAGGCTTGTTGGAAATCTAAAAAGATTATGAGGAACTCTATTTTTTTGTAAATAGCAGAACTTCGATTATCATAACATTCGTTAATAATAATATTTTCAATAAGAGCGCAACAAAAATTAATACTAGTTAAATAAAACAAAAACTATTAAGGATATCAAGGAAATTCTTTACTCCTGTTAAAGTACATTCAATGCCATTATGCATGTCCACAACAGGCACACTTGTAGAAGTCCAGACGCTGAATCCAATTTTTAACAGTTTTCAAGCATAAACCGGCCGATACTGATGTAATTTCACGTTCGACATTCGTACGATGCTCATCAATCGTCGCTGGCTTGTGGGCATAGACGATAGACTTGACGTAGCTCCACAGGAAATAGTCTAACGGCGTCAAATCGCACGAACGACGCGGCCTATTAACTGGACCATTTTGTGAGATAACACGTTCACCAAACTTGGTTTTCAATAAATCGATTGTGATTTTCACTGAGTGGCTTGTGGTGAAGTCCTGTTGGAACCACATAGCCAAGCCAATATCATGCAATTCGGGCCACAAATATTCAGTTATCATTGAGCGGCAGCGATTCCCATTCACAGTAACGTGCCGGCCTTGATAATCACGGAAGAAGTTGGGTCCAATGACGCCGCCGGCCCATAAACCGCACCAAACCGTATTTTTTTCGGGATGCAATGGTGACTCATGGAGTACGTATTACTGATTCATATTTTGACGAAGCCATTCAGCTAGAAATGAGACTCATCGGATCCGGATCATTTTCAAATTGTTGCTCAACCCATTTCACGTACATACGACGAGTATCGTGGTCAAGCGGCTTCAGTTCTTGGGTGAGTTTGATCTTGTACGGATGTGGGCCAAGGACTTTTCGCGAAATTCGCCACAATGACGTCACAGAGATGCCCAACGCTTGAGAACGACGTGTGAGAGATTGATGTGGGTCTTCCTCAATTGATGCGCTAGCGCGACATTTTGTCTCACTGGCTTGGGAACATTTTGTACTGTGCTTGTGAATTCAAATTTTTCCACTAGACGCTCAATTGTTGATCTGACAGAACAGATTATGACGACAATAAATTGGAAGTAGTGCCCTTAAAGTTGAGGCCACTGACCCCGAATTTCGGTAGAAAATTTTAATAATTTCGACACGTTGTTGGATCGTTTATCTTTCCTTGACGAAATTGCAAACCTTACTGAAGAAATGCCAAAAATATTATGTACGATTTCCTTTTACTTCTCGATGTTTTTCAATTTCTTCTGGTCACCTTATATAATGCCTTCATATCTCCATCAAACCTACCAAAATGATGCTGCAAATTTTCCTTACCTTTCAATTAAAACATAAGAGAACTAAACCAAGAAAATAGAAAAATAGAATACACACGCTGTGAAACGATCAAAGGCATGTGGCGTGCATGACAAATTGTGGGAAAATCAAGAGAGAGTCTTCTTGAGGCGCGCAGGCCAAGCAAAGGTATGCGGTAAGCAGATAATCAAACAAACACAATTATGAAGCAGAAAATCAAGTGCCAAAAAAAACTACAAATTTATAGAAGAGAGAAGCGAAGAGAAAAAGATTATCGACGCCCACCTTAGAGAGATCACCTCTACGAAATAAAAATTGTGGGTGTATTAGAAAAAAACCTTGACGTAAGGCCGCTTAACTGCGCATAAAAATTGAAATGTCAGTTTTATGGCGGCCACAAAACGACCAGTGCAGGATATGAATACCTAAAAAGGAGGCAACAAGTATAACTATGCAACAATGAAAATGTCTAAAGTGTTAAAGTGCTAAATATAACAGACGTTTGACTGCAACAATTGTTTGATGTGCGAGTGTGCCTGGCTTATAGAATAGCAGCGGAAAAAAATATGATTTCTTATAGGAAAAATGTTAGATATGCGAGGCAGGTAAGCATAAATATGACAGCTGCATTCTGCAGGCGAACAGCACAAATCAGTGAGCTGTCATTACAAGCTGTTTGTGGCATGCAACATAGCCATGTAAGTATCTATGTGTGTATATATTGGTAAGCCATTCAATGCGTGCCTTCTTTACTAGCCATGCAACATGTCCGGAAGCCGGTCAGAGCGTGCACAATTGTAAAGGCATTTATGAGTTGTAAGGCAAGCGAATGAAGACATTTGCGTTGAAATAAATGAAAGCATATTATGACATGAAGAATTGGGGGCGAAGAAGCAATGGAAAATGTGTGGCAAGAAGAAGCGTGTGTATGAAAGAAATCAAAAATCATATGAAAGGTTTACAATTCTTTTTTGCTTTTCCCAGAAAGTAACGAAAACTAAGAAATCACTCAAAACTCGTCAATAAATCGTATTTACACAGGTCGGCTTAAATTGCATTACGATGCAGTGAATTGGATTTACAGCTGAATGCAATCCACCTACGTAACGCTACAACTACACAACAAAAAATGTATGTATGTATGTGTTATCGGCATTGTTTTGGCAATTTCGTGCTGTGGCATGCCACTTATATACTTTCAATAATCCAGTAATTCACTTGCTGCACCTTTCACCACACTTATAAATATGTGTAGGTATGAGTATGAGTATGTAGCTTGCTTCCAGCTAAGCATCAGCATTGGTTGCATAGCAAATCCTCTATTGAACACTGTTAGAAATACATGTCGATAATGCTTTGTAATGCGTTTGATGTCGGCAATACCAACGAAATTCATTTTGTTGCTCAAATTGCTGTGCACATTAACAACTTGTTACGCTGTACTTTACACTCTACTTTAATTTGGTTTTCCTTGCGCACCTACGTCGCCTTTCTACCTCAAGCATTATTGGCATGTTGCACGTCCAACAGCGTTCTGTTGATGGACAGGTTAAGTGTTATTAAGCTTGTATTGTTTGTAAGCTTATTTTACCTTTGCCTCTCACTCACTCTCTCTCTCAACAGGTGTAGGATTAATTGTTGGATTTGCTTAAGTAAATACTGTATTGGAAAAATGTTCCCAAATAATCGACACACAGCGCTGGACGTAATGTTGTGTGGGTGTTGAATAGTAGAAATGTGTTGCCTGTGGTGCTGTTTGTAAAAATAATATACTTATACATTGCACTTCCACAAATCAAGGCAAAAGACATTTAGATTAGATTTTCTTAGGAGGAAAATACGAAAAAAATTTTACTTCAGGTTACTTTTCAATTCATTCTTACCTTCAACGTATTCAAGGCGGTATATTCGGACTTCATTTTCATAAACCACGTAATGCCGGCCTTGTCTAGATATGGAAATGAAATGGTCGCTGTCTGCGTTATTTGCCTTAAAAGCCCACCAATATTTCATCATATTTTACTTTCCAATATACCAGAGCCATTTTTTTTCTTTTTTTATGCTCAGACAGGAATCCTTTACGACTCGAACTATTAAACTCCATCTCCTTCTGTTCAAAATATAGTCTCTAGCGAAGTTTTTGGATCCAAAGTACTCTATCAACTCTTTGCCGTCATATTTTAATATCTCACCTAGATCTTCTATTACCTGTAGCTTCTTTTAACTTAATTTGGACGCTTTGGCATAAAAGGATGGATCGCTTAAAATGTTCGTCATAAAGATCTTATACTTGATCGGTCTCTCAAACATCTTGATAATTTGCATGGGATCTAATTTCGGAATGTACCCGTAAGGAAACGTTTTGAAAAGATTGTATTAGTTAAAAACAGATTTGATCATCTCAGCTTTAATGCTTAGTCTCAATAAGAGATTGCATAAAATCGCGTTGAGATCTCAGTCAGTTTAACATAGACAGGACATTTTCATTTGCATTTATTGAAATATTAAATTGTCGTTCGTGGATAGAAGTAGTTTCGGTATGCACTTTTTTTGGTAGTGATTTGGAAGAACCGAAAAATCGATTCTACTGATGGAACATTTCCTTTTATCGGGTACTGTTTTCAGACAACAAATAACATATAAGTCAGAACCTATGCCTTCAGTTCAGATCTTTAATTTCGTGAACCCTCACTTGGACTGTCGGAAGAGTATCTTCAGTAAACAAAAGGGATCAATATAACTTGTTGGCTCGCAAATAATGGTTATTTATGCTTCGAATAATAATATTTGAGATCATACGAAGTCAACTAGATGGAGAGCAAAATAAGAGTCAGCGTTTAGGATGGGCATTAAGAGGTCACTAACAATATCTCCTCCAACTCATCGTACTGTGAGGCCCATAAATTCCAGAAGCGTTGTTCTGCTAATACAGAACAAACGCACAAGGGATGCTCTACTATTTTATTCAAGCTTCATTATAACTACCCTGTATTTTTTCTCATCTCCAACAGCGAGAAGTGGACAAAAATAATACCGAATAATTTAATTCACATCCGAGTAGTGGTGATATGGTGGTCCACTCGGAAGAGCTCTATACCGAGGTGTGTACTCTGTGATTGAGGTTCTCTACTTGAGACTATAATTTCAATAATAGCACTTCTATTGTTTTTACTATTATATCGTGGGTTCGATGACTTTATTTGCTAAGTAGCTAGAACCAGGGACCACAAGCTCGGGACACATATTTACGATAAAGGATATGTAATCTTGTCTGACTTTAACATTCACTGTATTATTTAATTAAATTTCGTGAAACCACCTAACCGAGGTTTCCCCACTTTTGCAACAGTTTCTGTCCCAGCCTTTTTCCTATACGATATCAATGTAAAGAATCAAATGTCTTCCCAAATTAACAAAACAATACGATATTGTGGTGAATAAAATTACAAATAAATACATAAATTGCCACTCAAAGATTTAATAAAACTCTATTATGAGCAATATTGAGATGTCAAAGTGTTTCTGTATAATTTTGACATGTCAAGAAAGCAACAGTAAATGTCCACAATAATATATGAATATATGTCATATATATGCATATAATGTGTATGTGTGCGGGTAACACTAACTGAAATGAGCGTTTAAACAATTTAATAGCAGCTACAAGCTATGCATGACAACTACAATAACAACTGTAACAACAACAACAACAATAAATTGATAGAGCAGTCAAGTGCAATATGCTTAATGGCATAACAAATAGGAGTACAAATATATAGACATACGAATATCCAAAGATTAATAATAACATATGGGTATGCAAGATGAAGAAGAAGAAGAAGAAGAAGAAGAGGTGACATGTAGTAACATAAGAAGATGGGTAGTAATAGTAATAGTAGTAATATGACAGCAGTGCCGGTGAAGAAGGTGGCAATAAAAAATATAACAACACATGTCCACTGAACAGCTAAGTAAATACATGTGTGTCTGTGTGTGTATAAGCTTGAGTGTGTGAGTATGTATACAGAGACAACAAGTAAATAAACACCCACTTCATGGCACCTGAGAGCACACACACACACACATAGCGAAGCTTTGACTTGCATATGCATGTGTGTGTCTGTATGTTTAGTGGCATTTAAGGTGCACAAGGCACACAATTGCAATAAAACAACAACAACAACACTAACAATAACATTGGTAAACACTTGACGCTTTTGCACAGCAGAGCAGCTATGGCAACACTTGAGGCCCACTTGAAGCGCCACTACAAATCCAATTCACTCTAATCCGGGCAGCGGGCGGCGCGCTGCAACAACAGCAGCAACAGCAAAAACAATAGCGACCAACAACAATAACGCCAGTCATCAAATTCAAGCAGGCACTAGAGCCACTAAGCAAACAACAGCTTGAACGCCAGCTACAGCGCCTCTGAGCTTCAGCGCCAAGCAACAACAAAAAATTATTGAAAAAAATACAAAATTCAATAATACTATTAAGCTTTGGCAGTGCAATAATACTAAAAGCAACAACATGTCATGCAACACCTGCACTGCGCAAAGTAAATTGACGTCCAAATAAAGGTAGCATAAGGTGTGTGCACCAAACTCTGGGCGTCTTCGGTACATACATATGTACATACATATATATTGAAACTTTTGGCATGTTGATTATTCGGCTGCTGCTCCGAACGGTTAGTCGTCCGTCCGTCCACTCGTTGTTTTGAACAGCTGTCAACAGCATTGGTGTTATGCATGTGACATTTGATTGGCTTTTAATAATAAACAACAACAACAGCAAAAATAAGCAATACTGGAGCATTATGAAATATCTGAGAGTTTGTAGGTGTTTAGAGTGTTATTGTTTTCTTGCAACAATGCAAACACTTTCAGCACGATAACAAAAACAAGTAGCGTCAAGTGAAATATTGTATTTGTCAGTATGTGCGAAATTGTGGAGATGTACACGTGCATTTTCGTGTATAATAATAATCTGAAAGTCCTACTTAAGATATTCTTAAGGAACATCGTCGTGAAGACTGACGAATTTCATCAGGTAGTTCAAAGTAAGAGCCGAAAGGTCTTTCCCTGCAACCAGAAGAAACAAAAGTGATATGCTCTTTGTCAATTGGGTATAAAGGAAAAAAAATCCTGAATAAAACTCACCGACCAAATCTCACACAGGCTATAAGGATTGTGTGAGCTTCAAGTTTTTTTCGGATAGCCTTATGGGCTTATGTGAAATCATTTTGTTTAAGCTTTTATTAATATACATTTATAATACTGGGTTGACAAATTCCGCTTTTTTGTCTTTATTCAATGGTTAAAAAAAAAGTGTTACAGTGATCGGATTTACTTCAAATATACGCCGTTTCGTTCGATAATCCGTTTCCATCTAGACGGCAACTTCATAATACCCCGTGAAGAACTCTGACAGCCACTTTTCACAAGCCTCTTTTGAGTTCATCTTAACACCACCAAGGGCGTTCGCCTTGGACAGGAATAGGTGGTAATCACTTGGCGCTATGTTCGGGCTATATGGTGATGAGATAAAACCTCCAAACCGAGCTCCAGTAGCTTCTGACGAGTCATCAACGAAGTGTGTGGCCTGGCGTTGCCCTGGTGGAACACTACTCCCTTCCTTGTGACGCTTCTGAACGCTTTTGGTGGATCGCCTGCTTCAAGCGGTCCAGTTGTTCGCAGTAGATGGTAGAATTAAGCGTTTCGCCATATGGGAGCAGCTCATAGTGGATGATTCCCTTGCAATCCCACCAAACACAAAGCTAAACCTTCCTGACCGCAAGTCCCGGCTTGACCACTGTTTGAGACGATTCACCGGCCTTCGAATACGACCGTTTTCACTTGATATTGTCGTATGTGATAAATTTTTCGTTGCCAGTCACCATCCGCTTCTAAAATGGGTCGAGTTCGTTCCGTTTCAGCAGCATATCGCGGGTGTTGAATCGGTCAACCCAATTCTCATTTCTATTTGACAAGTACAATTTTTTACCAAAATATAACTGTGACCAGTTCTCTGAAACGATGCAGTGAGAAGCTATTACCCGGGCCTTTACTTCTACTACAGATAAACAGCGGAGGGATAAAATACCGTCTTCATTATTTGTGTCTAAATCGACTAATCGATATACTTTTGTTGACTTCAAGGAGATATCGATAACAATATATATTTAGAAATATGATTTAAGATTTATCTTAAAACACTCTCATCGCAACGTACTATTCGATATTAAAATGTTTCTATTACTTATTCTCAAGATCTTAATATATCAGTAATCTTATCACGGGCATGCTTGGATAAATCCAGGCGCTGAACCCAATTTTCAACGGTTTTCAAGCATGAATCGGCTGATACTGATGCAATTTGACGTTCGATATTCGCAAGAAACTCATCAGTCGTCGCTGGTTTGTTGACATGGACCATGTGGACTTGCTTATTGACGAAGCTATTTAGCTTGAAATGAGCATCATCGCTACGGAGAACGAAGCGCTATTAAAGTTGAGGCCACTGACTCCAAATTTCAGTAGTAATCGACACGTTGTTGGATCGTATATCTTTCCATAATGAAAACCTTACTAAAGAGGAATGTCAAAAGATCGGGAAAAAATATGGCGTCATTGCTATCTCTATCGGTCTACTTTTGTGGCTACCAGTCAGTGTTTAATGTTATTATATGAGTTTGAGAAAGAATGCACCACAGACTAAAGAAACAAATATCACGGATAATAGTTAAACAAACCGCCAGATAAAATATTGATTGGATCGAGACTTTTACTAGGCCAAGATTAGCCCTTAGATTTTAGTAACGAATTGGATCTGGCATAAATAAATTTTGAAATACGGGCGATCATCGATACTAAGAGGGTCGAGTTGTTTCGAATGGGGTTCGCGAAGAGATTTCGATATGTAACCGACATTTTTTGAATAAAGTATCCCCTTAAAATGTAAAATTTCTCGCAAAGGGCGAGTTCCAAAAGCAAAGTTAGAGGATTACCAAAATTGTCGGGTAATTTTAATCTTTTGCATTTTCACAGCTGAGCTTACAGCTAGCAGATTGATTGATTAAACACATAAATATCACAAAAAATATCTTGAAAAATTGAAAATCACCGAATAACATAAAGAATTAGTTTTTAATAAATCATTAAAGAGCAATGCACTCCACCCTTGACAATAAGGAAAAAATACTTCCACCGCTAACTCGCACCTCAAGCGTAAACTTTATTTCCATTACAATAATAGATAGTTTACACGCTGCCAAATGATATGCAGATGCTAATAGCAAACATTTTCCCTTGCAATTTGTTTACATTAAATATTTTCCATTATCTGCTCTGAAGCAGGCGTTGCAAAGTAACGTAAAAGTAACCAAATCCGAAGGGGATGGATCAATGGTTGAGCGCTTGGATGGAAAAGATGAGGCGGAGTTGGGTAGATAGATGGATGATGGTGAATTGAAAGTTGTTGGGATGGGCGGGCACGCCAATGCAATGCAATCAAAATAAAAGCGTGCGTGCAACAATAATAACAACAAACGCTGTAGTGACAACAAATGGGAAAATGAATAATAAAAACAACAACAACAGCGCATAAGGGCTCATATGTATAAATGTATGGCTTTGCTCTCACGCAAACTTACGCGCAACTGCATGTGCACACACGCACGCACTTATTTATTATCAATCCATTTGCAATGCGAACACACGAAAGTGCACGCAAACGCGTTGCAAACGCACTCACACATGCAAACACACTCGTGTGTGCGCAATCGAATGCGTGAAACTCAAATTTATTTTGCAATTTATCATTGAAAACAAAGAAAACGCAAGTTTGAAGTGCGGAGAAAAATAACGGAAGCGATATCGCTAAAAAGGTGGCAAACAGTGTTTTTTTCCCGTTGAGGGGCTCACGAAGATTGTGTTTGTGTGGGTAAACAAATGCGTGTGCGCATGCATAGTGATAGGTTAGGAAAACTCAAGTGGATTGAAAATATAGTCAGGGTGCCGCATGTGTTATTACAACTTTATGTGAGTGTATGCATGTATCTAGGTACTCATGTGAGTATTACTTATGCTAATTTTTTTCATAAGCATATATATGTACATATGTACTTAGATACATAATAACCGAACAATGTTTCTCTAATGTGGTGTTCTGAAAATGTGTAGTAACTTAATGGAGAAAATATAACTTTCCAATATATAACTTACTTTTTGCTGAACACCATTCTGAGATGGCCAAAGATGTCTAAAATAGTATGATAAACTAGTCTTAAGACCGGCACAATTTATTTTGAGTTGCTTTTCTAAATATTCAGACAACACTAAATTCTTAGAATAGTGGTGTTCTTTTAATATATAAGCCCTCTATATTCTAGAAATAATTGTGTGTTGGAAAAACTAACGCATTTTCATTTGTCGGTTGCATCGAAAATAGTTCCAAAATAATAGAATCAAATATCTAACTTGAGATCGTGGAACTTCTATCCTATAGATGGATTGGATCAGTTTGATCAGCTACTTGCGATTTTTCTACTCCTCTTCTTTTTCTTCTTGGGCTCAACACTTTTTTCAACAATCTTAAGTCAATCCCCCTTTAACACAACAGGTGTAAAGGGATTGCTTTTGTTATCGATTATTGCTGAATCGATAGCATTAAAAGCTGGAAGTTTTTTAGAAACTTTTGGATCTTAAGACCAAATGAAAAAAAGTTCTTTCAGGTCTATCAAGGTTAAATCGACAATATTATCATAAATCTAGTTAAGGACTATTATTCTATAGCAATACAGTGGCAACTTCACGGCAGTTTATGTCGTCCTAAAGTTCATTATAAGTGTTACTTTTATAATATAATTCTACCTTATATAGTTGGTAAATATCTCCCTTCCGCCTTTTTGCTCTTTATTCAATGCTTTACAAAAAGTGTTACAGTGATCGGATTTACTTCAAATATACGCCGTTTCGTTCGATAATCTGTTTCCATCTAGACGACAGCTTCATAATACCCCCTCGTAGAAGCCCCCCTCCTTATTTGCGAAGAACTCGAACATCCACTTTCCACAAGCCTCTTTGAAGTTCAACTTTACACCACCAAGGGCGTTCGCCATGGACAGTAACAGGTGATAATTACTTGGCGTTATGTCCGGGCTATATGATGGATGCGATAAAACCTCCCCCCGTAGCTTCTGACGAGTCATCAACGAAGTTAGTGGTCTGGCGATTCGGTCCAGGAGGTTTTTTGCGTCAAATAATGCGGCACCCAAACATCAAGCTTTATCAGATGTTTTAAAATGGTTTGGTGACTAACTTTTAAAGATGTATAGTGGTTGTTTTCAGGCTAGTCAATTTCAAATAAATACCTCCAATATAGTGGCATATGAAAAGCGAGAAGTAAAGACATAAATACCATATTTGAACACGATCTAAAGTTATTACATTTGTTCTGTGAATTTTGGGAAGTAAACTGCTCTACCGTAATGCTATGGGGTGTGACAAACGAAAAGTAATAACACAAATATCCATATCTGAACGTTACGAAAGTTACTAGATGTGTTATACTCACAACATGGTGTAGTGTGTGCTGACAAGTTAGAGAGTCCACTTCGTCGTATGGCATATTTTACTCAATTCGTCAATATCTAATATAATATTAATTTCTAATATATAGTATTAAATGGCTTTAAATTAAGGTATTTAAGCATTTCCATAAATTTGTCATATGTGTTTAAATCATATTTTTCCACCAGCCATTTATTGATAATTTATTTATTTATCAACAAGTTAGGATCTTACAAGTAAATTAAATATAATTGCTTGTCCATTGTCCGTTCGATGACAAAAGTGATTATCTATAATTTTTCAGATTTGTAGACGTCAACGCGTTGGCGTGCGTAGACCTTAAACTGTTTATTTATGCATAAATTTACATGTAAAAGGATTATTAAAGTTTATATATGAGAGTATTAAGCTGGGTCTATTTAATGGGTTTTATAGAAAAACTAATTATGATAGTTTTAAATATAATTCATGATAACAATAGTCTAAAAGACTAGAATATTTATTAATTAAGCTAATTATCCCAGCGTGCTGTAGTTAATTATGTTATCATATGAGATATCGAGGAATAAACCAGATTAACAACAGATTACCGGAACACTACTAGTAATTTTGTAATTTTTTTTTTTTAATTTGATCTAGTGTTTTCCTACATCATCCCCAAAAACTGTTTAAAATAACACGGTGTTGTATAGATCTTCGTATGAGTACATTCAACTAGTGTTTTATGGTTTGAGTTATTAATTCTACCAATTTTTGTAACGGATCCATTTTTAAATTATCTTAACGAAATGTAAACTTCTCACTCTTCCTTCGAAACTTGATTTTAAGAAGAGGGTTCTACAAATTCTAAGAAGGATAAGAACTCCTGACGTCTTCGGCGAGACTTTACTATGTTATTTCGAAGATATACTCGGAGGTTTAATGGGATCATTACTCCGTACTTATAACGTGATCTTGGGCAATTACCGCTCAATAAGTCTACTTCTTGCGTTTGCGTTGAAAATTGCGGTTCATACAATATTATGACGAACGCAATATTGTTATACCTTCTTCTTCTTGACTGGCGTATACACCGCTTCCGCGATTATAGCCGAGTCCACAACAGCGCACCGCGCATCTCTCCTTTTGGTAGTTTGGCGCCAATTGGTAATACCAAGCGAAGCCAGGTCCTTCTCCACCTGGTCATTCCGCAGGAGTGAAGGTCTCCCTCTTCCTGGGCTTCCATCAGTGGTTACTGCATCGAACACTTTCTTAGCTAGGGCACATTCGTCTATTCGAGGAGGATGGAGTCATATATAGAAGTTCACGTAAGTGAGGAAAGTTTCTGACTGTCGTTCACTTGGGAACGGCCAGGAACGATTCTTTTGCATGTGGCTCAAGCAGCTCACGACTTCCGGTCTTAGACCGTATGGGTAGCCAACAGACATCCGTTTGGAGGCGAGCTAAAGTGCGAAGGCGAATCCCACTCCTGCGGTTGTGCATAGGGTTTGGGATCCATCACATAAAAAGAATTCACAAATGAAAAGGAATATTCATATATGGTAGGCCATAAATGGAGGACTAGATTCGGATGCCTGTTGAGTTATATGCAACCATATAAGTAAGTATATGAGGATCTCTTTCATCTCAGAAATACACTCTCAATCAATATCAATAGGAAAAAGTAGATTAGTCGTAAATGTACATATATGATGAGACTCTGTGTCATTGACTTGCGTTCCTCACAACATGAAATACATGAACCCGAGATCTTCAAAAATCGTAAAAGAGAGTTTAGAGTTAATTTCAAGTAGATCTCGTCCTAATAAATATTTCTACATAAGTAAATAATTATTTACATATTTATATAAATAAATCCTTGTAAAATATTTTCCTTGGAAGCCATCATTTAATGTGCCTCCCTTTCTGTGCTTCCTTGAAACAAGTTTATACAAATTTCACACGCAATTTCGAAAACAAAGAACTCAAACAGGCTTTGAATACCTATAGGTTTGTGTATATTTGCATTTGTATTATTATTTATTTGTGCTTCTTCTATATACGACCACTTATTCCAGCTTGTTGCTGCGTAAACAAATAATTGACAATATACGCATATTCACACACGCCTCCCTATGTGCGGGTTTGTGCGTGTGTAAGTATGCTCAAAATTCAAAATCACATAGAACAATTGAAAAGTTTTTTGAATTCTAAAGAAATTAAATGCCTCAGCATTAAATAATTTATATGTTAAAATGTCCGTTGGGACGGCAAACAAATGTCATTGTTAAATGATGGAGCTGATGTTGTTGCTGCTGCTGTTGTTGCTGCTAGGCTGTTTTTGCTTTGTAAGGCATTGTTGAGCGTGCTGCGCTTATACTAAAGCCGATTGTTGTTGTTGTTGCTCTCATTGTTGTTGTTCTTGCTTCAACTGATTCGTTTAGTTGCTGTTATTATTATTATTACTCATTATTGCTTTTGTTGTACGCGTCAGTCTTTGTGGGGCAATTTTAAATGTTGACAGTAAATCAAAGAGACGAAAGACGGCAATAACAACAACAAAAACAACATATAGTATACTGCCTGCTGGGGCATACATATGCAGCGCATTTAACTAGTCGGTTATTGATGGCAGACAGCGGTACGGGCATGTGTGAGCAACAAAAATTAAAGCAGCAAACAAAACACACACATTTTAAATGCGATCTCATGAAATTCGAAACCAAAATTTTAAAATTTTTTCAACTTTTTTCTTAAATTATTTTATCGTGCCTCGCTTCTCCTGCGCGACATTGCCTCAGCGCGAACGCGTTTAAGAAAGTGTGTGTTATTAAAATTTAATGAGTGTAATACAAAACGTTAATGATACTTCAAGTAGGAACAATAAATGCCATAACAACAACAGCAACAACAATAATATAAAGAGCAGCAACGAAAACAACAAAACTTCCAACTCAAACATCGAACAAAAGCGATTGATGTCAATGACAGCGCTGGAAAACAATAGTAGCGCATTTAAACAATTAGTAGTTGGACAACAACAACAACAAAATAGTGTATACAAACTCTAATTAAAGCGAATAGCAGGATGGTAACTTACATGCATACATACTGAGCAATGCGAATCAGTCGTTAAAGGATTTAATTATGGAAACTCGTGCACAAGGATATTTATACATAAGTACACACATTTAATCTTAAAGGACATACTGATATGAGATATCTCACTTTCATAAGAATTTCCAAACAACAATAGTTTTACAGTCAACACAAAGCGCTTTAAGTGATTTAATATGCGCTGAGATTCCCCTGTGGGAAAAATGTCCTTGGGGATATCATTTAAAAATAAATAAATGTGTAATTTTTATCTTAAGTGGTCTCTTAATATACCATGAAATCACTTAAATTTAAACTCGTCTTACAGTTAGGCTCATACTCAGTTGTTCAGCAAAGTGATAATGTGTAGCTGTTATCTTCACTCAACTTCAAACCAGTTTAATATACCATTTATATTATTTATTTAAGTGTGTATACATTTCAATTAAATATCTCTTATATAAAAAACTTTTCGCATATTTGTTTCAAAATTATGTTGTTGTCATTAAAAATTACTGAAATACAGTCTAGACTTAAAATAACTAGTTGGTCAGTAGTTTATATGAATTCTAAAATTATTGAAATGATCTATGTATATATTCACGAACTTTAGCATGATAAAGGATAAAAAACAAGTCTCAAGACCTACCCAATCAATTTCAGCTGCTCTAAATATTCACATAATACTAAATTCGGAGAATAGTGGTGCATTTTACATAATAGGTTATCCATTTCGAGGTTTCCTACTTGTTTAAAGAAAATGATCTACCGTTGAGTCCAATTTTCGATGACTCGTTCGAATATTACGACTGGTAACTGGCGAATGGCTTTGCTCCAAGGCTTGAATCGCAGAGGGATTGTCCGCATAAACTTTAGACTTTACATATCGCCACAGGAAACATATGATCTTGGTCACCAATCGATCGGTCCAACACGTGAAATTATCTGTTACCAAGTTGTTCTATCAATAACTCGCGATGTGGGTTTTGTTGAAACTAAATATCGCCGAGATCACGAGCTTCAATTTCAGGCATCAAATCGTTGGTTATCATGTCGCGATAACGGTCGCCATTGACGGTTGTGTTCTCACCGGCATCATTTTTGAAGACATATGGACTGATGATTTCACCAGCCCACAAGCCACAATAGTCTTCAGCGCTGAACAGAATTTGGCGGATATTCATGGAACTTTTTAAGAGCCCATAAAGCGAGGCGATGTCACTTGGGTGAGTCGAGCGGATTCAGTTCTTGCAAATCTGTATTTTCTACGCTTTCAATTTAAGATCTCGACGTGAGGTGCGCCAAGTCGTTCCATACGACAGTCCGACTTGCTGCGAACGGTGCCGAATTGACTCTGCACAGTCCTTGTATACACACTCAGCTACGGCAGCTATATTTTGTTCACTGCGTGCTGGACGTGGTCTATTCTGTCGAATATTATTCAATGGTGTTGGTAATGGTGTTGCGAATAGTAGGCCAATTATGTTGACCATAAGTTGAGGGAAGCGCGCGAAACACATTATTTTCAGAATGTGAATTTTCGTAATAAATGAAATGATAAAAATAACATTACACGATTCGACTCACGCGTGATCTCTAAAAAAATATATTTAAAAAGTACCTCTACTTGGATCCTCCGATATATATTTTACCAATCGTACTGTGATAGAACAATAATAATGTTTTGTTAATGAGAAAGAGATCCTGAGTTACCATTTGACAGAAAAATCATTCGGGTATAATAGGTTCGGGGATTCACAGATTCTTTTAAGACCACATCGACGACATCGACGTTACTGACCAACCAAAAGACCGATATCCAATTCTAGACGATAAAAAAAGTCGGGCAAATATTCGCTTACGTGTATAACTAGTGCGGCGATAAAACTTCGAATTTGAGTGTACTTTTCGTACCGTTGTTACCGTCTAAGTTATTTCACGAATTCACTGACCAATCTATAAGAAGAGTGATCTTCTTCATATTTACAATAT
Organism: Zeugodacus tau; assembly: GCA_031772095.1. Lineage (NCBI taxonomy): Eukaryota > Metazoa > Arthropoda > Insecta > Diptera > Tephritidae > Zeugodacus > Zeugodacus tau. Next base: position 16,808,373 of record CM062651.1, on the reverse strand, counting down.
AACATGCAAGATCATATCCTTATCATAACTTATCATTAAATGCAAGATCATAACTTATCATTAAATCATCATCTTCAACCTTATTATTCAACCTTTATTTTTATAAAAATCAGTTGAATTCATAAAGATTTGTGTTTTATTCTATTCAGACAACAAGACGGAATAACATAGTACCAAATGAAAGAATACTGGTTTTGTAAAGCTTTAAATTTAAACACCATTTGCACTAAGAGAAGAATTTTGAGCTCCTTTCTGCCCATACAGCACTTTTCTTAGAATCGTATATGTATGTTTTATTTAAAAATAATTCGGAAATCTTTCATGAATAGAAAATTCAAGTTCTATTCTGTTGAGATCTTGCTGGTTTTTGCTATAAACAAGAACTTATTTCAACATAGTTTAGTGCTACATCTCTTTAATGATTGTACTGATAAGTCTGGAAGTTATCGGAAAGGATTACCTAAACATATGGATCAACATAAACTCTTCAAATGGAGCCTTGGATCTTCGAATCTGGAATGATTTGTAATCCATTTTGTACCCAATCATTACCGTAGGGAGGCTATTGCCATTGAATTACTAGCTTTATCGAGTTTACAGTATCATCTGAAGGTAACTATGATAAATATATTTTAGTGATCTTTCTCGGATCGGCATCGGAAAGTGTTATCGTATAAAGTATTAGGTACTCAGAGAAGCAACTACTTCATAAGTAGGTCCCATACGTTTTTCCTGATATAGGACATGGGGTTGTTCTACGGAAATTCTGAATTAATTACATAATATACAGAAAACTATATCTACATATATATAAGTGCATTTTAGCATGCAAATATGTACATAATATGTTTCGAGTCAATTAATCATTGCCCCTTTTTGACTGCCTGTGCGCAGTCAGTGCTTCCAGTTCCGCCTACTTTCTTCTTCTTTTTTTCGAAATTTCTTTCTACAACTTTTTTCATGTTGTTAATTCGTTTCCTTTCTTTACTTTAGCTGACTGCCACTGCTTTTATGGTCACATTGCGTGACAGTAATTACAAAATAAATGCAAACATCTGTGAAAGATCACACAAAGGCGGCCGGAGTCATCATCAGCCGTGGCACCAAAGTCTCTTTTATTTTGCCAATGCAACGCTGGCGCTGCGGTTGACGCAGACGCAGGCGGTTTGACTGCAGTAATAGGCTACGTGGATATCGCAGACAAAAGTGTCGCCGACGCCTTTCTGCTGATGAATATGTATGAATGGATGTATGTGAGCTGGTTCGTCTCGTGCTGTTATTGTTGCTATTGCAATTTGCGCCTTTAGAGGTGGCAACTAAATAAATTGAATGTTGTATGCAAAAAATAGAATATCTACACAGATAAAAAAAATTAAATGAAAGTATATAAAAAGTGGCATAAAATAAAAATTACATGAAAGGAGAGAAATGAAATGAATTGAAAAGGAAAGGAAGTGAAAATTGCAATATGCAAAGGAGAATTGTATGCGTGCATGTGTGCAATGCGTGTATGAGCGAATGTGTGTATGTGAGTGTGTGCGTGTGAGAGCAAAAGCTGTGAAGCGTAAAGAAAACTTTGCACGCCTCAAAGGAGGTCGCTAGTCTAATAATTATAATTTATGGTTTATGCGTTGGGCTAACTATGTTAGTGCTGGCGAAAAAAAAAACAACAACAAAAAGTGGGACAGGTGAGATCAAAGGAAAACTAAAGTAAATAGCAGGGTTTCATAGATAGGTACGTTTACTTGCATTAATTACATACAATTTAATTAGAATTTGCGATTAAAAATTGCAATTAGATAGGAGAGTACGCTGCTAGTTAGTGGTGGTTCTATAAAGAGAGTAGCAGTGCTAGTAATATTGTATATAAAATACTTGCATATATCCCAAGTAAAAGTAAAAAGACGTCATTATAAAACTATATTTCACGAGAGAGCTCACAGCGGTCCAAATCCCAGCATTCTAATTGGTTTTATATCGGTCAGTTTCATCCTCAAAAATCTTTAATTCTAGATCAGCTAAGTAGCCTGATCCCGATTATCATCTTACAACTTATGACAAATAAAGTTTTAATCTGAGCCAACAGTGGGGATATAAGGGTCCTTTTTGATGCTTGAGGTCCTTTTATCGTTTACTTAAGCACTCAGATCTGACTTTATTCAATATTCTCAGTATGCTCAGTGCCAGATTCTTAGAATATTCTTTAATTTTGTTTTAAGAAAGAAGACTTTACTTAAATCAGTGTGGAACAAAGTCGGTCTTGCTCCACACCATACAATCTATACAATCTTTATTCCTAAATTATTTCGGATTAAACTACATAACTTCCATTATCATGAGGAATGAGAGACCTTCATCCCAACGCTATGATCTTTGACATAAAAAAATCACCACACCGTGGTAATTAGCAAGAGAGCTTGACGGTTTTATAGGTTTACCTTAATAGCGCTCTTTTTTGTAACCGCTCTCTCTCTCTCTCTCTGTGATTCAATTCGAGCATTGTTAGTACTTATGTATATAATTCTCTATATAAAGGATATTAATCCAACTTAAGGTAGAATTGAAGGTTTACACTGGATGTTAATATAGCCAAAAGGTAGGTCAATTATATTCAATCATATTATATTCTATTCTATTATTCTATTATATTCTATGCGACATGTCGTCATAGCAAAAAAAAGGGCAACGTAGACAATAATACTTGAGCATGGTTACATATTTAAGTAAAGCACATGCAACAGTTTCTCTCTAAATTGTAGCAAATACTGAATGTTTAACTTAGTTCGGTTACAGAACTATACGCATCTTTATCTAAACTCAGTCAAACATCACTTTAGGAATAGGACCCCTCATGTGTAAGCCATGTGTGCTGTAGTGTTTATATGCACCTAAGTAAATATGTACGTATGATGAATATACATATGTATATACACATTTTTGTCAAATGTTTCGTTAATTGCTCACATCCGTACTGAGAGCGTATTTCGCTTTGTTCCTTCGGTAGCAAAATTATACACCTCATTCCTGGAAGGCACATCACTTGAACATATAATTTCACGCTGTCTTTGTCGCATTGGCGCCACATTACTTCATTCGGAAACCAAAAATAAACGCATACAGGAGCCGAATATACCAACTGTACTGCACTTGGATTGTGCAGTGCAAAGTACAAATGTTGAGGGAGAGACAAAGAGGGAAGCGCATAGTAAACAATTTTAACCTTGGAGATACTATGATTAGTAGATGTCATATTAAAACACATATGGAATTTGAAGCAGTATTTTATTTAAAAATTCCTTATTTTTTGGTTAACGAGGAATTTTTCTATGTAAAAATATTGTTCAATCAAAGTATCTCATATTAAGATTTTATAACAAAAAATGTATTTTTCATTTTTCACCAGTATCTCCAAAAAAGGATTTTATTTAAAACCAAAATCTATCGAATTGATACTTAACATATTAGTTAGTGGTATTAATTTTTTGGGATAAGTGTATGTCCAATAAAAATATGTATTGATCGCTTCATAGTTTGCAGTTACTTTTTTCTAGAAACCTGTTAACCTCCCTACGCTCTGGTCTACATATATGGTCGTTAGAACAGTATACGTATCCGTCAAACTACAAACTGCTTCCTAGAATCCCTAAAACCCGTTGCCAATCTAAGATTTCAATATTTGTGGAGATTCAATAAAGATTTAAGGTTTGGTGAGACATTTTCAAAAAAGGTTCCCGATATTAGTTAAATATAATACTATGTGGATCAGAATGCACTTACATATATCTCTTAACATATAGATGGATAATTGTGTTGACTTGCTATTGCTTACGGCTAGAATTAATAATTTCATGTACAGTGAACTCTATTATGAATTGATGAGCCCAGAATGTTTTTTTCTATAAATTTGAAATCTGGATTATTGTGTTTTGGAGCCTACTTCTCGTGGTGCCTTCGAAAGTAGCCTTTCTCACGGATGGATATAAGTTCAGAGAGAAATAAGTAGGAGGAGTCTTCTACAAGGTGTTCGGCGTCAAGATTAGATTGAGGCTACCCGACCACTGCTGCGTTTTACAATCTCGTCAGATTGAGAACAAGTGGGTGCCCCACTCCTGTATCTCCTGGAGATATACTGCGCTTTTTTTGCTCTTAACAGGGTTAAGTTTGCCACAGTGCGGATGCAAATTGTCAATGTTGCATGGAAGAAGGTGATATTAAGACATCGAGACATTTTCTGCTTCCTTAGCCCACTATCACTAGAATGCGACTGAAACATCTTAACAGAATGAACTTCAGAAAATCAGTTGATCTACACCGAATATAAATTCGTTGCCTCAACAAATTCATAAAAGGTCCAAAAGGCTTTGTCGTTTCGTGGACATCTTGTGTATTTATTTTGAGCTCATCACAAAGGACTGGCAACTTTAGCTGTCCAAGTGGGAACCTCTGTGGCACATGGATCTGCCCTTTAATCTAACATAAACTCTTCGCATCTACTTCATCCCTTTAAGTCCAAATAATGAAATATATTAATTGAGTTACTCATATCAATGCTTTACAGTATTTGAGTGCTGAGAAATGTCTGGTACTTGAATGTTTAAAGAAATGGAACACATTTAATTTCATTACCATATTTCATCTCCATACCATAATGAAAATATTACGTTTCGGTTGTCTGACAATTATTAAACCACAAAATCCAGCCAAGATATAGTATAAGGGTATACATAAGGGTAAAACAGGTGTTACATACTGTTAAAACTAGAAATGAAAAAAGGATTTTAGGCAGTCCTTAACTTGGGTGTGTCTCAACCGGTAACAAAGTACTTCTGTGGTTTTTGTTCCCAACAATCCGATGATGCTTTAAGTAACTTTACGTGGTTCTGTAAGATTCAGCTGAGTTCCGACTATACGAGAGGTATTATACCTAAACGGAGAGGATACACGAACACCGCAGAGAGTCGAGGGGAGAACATAGTCGTCAATGAAGCTGGTTGGCCGCCAAGATCGTGTGATATCACACCGTTAGACTTTTTCCTGTGGGGATACGTAAAGTCTATGGGGACAATCCTGCTTTGATTTAGGCCTTGGAGCAACTTATCATGCATATCATTCGACAGTTACCAGTCAAAATGCTCGAACGAGTCATCGAATATTGGACTCAACGAATGGATCAGCTGAGACGTAGCCGCGGCCAACATTTAAAAGAGATAATCCTTAAAAAATTAATACCAAATAATGTTCTTTCGAATGACAATGAACATTCCTCATTAAATTTGAATTTCCTGTATTTTTTTAAGTTCTTCTTCTTGACTGGCGTAGACACCGCTTACGCGGTTATAGTCGAGTTCACACCAGCGCGCCACGCATCTCTCCTTTTGGCAGTTCGGGCCAATTGCAAATTGCGCCAATTGGTAATACCAAGTGAAGACAGGTCCTTCCATCGGAGTGGAGGCCTCCCTCTTCCTCGGCTTCCACCAGCGGGTATCGAAAACTTTCAGAGCTGGGGCACTTTCGTCCATTCGAACAACATGACCTAGCCAGCGTAGCCGCTGTCTTTTTATTCGCTGGACTATGTCTATGTCGTCGAATAACACATACAGTCGTCTGCGGTATTCGCCGTTGCCAATGTTTAAGGGACCATAAATCTTGTGCAAAACCTTTCTCTCGAAAACTCTTAGTGCCGTTGACACCGTCCACGCTTTTGCACCATAAAGTAGGACGGGAATGATGAGGGAACTTCAAAATGGATCACCTTTTTGAAATTACGATGTAACAAAAAATTAATCGTCTAATAAACTGTGTATCTACATATATATTTTGGAATGCTTACATTTAATAATTCAGGAATCAAAGTTGCTAAACTTAAAGACTGTGAGGGCTATATTCAGAGAGGAACCCTCGAAATCCTGCTAAACACTCGAAGATCCGAGTTTCTTCCCCGATCCAAGAAACTACACTATCTTGCTTCTAAAACAACACTATTTAATTACAAAAACTATATGCGTATATGAGACTGTGTGTGTACGAAATGCACACGATTAAACACCACCCAAGCAAATGTGATAGATTAATCCACAAGAACCGCTTATTATAACAATATAACCTTGTGGTAATTGTGGCAACTACACATTAACTACCGCCACACGAGGCAAGGCCGCAATATAGCGCAGCAACTTGCAAGAAACAGTTTAGGGTGAGGTCGAAGTGCTTCCCCTGCATATTAAGCGCAACAACAAAGCGAAGACTACAAAAGCAAGGCAGCGAAAACCAACCTAGGCAAATGCTAAAGAAACAGGAAGATCACAAGAAGAAACCAAAAGGCAGCCGCAACTAGTTCCTGCACATTGTACAACACATACTCATACATATGAGTTCCTGCTATTACAGCGCGCTAACTATAAATACTGTTGTTGTTATTTGCTTTATGTTTTCACTGGTTGGTGTTGTTGTTGTTGTCGTTGCAAAACAGTCGCTTAAAGCGCATAATTTACGCGTTTTGCCACTGACGTTCGCGTCTTTTCTTTGACTGTAGCTCCTGCTGAAATAGTCCAACAACTATTTTTGTTGTTATGAAATGTTTGCGTTGTTCTTGTTGTCGCTGAAAATTGCTTTGTGCCACTTGAGATTATGAATTTTTAATGTGCGGCGGCATGACGCCAAAAATACCAACATACTACATCACAACTACACAACAACAATCATAATAACAACAACTTCACAGGCAAGTGCCTAGCGTATATAGCAGGGCCAAAGCAGGACCAGCAACAGCAGCAGACTTTAAGTGTTGTTTGCCGGCTAACAGGATGCGGAGACGAGCACTATAAAGACGATGATTAGCGATTAAACGTTTACGGTTTTCCACCGCCTCGCCGTTTAGTTGGCTTGCTTGGCAGGCGCATAAATACGTATTTATGTATATGTATATGTACTCATATGTGTAACTGAAAGTGTTACATGCAAATACTCGCACTCATAGTCGTTCTTGTGGACTATGCTGTGCCACGCCATGAAACCGCTTTAATAGTTTTCGCCCATGTCTACTGAGTATTTATTGCTTATAGCGCTCGCGGAGTTTTTTGTTGTTCCATAGTTGACACAATTTTATTATTGCAAGGATATGTGTCAGCTACTATGCATATGCATGCAGCTGTTTTCATACCCAGTGTTAAATTTAAGTAGGTTTCATTTGATTGAGGTTACTACTTTTAGAAAAATGTGAGGTAATGTATGTCGACAGGAGACCCGATAGTTGATACATCTCTCTCTCTCTCTCTTATTTTTTCTGTCCTTTCTCTTATTTTTTTTTAGTCCTTATTGTATCAAATATATTCAAACTACAGGTTCTAGAGAGTCATGCCTTCATATAGTTCGGGTCCTTTCCTTGATAGCAGCACTCTCTCCCTAATTCTTTTCTCTCTTTTCCTGCTTTTAACCTTATGTATAAAATATTCTCCTTCTTCTTCTTCTTTACAAACCTTCCATATACAACAACTGGACCGCTTGAAGCAGGCGATCGACCAGAAGTATCCAGAACTGACCACCAGGAAGATGGAGTGTTCCTACAAGATAACGCCAGACCACACACATCACTGATGGTTCGTCAGAAGCTACGGGAGCTCGGATGGGAGGTTATATCGCATCCACCATATAGCCCGGACATAGCGCCAAGTGATTACCACCTGTTCCTGTCCATGGCGAACGCCCTTGGTGGTGTAAAGTTGAACTCAAAAGAGGCTTGTGAAAAGGGCCTGTCCGAGTTTTTCGCAAATAATGAGGGGGGCTTCTACGAGGGGGGTATTATGAAGTTGCCGTCTAGATGGAAACAGTGTATGGAACGAAACGGCGCATTTTTTAATCCGATCACTGTAACACTTTTTAAAAAGCATTGAATAAAGAGCAAAAAGCGGAAGGGAGATATTTGTCAACCTAATATGTACCCAGGTCAAATTGTTCCTGCTTCATGGCGTACCATATATGATATATCACATAAATCTGTATCACAGTTTGGTTTACTCACAGGGTAGGTGTCATAAATGCTAAAGTTAGTAATTGAAGTGGTATTTTATTTGTAATGCCAACTAGATAGATTTCAGGTGTTATACTTATTTTAAGAGTAATAGATTCTCCACTACTCACTTAGTTGAGATTTTAAGGAAAGACCTATCGCCCAAACAGAATTAAATACTACATAATTTTCTCCAAATATTTCGCAGTTTGAGATCGATTAGCTCAACAGATGTCATCGATATTTTCTCTAAGACAAGATAGTAACGCTCAAAAATAGCAGAAAGAGAACTGGCGAATCGAAGACGTCTATAATACTTAAAAACGGCGATTGGAAAGGTTTATAGAGACTTCATATCTCATTATATAGATGAAGAATTAGTGATTTCGGACAATGGGCTGTATTAATATTATGGAAGCTGAAAATATATGAGCCTGAGTTTAAGATAATAACAAAAGAGCATGGAAAAATATATTTTCCCTGCGGTAAACAGCTGTTGGTCTAAGGACCGTAGCACCTTAAAAACATTTTCAACAATGTAAGGAAAAAAATTGAGATATTGAGCTCTCACTTTTGCAACCAATATACCTTACTTTCTGACTATCGAAACACTAGTTCAGTCGTGAAAGTCTTTAACTTTTTCTACAGGATAATGCCAGAATATTCATGTGCGCCAACATGTGCTATGACACTCTACATATTTTACGCGTAAATTTTCCGCTGATGATGTGCTCGGCTGAACTGATAAGCGTTGCATTTAGGTGTTATACACACATATAAATACGATCTCATGCATACATATGTACATGCAGACTTGCAATACATCTACCAAAATACCCGTGCATTCCTGATTGCACATGAACTTTAGAGCATGGCTGTAGTGTGCGGGTGTCTAGATATACATATGTACATACTACCCATAAATGTTCATTGTGCGCACGAGTGTCCTAATTGCTGCAAGGACATAAGTGCGACATATCATATGAACAAACACATTGTGATTACGGCTATGTGCATTTTAGAATGTTCTTACATATCTGTATATGAGTTTATAAAGGAGATGTATTGCATTTCGTTTAAATTTTATCATGCTTATGGACACTAAACTTATCGTTACAGTAAAGTTAAATTTTTACTTAGCCATGACATGGTCCAGTGAGTTAGACTCTTTAAAATAATACAAACATTCAGTGGTTAAAGTGATAAGAGTGTTATGTACTTTGTAATTTTTGCCGTACACCACATTCATAATTTAAGTTTAGAAAAAAATATCTCGGATAGCACTATCAACGGCCATATTTATTCTGGTTTTAGCATCTTTAGATGTAGTCTTCAGATAAACTACAAAAACACAATTGCTACAAATTTTTATACTAAATGCTTCGTAAAATTCTTCAAGAACTTAATGTGTTCCAAGAAATTATGGGATTAACAGGTTTTAGTTCGACCTTCGATTACTGGAAGTCATATACGGTACTTAGAAATCGAAATTATCAGTACATATTACATAAATTTGACATAAAATTGTAATAACCACGATGGAATCAGGTTATATTATATATAAGAGAATCAGAAATATGAAATGCACACCGAAACTGGGGCAGGAGTTTTTGAGAGTGCTTCCTAAAATAATTTTTAATCTGAATATTACTTTTGGCGATCTTTGTAAAATTAGTTCATTTACTTACATCTTCAGAGTACCAATCAAACAAGGTTCCCTAGATTACGGATTGCTATATAACAAAGGATTGACTGAAGGAGGTTTAAAGAATGTGTAACTTGTGTTGTAAATGCGATTCATGAGTCATTGATGACAACGTCAAGCGAAAAGGTCGTGGTGAAATCGCGATGAGTCCGCGCAAACAGTGACCAAGCCATGAAAAGCGGTCGGGAAGTGTTCACTATGGGCTTGGAAGGATTGTTAGGGACTACTACGCTGCTACACTGCTGTACTGCTCTCCTACGTCTAAACTCTTAATTCGAATTGATTGGGCCGTCTAAATGAAGAAATTTGTCAGAAGCGGCCAATATGAGAAAAATTGTGTTTCATCATGACAAGGGCAGGCTACACAAATCGATAGTGAAGATAAGTTGGAAGATCTTATTCGATGTTTTAACCTCGATGTTTTTATTCGATGCATCGAATAACATAGATGTCAAGTTTATCATATCGAATAAAACATCGATGTTTTACCGGACCGGCTGAATACCTGTTCCTTTCTGAGGCGAATTTTGATTGTGAAATTCGATTGTAATGGTATAAAATTCGTCTCATGGGAAGCTTGTAAAAATATTCTGTTAAAAATGTTTTGCCAAAGTGAATGAGAGTTACTATGAGAGAGAGACATTATGTCTTCAAAATGGCTATAAGTTACCGAAAAAAATTGTGCATATTTGACTTAAATATGATTTTAAGTATTTAGTTTTATTAGATCTTATATGTTTCGCGAACAAAAAAGTGTTATCGAAATCTTTCTCCATATTTGCTATGAAAAAAACTTATAACCTTAGTAAATTCTATTTCCATACTGGTCTCAAGGAAAGAGTATAACGTATCTTCATTTGTTCCATGTTGAGATCGAGGAGTATTCTCTGATATTTTCCATCAAGAAAGGAGAATGTATAAAGCATTAGGGATCATATGAAGATGAACTCCTTATGAAGATGAAAACACATTCCATAACTTTGAACGTAGAGTTGGAACCAATATGCGGTCGTAATTCATATTTTATGTTAATTGATGTTAATCATGTAGATGGATCGTCTGTTAAGTGTACGGCTGCTAATCCTTTCGGCTGAAGTTAATGCTCTCATATCCTATAATTCTACGATATATTTTCCGGTATTCAATTATTAAGTACTAGCAGACGCGGCGAACTTCGCACCGCCTTAGAGTAAATTTGATGCACTACTTTATTTTGTATAGCTGACCTATCTTATTTATGCGTACCTATTCAATTTGAACTGCAATCTGTAATATCCTCCATATAAAAATGAATACCTATAACAAATTGTTTGTATGGGAGATTAGAAAAGTGTGAATTTTAAACATTTTCAGGCAATTTTTTTCCGTAAGAACCATTCTCAAACCCCCTGGAATACACACAAAAAAGAATCAGCCAAATCGGTCAAGCCGTTTTAATGCTATGTCGTGACAATGGAAAACGGGTTTCATTTTTATATATATAGATTATTATCAAGCGACAATTATTTTTAATTCCGCACAGGACCATTCAAAAATTTCAAAATTTTTAACTCGTGATATCTTTTGAATGGTATGTCAGAATCTAATAATTCCAAAAGTTATATAAAGGTTTTGAAGCGATCTTAAATAATAAATCATTTATTTAATTAAGGATTAATACTAAGGTATAAATAAAGAGCCTTTTCAAGTTGTGGTATTATAATTAATTTTTTATATAAAATCGCATATTGTGACAAAACTATAATAGTTAGAGGTATGATAATATTAATAATATTATAATAGATAATATTTATAATATACATAATAATATAATATTAGTATAGATTATTATAGACATACTTACAGGAAAAATCATTTGATGACCTTTTTTATGAATGCTGAATTCATATATGAAATATCTGACACTTGTATTTCTTAAGTAAATTTATACTCCACACCATAAGGAGGAAATTGTGTTTTCCATTTTCCAGCAAAAATTAATAAACACCTACTCGAATAATTAAAAACACACATACCTAAGTATATCTCTCACACATTCCATTACAAACAACTCCTGTTTCTATCTGAATTGCTTTTCATATTCTTTCTCTTTTTGCGTTTTTCACTTTTACACACCAACAACAGAAACTCTCCAATGTTTCCTTATCTCCACTTGATAGCATGTCGGCAGACACGCCCTCAAGTGACTGTTGTCACCTTCCGTTATATCAGATTCTTAACCAACTCATTTATGTATCCACTTTTATATATGCTTATAGAGAGATGTACTCGTACATATGTGAGCTCCATAACACACACATATAAAAATATTGACGTTGACTGTCACATACTCAGCCATTTTGCCGGTATTTTTCGCAAAGCTCCACCAGCACTTACTTTATCCTTGCACATCCCACCACATCCTTATCACAACGAAAGGCACTGAACGAGAGACAACAATGCGGTTGCTGAGCACGGGCGTTGAGGACAACATTTAAAAGGACATGAAAGCATGCATACATACAAATATATTTTACAATACCTATATACACATAGTAAGCTTACAGTTGCATACATTCGCCTGCGATCGGTTCACTATCGTTGATTTTGCTGCTCAAACACGTTGAATTGCCATAAAGTTAGTACAAAAGCCTCGGCAGCAGCAGCAGCCGCTCAGCTCTTGCCGCCGCAGCTGTTGTCATTTTAAGCGCCATATTTGGCTTGTTGTTATTGTTGCAGCAGTTGCCGCGCCTCAAGTGCAATTTTCAATCATGCAATTTTCCCTCAACAAACCTCCGCTACTGTAAGGGCGCAGCAGACACAACAGCTGATGCTGCACAAATGTCGCAGTGGCCACATTGGCTTCCTATCCTGTAGGTTTCATCGTCGAATCTTTATTTACTTTTTTTTTTTCCTTTCCATATGCTTTTTGCCATTTTGTTGCGCCTCTTGTTTGGCTCGAGCGGCCTGCCAGCCGTCTGTCGTTGCTTTTCATTAAAAATCATTTAATCCACGTTGCCAAAGGCGCTGCCGGAGGTCTTTGCACTGGCGGTCCCTCTTCTGCCTTGTACTTCCTTGCTTTGTGGTTTCCACTGTTGTTTTTCCTTTTGTCGCTTCTTCGAACATCAATCAATAGTGATAGTATGCACGGTATGTCTAGCTGACTTGTATTTCATATTCTTTCTACAGCGGTCACAGCAGCTAAGTTAATGAAGAGAGACAAAGTGACAAAAAGAAGTGTGGTTATTAAAAAGCTGATTACCGATACGACAAAGGCTGGATAATCGATACAGTTGGAAATGTGTAAATTAAATTTGAATTTTTAAAGTACTTTCGGTTGTATCCTTAAGGACTCGGGGAAAGGAATTCATGGAAATTGAAAGGAATTATGAATTTATTTGTCAATATATGCCTGAAGTGCTCACTGTACCGGTATTATGATGGGTGCCTTTTGATATTATTATTTTTATTTATGAGTTTTCGTGATCTTTCATTTTACGAAATCTTTCTAATACTCTCCTGATAGCATTCCTCACTTCTCATACAGTTTTTTTGAACCTCCAAATTTATGATTGCAGCAACTGTAATAGATATTCATGTATAGATTTTATTTTATGAAAATATAGTCAGATAATTCAGTTCATCTTAATATAATTTTGTTTGATCTTCAGAAGTCGTTGGTTCTTTTATAATTAGGCCGAAAAAGCCTCCAAGGTACTTCTTACTATTATTTTATTCAGTGGAATTCACTGATGTCTTTGATGTTATCGTTAATAGTTAAAAGAAAGCTCTAAAAGGTGATAAATTTCATGGTTTCCTACTTTAAAAAAACACAATGCTTTGCTTCATAGCCTGAATTGAAGCGGTATTGTCCGCATAGACTTCAGACTTTGCATATTCCCACAGGAAAAAGTCAAACGGTGTAATATCACATGATTTTGGCGGCCCAAAACATGAAATAATCTGTCTACCGAAGTGTTCTCTCAATAAATCCATTGATTGTTGCGAAGAGTGGGAAAAGGCGTTATCTTGTCGCTGAGATTACGAACTTCAATTTCAGACATCAAATAGTCGGTTATCATGGCGCTATATCGGTCTCCATTGACGTTTACAATCTCACCGGCATCATTTTTGAAGAAATATGGACTGATAAGTGGACTATTTGTGATTTGTACCCAAACAGAATGAAATGACCGCTCTTAAATCTTTTCTCACCCATTGAGCCAGAAATGGACCTTATCACTGAATTTGGGTCGAAATCTTCGGATCTTCTTGGAAATTTTCAAGAGTCCATAGAGTGAAGCGATGTTGCTTGGGCTTCAGTTGTTCCATAATCTGTATTTTGTACGGTTTTCATTTCGCGCCATCCATTCCATACATCGCGTTCTCATTCCATACATCAGTCCGAGATGCTGCGAATGGCTCTCGACTATCCATGGTCTCCGTGTATAATCTCAGCTACCGGTGCTATATTTTTTTCACTGGGTGCTAGACGTGATCTATTCGATCGAATTATCCAATAACGAATGCTGGGTCTCAAGATGTGTGATGGTGTTGCGAATAATACGCTGAGTAGGCTGATTATGTTGACCGTAAGGTTTTTCTTGGATAGAACCTGTTTTTACTTTAAATTGGTCTTTAGGAAACTGAACATAGTGGAATGCAAACCCAAAATAGATCGGAAATATGTGGGGTCAGAATATTACCATTGAAGCCTTTTATTTTTCGAGAGGAGTGAGACTTGGTTCCAGATAAAAATCATTTTTAACCGTTCTTATTAAATGGTCTGGTTTAGTCAATAAGACTTTGAACTGTACAGGAATAAGTCGCAATATTTGGCTTGTATCTTATCAATGCATAATATCAATATCAAAGGCCAAATTCGGAGCTATTACAAGGAAGTCAAAGTATTACATAGGGAATCATCCACCCAACCGGTGGTGTTGTTATTATAGCGACATTATGGAATGCAATAGGTTGAAACCCCGAGTAAGTTCATTTATTTAGACCTGACAGGTTTATGAACGAAATCATAACTTAGTCTAAAAGACTTATTCGAGGTTTTACAGCTTAAAAGCTACCATGGTAATAAAACTCCACTGAGATAAAGTGCGTTTTATTAGACATTTGATTTTGGAATCAAGGCAATATCTTGATTAATTTAAGAGATAAGTAACTTCAAAGTCAAAACTACTATCTGTACAAGTTTTTTTTTGGTTCACTGTATATCGAAAAAAAAATGAAAGTTTGATTATACGTAAACTCTATAAGCTTATAAAGGGGCGGAAAAAATAAGTTCATAAGAAAAGTATTATGGCTGGTTCATTAGGCAAATAAAAACTTGACTGACTGCGACTGTCTATGGGAGTTCCCTTAACAAACAAGATAACTCTACAAAATAAACATTTTTGATTTTTTAATTTTAAACTGTTGCCATAACAGCAAACTATGGGAACGGCATTAAAAAGTTTGAATTAAAACGCGAAATGTCTTTTTTATTTTGTTCCCGAACTACAGCTCATTATTTACCTTCGACAAGTGCACGCCCAACGCCCGCGTTTGGCATTTTGTCAACCCCACAAAATATGCAAAACTTAATTAAATTACAAGTTATTACACGCTTGACATGCAGCCAAGCAAATATTTAATTTAATAATTCATCAGATTGTAAGATAATATTTGCCTAGCATATTAAGCGTAGAGCGATGCGATCGAACAGCGGCAGCGACACCGGCACCAGCAGCAACCGGTGCGCCAACTCACCCACGTCGAAGTCATGAGGGAGTAATCGAGCTCATCAGGCGGTCAATGGCTCAGAGAGGCATACACATATCAATGTATGTGTACTGTGTATTGAGTGAATAGGAAGCCAAGCCGCACGCCGAAGCACGCGCTGTACACGCGACTTGACGCGCGACCAAAGAAAGTGGGATGTTCGCAAAAAAATGTGCGGCTTTTTTACGCTTGTAATGTAAATGTAAAGTAAAGAAACTCTATGGCGGCGGTGTAAATGAACCAGAAGAAATGGATTTTCCGCATGTCAAAATGCATTTTAAAAGATTTTTCTTTTGTTTGCTTTGTGCTAATTGACAAAAGCTATGATTTTCCGTTCGCTGGTGCTTCTTGGTTGTTGGCACAAAACAGGTTTTGTAAAACCCACAAACAAGTTTTCGAAATTAGCTACTGGTAGACGTCATGTGAAGTGTAGAGTTTTACATACACCTCGTAGGAAATTTGAGATATTTTTTTCATAAGATTGGATTGGTTAAAGCTTGATAAACCTTAGTTCGTGGATTCTATGAAATATTTCGAAAAGAATATCAACAATCCGACACGATTTTTCCGACGACAACTCGGAGTTTGCACATATAAAACTTTTTGAGTTAATCAACTTCATAAAGGCCATAGAGTGGTTCAGAGAGGACATTGTAGTGTAAGGGGTTGTAGTCTCGACGAATTCACAATGGACCTGCGAGAGGCCGAGGTGCGTCATCTGACATCCATTATACCCACCTACCTACCTTCTCCAAACTTTAATCCTTAAGTTGTCGCTTTAATGTGAGATAGTTCGACTGAATTCCAAAATAGCCATTGAAACTCAGAGGGATGTATTAAACCTGCTTTCTACTCCGCAGTGGCTTGCTTGCGAGAGACTTTTAAAAGCTGAGATATTAAAATTGAAAGATGACGTTAGAATATAGAGATATGAAAGTATCGGATTTTGTGAACAAGTGTTCGTTAAGTTGTGTCATCTTGGTCGACAATGGGGTAGGGAGTCAAACTGGCAGAAAGACCAAAGGGTCTAATATATATCAATATCAAGAAGAAAGAAAGAAAGAAATAAAGAAGAAAGACATAATAAATGTAGGCTGAGAAAAGCTTTCACTAAAAGCTCATCAGTGGATGGTCGAACTTAAAGCCTGTTAATCTCTCGTATTAAGAGAGGCTTTCAGATATGAAGTCCAAAGAAACAAAATCAAATAAAACTGGTTGTTAATTTATAAAAAATACAGTACGAACACTGACTCTAAGCCGTCAGATGCAAAATACCATATTGGATTTCAGAATATAGTTCGGAATGGATCGGGCCTTGTTTGAAATCAAGTCCTTTCTCTTGGATACATCCAGATTAAAGTACCTTTTCCTATTTATACGAAATTGAGTCTGTTTGGACTACAGTGACATGAGTATCAATTAAAACTTGTTGGGTACCAAGACCAATAACGACAGAACGCTCATAAAATTACGACATATAGTTTCTTGCTCTCTCACTTACCTTTGGTTCTATCCACAAAGCTCTTTTATATTATTATTAAACTTTCCTACCGGGTTACAGTTTACTCATTAAAAATTTTTTATTGTACACCGTCATCTTGTCATATTCAATCATATTTCACCAACACAGAAGCCACCACTTTTTCCCACACCAAACACAGGGATGTACTCCTCGAGCAAACACCATCAGCTATGCACTTTGCCGCAGGTATTCGCACCCGTACGAGTCTTTATGGTGCCCATCTCTTTGGGCGACGCCTTTGCGCTGGACAAAACTATTAAAACGAGCATGTTGCACGCACTTTTCACCACTGAAACTGTGGCAACCACGCCAGGGTGTCGGCAGCCACCGGTGTGTGCGGCCGTAATATAGTTGTTCGCCGAATGCAATGGTCGCGCTGGGACAATGCGGCAAAGTGGCAGGAGCGTGCGTGTTTCTAAAAAATGCGGCAAGGTGCCCCAGGACGGTGGTAGCGTACATGATCAGCGTGAATAGATAAACGATATGCGGAATGATAAATGTAGCAAGTTGAAATTTTTACAATATTTTTAATTGAAATGCAAAAAAAAATTCAGAAAATAAATTAGTTGTTGGGAAATGCGTGTGGGCAGGGCGTGGAAAATTTGGAATATTTGTAATGCAATAAAAAAATGGAAAGTGAGGTTATATACTAAGGATGTCCCAAAGTAAGGAAACCGTTCAAGGAAGTGCATTAGCACGACACGCGTCGCGAGGTCAAACTTAGAGCGCAAAAGAATTATAAAAAAATATAATAACAAACTCAACTGCAACCATTTCCCGTTTAATATATTTTCTAAATTTATTTGCACACAGCATGCAACACTTTGCTCTCCCTTCTCTTACACTGTTGCCACAGCGCAATTGATTTCCAATCTTTATCTACTTTCATTATTGCGCAATTTTCACAGTTTTCCTGCAAATTATCATCCTTCACGCAGCATGCACACACACACTTACAAATACATCCAAACAGCGATATTTTGCCGAATGAAGACGCGTCCTGCCTTGAGAGTTACAGTTTATGGCAACACGTTGAAATTGCATAGAAATCGACACACTGCAGATACTTGAGTTCGATAACAATTACCAGTTGAGTTTGGATATTAATTTAAACCAATTACACACAAAACAATGGGAAAAGTAACTTGGCGCACGGATACTAGATAGCAAGATATAGCGTAAAATTTCTGCGAAAAAAACTAGAAATTAGTGAAAAAAACAAGCAGAAAATAAGCATTGGCAACAAATTGGCGCTAAAATTGCTGGTAAATAAAAAACGAAATACAGACGAGCGAAGGCAGTGTAGTGGGTTAAGAAAATTGTTGGAGGAGACCGACATTGTAAATACGTAAGCTACCAAAAAAATTGCATCAAAAGTTTCACTTTGGTCGCTTTAAGCACAAAAGCTTGCATGACCTTTGGATAAAAGTCTTTTTGCCCCTAAGGTCAGATCCGTCTCTGTGTTGCTTAAATAAATCTTAAATTGTTCTTGATTCCACAGTACCACTTAATCGTTGGTGGTACTTTATTTCAAATCTTACCACTATACTGTACATTTTTTCGGGTTATATAGATCTGCTCATAAAATCAAAGATCCATTCAGAAGACAGTTATCAGCCATCTCTGGTTACTTACTTCATTCATCTTTTTAAATAATTCAACTTATAGTTGTTGCATTGAATATTTTTTGAGCATTTTGGATGGTATACATATGATTTGGTACGAATTTCAGGAAGATACAAATTTTGGTTGTCAGCAAAGCCACCTCTTCATTATTTATAAGAGACATCCAAGCGCCCCTTTAGATGAAACTGGTCACGGCAAAGACCTTTCTGATGTTCTACGGATAGACATATAGGCAGAAAAATAGTAAACCCAGTGACAAACGCCTTTGTTGTTCATGAATTGCCTGTTGCCGAGCTCTCACCAACCCGTCCAAAACAGTAATTTACATTTTGAATTATTGAAAAAATTTCATCAAATTCGTAATCAGCGATCAAATCCAATGAGTTCTTTAAAAAATCGTCCGCCATATTGGATCCGTCTTTTTAAATTTTGAAAAAATTAACACCGGATTCGTAATCAGCGGTCCCCGCCCCGAAAACCGAGTTTCAAGCGAATCCTACCACATCCCATCATCCGATCTGATGGAGTTAAATGGACCTCGGAGTTGGATTCAGCGATCCCAAAAAGATAAGGTACATATAGCAAGACAGGTGTCAGAACCATTTTTTTCGTGTGGCTGTGTTATCAAAGTATTCATTTTGGAATCAGTTAGTTCTGTTTAGGATAGTCTTAGCGATGACTTGATGGTTTAAAAGGATTGTTATGAAGACACCACTTAATATAGGCACACATAAATATACCTAGAAAATCAGTTGTTGTTTGGTTCACCAACATTGAACATTGAAAAATTTTAATAAAAAAGTGTAATCAACGGCCCTCACTTCATTTCTTCAACATCATAACATCAATTTGGATTATGGAAGTAGGTATCTTCTAATATGTCAAAAACAGATTATACGACAGGTTGATTAAAATTTCGTAAAGTGATTAAACTAAAAAAGATTCTTAGACTGTGATTGGAAATCGGTTGAAAATAAGACCAAACTTTAAAGTTAATATCTACGTAGGCAGTCAAGTAGCAATGAAGACTCGTTCCTCGGTTAAAAGTGTTGTGAGTTCCAGGACGGCAGTAGACGGAGTTGCCAGGAACAAGTGGCTATTATTTTACTGGGTGCCAGACCTGAAAGGTATTGAGGGTAACGAGATTTTAGACGTGAATGCCAAAAGTGATGCACAACTATCAACATTATCAAACCCATGCACTGTCTATAAGATCTAGACAGGAGCATGGCAAGGAAGATAATAATAACTGTAGGAGCATGGTTGGAATTCTCACTGTCCAATGTCATGTGGCAGCACATGCCTGTAATATTGACCTGACAGATCGAGATAACTGCAGGAAATGTCAGAGCAAGGTGTAACAGAAACAATGGAACATATCTTGTGCAACGGCTCCATCATTTGGGGGCCTTACAGTAAGAAAATCTGGAAGAGGTATTGTTAGTAAAACCACATAACCTTCTAAAATTCGTGTCAATCGCAGGCTGGATGACTACACCTCGTCGACGACACTCCACCTGGTATCGCAAATGACCAAAACTGGTCTACTTATTGGTCTGGCTTATTGGTCCACCAGAATAACCTAACCTTGAAGTTTTTTGATTTGATTGAATTTCTAACTGACCATCGAAGGAATTTTTTCATCCAACCATGCTTGAAACTTTGACTCCTCTCTGTTGGAATACAACTTTTGTACGCAGTCGCCACAATCCCCTTCTGTCACGCCACTGTTCAATTTTAAACTGTGCGGTGAACGCGCTCTGGTCTTGCTAAATGAGAATTTTCACAGGGCAAATGGCAAAGCAGAGATTCGAGAAATACTATAAATGAAAGGAAATAAAATAAAAGCGATGCTCCAACGAATGCAAAGAAATAAAAATTAGCAAATAGAAGTAGAGCATGAAAAAATAAAGATAACAAACTAATGCTGACAATGGTGCCCAACAGACAACGCCAGCGTGAACAATTTTCACCCACTTCTACACAAGTTGACCCAATTGAAGCGGCATGCAGCCCACCTTCCTCCACCGTTCACTAATTTGCAACCTTCGTCGACAAGCAGGGTCTTCAACAGGCTACTCGATGGCGCCAGCTCATGGAAACTGTTGAATGTGCACATTTTATAAGAAGATTGGCGATAAGGAGTGGGGTGCAGCATATGACACGCGTGCGAAGAAAACGTACCAACGGAAGTTCGTGAGTGATTTGAGCTGCAAACTGAGGCTGCCAGCAAATGGTGACTGGGTGAGTGGTAGCTAGTGGCTAGTGGCTGATGGCTGATGGCTGGTGGCTGTCAATGCGTTTTAGCACTGCTGCAAAATCAAATCAATTAGCTTGAAAATCAATTATATCACAAGTTCTGATGAGCAATGAAATGAAGAAGGTGAGCAAAAAATCTGTGCACTTACAGTTATATGTAAATTGAGGTATGACAGTCAGCAGACGCTCGAGAATTGAAAAGTAGGGTATGCTGTGGCAAGTAAGCGACGTTGGGAGCTACAAACAAAATAACGGTATACAAGTTATTGACCAAATGGGAGTTTACCTTAATGGCCGATGACACTGCGTGAACTGCGACTGAGTTCTAGTGAAGTTGGTTGCTATTGATTGTGCTGCATGCGGCAAGGGAATTGCGCTAAAGGAAGTCAGCGTTGATTGCTTTAAAACTGAGTGAATCCTTTCACGAGTTGTGCGCTATGTCTTTGGATTGGCTAAAGTAATGCCGTAAGTGTATTAGTGGTTCAATCATGCAGATTTTGGATTTTATTTCATTGCAATTAAATGCGAATGGTTATCTGATGCTGCCAACTATGTTGTTGTTATGTATATATTTTTTAGATTTTTAAAGTTTGTAACTTTCTTTCTGCAACAACTGTTGTTTTACTAGTAATTATAATGGAATAAAATGGAGCATTCGAGCTTGAAACCTATTATCAGTCTGAAAATTTATTTAATTTTTAAGAATTTAGTACAATGGTTAATTGACTGCCAGTTCATTCTATTGACCATTACTCCAGTCAAAAAGTTTAATTTGAATAAAGAAATAATACTTTGAAGCAGTTTTAATATACCCTCTGTCACTACAGCTATAACAGGCATAAGATTCTAACAATGTTTAGCTATCTCTTGAAGTAATATAACACAATTGGCGAGACGTCTTACTATAGTTACCTTTTTTGCCATTGAAGTGTACCCAGTTTCTAGTCATACCGCTAGCTTCTAGTCAACTGGCTTCTAATATTATTGATATTTGCAATATGCCAACAGTTTCTCCACAAAAAATTTTAAAATTATTCGAGGGATTACCGAGTTCGCAAGGAAAGCTGTTCCAAAACTTTAGATATCAGACTGATTTTCAGAAGAATTTCTCCACAAAGTAATGCTATTGTGTAAGGAATCCAACTCTTCAACTTCTTTTTGTCGTTGTTTTGTTATATTTTGCCGACTTTTGAAATACATATATGGTTCAATGATGATACTCAGAGTGAGTAAAAAAAAATATAATAGAAACCTTCCCAAAGTACCTACTTCACTTCACTTTTTTGTTTAAAATGTGGCTTTGGTTTATGTGTAAACTGAACTGGTCAATGATCAAGATTATCGACCTTTAAAGGAATTTCCGAAAGAAGAAAATATCTAAAGCAAATGCAAAACAATCTCCTAAAGCTTATATACAATTGTCACATGAGAAAAATAAAGAAAGAAAGTTCCTTTAGAATCACTGCACAAACAGCGCAGCAATTCCAAATCAACAGGCTTTCCAGCAAGATAGGTACAACGGTAATACGCGATTTGTTGTTTCTAGCGACAACAACTACAAAATATCGCACTCAACGCATTTGTTAATCTACATAGCGTACTCTATCCATATACGTGTCCATGCTAGTCTGCTGGCGCACCGTGTCATCATCTTTACGCTTATTGAGCTTGGATTAAATCTTGCATACTTTGGATTCGATTACATTTCGCTGGACGTGACCAGCATATTGGCGCACCTATCGATGTGCCAACGCATAGTGCTTTTAAGCTCCGATTGCAAGGGAAATAAGCGACAAAGGAATGAGCAGTTTTTTTCGTTGAATGAGTGGATGCGGGATCAACGAAGAGGGAACGTGGCGTTCGTTGCGCGACTGACCGCCTACGTGACTCAGCTGAAAGTGCGCAAATTTCGCGATATTTGTCTACTAACACTAACTGCGATTTTAGCGAAAAGTTTAAGTTGAATTTTTGGCGCAATGCAAATTCACTGCCGTAGCTCGTATTCCTTTATGGCGGCGAAGAAGTTAAATGCGCTCGTTCAAAATTTAGAAGCGTGAAAATTCAATTAATTTTTCAAATTTGATGCAAAGTTCTAATCAATATGCTTGACAGCATCAGCCACGCCGCCATCGTGCGATTCACCTATTTTCTAAAACTTGCTGGGCGCGCGTTATCTACAGTCTCACGCTGGAGTATAGTTATTTTTTTCACTTGGTTTTTTATTTTTATTTTATTAGCAGTACACTGCTCATCTTCAGCTCTCTCATTTACTTGGCGTCAACTTTAGCCTACCACCCACTAGCGCCCCAATCGTCACGCCTCCCCCATCAACACGTGCGCTTTTTCAATTCATTTCAATTAGTTGCCATTCTCTTGAAATTTTAGTTCAGTTGTAAATTGTCATTTAATGTTCAAATTTGCTCATAAATTGGCGTAAATTAATGCAGCTATGAGTTGTAGTGGTGGTATTGTGATGGCGCCAAGGACGCGCGTTTCAAAAGATTTGCGCCAGATTCGAGTACTCCTACATTTGCAGAAGCCATGCTGTGCGCCGCTGCTCATCTCAGGCGTAAAAACTCTTAAATCTTTGCTTTGGCGCCAACTTCGTCCATTTGCCGGAGTGCGCGGATTTGTGGCACTGGCGTGTAGGATGTTCATTCATCAACACATTCAAATGAATTCAAATGAGCTTGGCGCGCGTTGTTTCCACGGCTACTGTGGCGCTGGTTGGGCCTGGAACGTGGCTGCTCGGTATATATATTCATAGCTAACCCTGTAGAGAAATGTGCTGGTCCAAAATCGGTTTCGCTTTATGGAATCAAGTTCCATAACTTATTCGTCTAAATTTTTCAAATAAATCTACTCATTCCATCAAATTGCGTAAGCGTTTAGAGGTCTAATAATTAAATAAACTTTTTCAGTCCATATTGCTTCACCCGGCTAAAGGCCCCGACCATGTGTTAAATCCAGATCAGCGAAAATATCTTCAACAGACTCAGGAAGTCGAACACCATTCAGGAATTTGAAGAGTGACTACCTCTACCTTGGGCCACTTGCGCTAAATACACTGTCTTCGAGTGAGCCCGCCAAAGGCTGGAGAACAACCAGCACCTCAGCAGTAGCGAGGTCTTTCTGGCACACAGTGGCTTGAATGTACAGCTGCTTTCGCTTAGTTAGGCTTATCCCTCCGCGATCATTGGTGTGCTTACTGGGCATTGTCCAATAGGCACACACGCTAGTTGCCAAATCTGTTTGAACGAAAGCGAAGAGGATTCATCCAATGTCCAGCATTTGCCAGACTTAGGTTATAGCACCTCGGTAGGTATATCTTCGGCGAACACAGTGAAGTGACTGCAATCGACATTAGCCGACTTAAGGACTATATCACAGAGTCAAAGCGCTTTTTCACATTATAAGGGTCTTAGTGATCCGTTAGGAGGTTTCCAGGTTTCACAGTCTACCCCTTAACCTAACCTAAACTAACCTGAAGTATGACTTATGATACGAGACCCATTTAACTAACGAGGTCGTTTGGAGCATCTAAATTTCTGATTGTTATTAATTTAATTAGTAACCATTTCCCTACTGGGTATGTACTCATATTTAATATGTATTAAGTAATTGTGCAAAAAAATTAGCAATTCTTACGAGTTCCACCAGCATAGTGTATTTATAACTTTTGTAGTCAGCATGATAACTGGGTCATTGTATGATTATCATTATGCCACTTAATAGATGGATAAGTGTGACTTTTATATCCTTCATGAGCGGCACAATACGCTTCACAATTATAAAGTTAAAGAATCAAACTTTACTAGAATAATTCGTAAAAATTCAGCTTAAGATTTGTATCCAAAGATAGCTATTATTTAAGTTTTCGTAAGTCTTAATGAATTTAATTTCTATTGGCTTAATTATTTAAATCAAACTTTGTGAAAGATTTCTTTACAATTAGAATAACGTAAAAAAAAGTAATTGAGACGAGCTAATCTTAGTACTAATATTCAAAGGGCATGAAAAGTATTGTAAAGAAAAGTATACACTCTTTATTTGATGTAGGCAACTCGAACGAGATTAGAAGCGAATCCACCAAAGGATTTCTTCCTTCTTACTATTTGGCGCCAACTGGTAATAACAAGTGAAATCAGATCACTTTCCATGCGCTCTTTCTAACAGAGTGGAGGTCTTCCACTTTCAAAGCGGGAGTGTTTGTATCTATTCGAACAACATGACCTATTCAGCGAAGCCGCGGTCTCTTTATTCGGTGAACTACATATGTCAATATCGTCATATATCTTTTACAGCTCATCGTTCCATCGGTATTCACCGTTGCCAATGTTCAAAGGACCATACATCTCCCGCAAAACCTTTCTCTCGAAAACTCCTTTTATCGCCTCATTGGATGTCGGCATCATCCATGCTTCCATACATCGGGACGGAAATAATGACCGACTTCTAGACTTTGGTTTTTGTTCGTCGAGAGAGGACTTTACAATATCATATGTTATATCCTTACATAATTGTAAATAAAGTTGTACAAAGTTTAATTTAGAAAAGCTTTAGGAAGAGTCCTTTGAAGAAAAAAGTTCTACGCTCTTTCAGCTTAGATAAAAGAATAGTCATTTAAACAGCTCTGCTGAGAAGTTATGTTATTTGCTATATAAGTACTCTCAACCCCTTACAACAAACGAAGACATTATAGTTGTATAAGATAGATCAATGCGTCGTCTTTAGGTACCCACCATCAGTATTACCAAGCGAAATCCGTTTCCCTGTATAAGATAAAAATATATTACCTGTATTTTTTGTAAATATTATATATATGTATATTTTTTCCAAAACTTTGCACCTCCTCTTTCGATTTCAATTCACCTATATTTGCGATAAAAATTCGTTTTTATCAGTTTAAGTGTGCCATATACAATTGTCTTCATGCATGTCCTCTATGGTTTCATGCAGTTTATCATATCTGATACGCTTTGTAGTTCACACCAATTTATTCAATAATTTCATTCATCTGTCAAATTTAATTTATCGATTTCCCTGCTAAATAATTGCTTTGATAGTTTTGCTAATTTTGGTTTATTATGAGGAATTTATAGGGGTTGGTTTTGGAATAATAAGTAGTGATCACAATTTTTGGAGGTGGAAAGTCATCTATTGTTGCAAATGCTTATTCTTCGGAGTTTGTAGAGATTTTTCGAAATCGAGATAGTTGAAATCGACTTTTTTGAATCACTTGACTTCATTTTTCTTTTTTAGGTAGAAATTGAATATTTGGCATATTATGTTTTCTTAATTTAAATTGCTAACAACTCATTATACAATTTTAAAAGTTGTTTAATGTCATCAAGAATATAATTAAATAGAGCAAAAAGGTGTAGACTAGTATTATCAAAATCTGAACTAAGTCAGAAATCAATTATTTTTCAGTTAACAAAATAATTATCGATAAGCTTCAAGAACTGAAAAGTCTTTGAACCAACGAACTGGCATTGATATCTCGACATCCTTTCAAACCAATAATGAATAGTAATATGCTTTATGGTTTTTTTTAATCGATGATATAATGATTTATATAATTTTTTGATTTTATATTCGCGGTCGTCTACATATAAAACAAATTCCACGTGGCGAGCCCCGAACTTTATCTGAAAAATACCTTTCACCCCTAGTAGTATATGAATAGAACTTTTATTTAGCTAGACAGTTGTAAAGAATATGACGATTTGTGGGGGAACCTATTAAATAATTCTGTATCCTTGCATCTCGCATCTAGCATTAATTAGGAGCAGAATGTTTCAAAGTACCGTCTTTAACTCTCAGGGTCTTAAATATACTGTTGATGGGATTCCTCTTCGTTGATTGATTGTTCGTGATCTTGGTGGCATCTCCAAAATTCTTTGATATATTGACCTTCGATATCGACGTAATTCAAACTTCGTCCTGAAAGCATTTGAGCCTACTATCCAGCGCAATGAAGTATTTAGGTTGATGTCCATATACATATATCGTCCTCTGTTCCCTATAGTATCCAACATATGTTCGAAGTATTAATAAATTCTGCATATGCTCAAATATATTTACATACAGAATATGTATTGCTTGTACTCCTGCGTGGGCAAATATTGTATGAATGTACTCCGTCGATTTGCCTCCCAATTATATTAGTAAAATAATATGTGGCTGGTATACCCTGGAGAGTACAACAAAGCATTGAAAAATTAATTAAATTAAAATAAAAATGGCAAAATGGTTTTACAGCAGCGTGGAAATGTGTTGGCAAAGGACAAATGGGACATGATAACTCCCAACAGGGAGGATTCTACGATATAACATATATATACCTATACACTAATGAATGTGCATATTTGCTTCATAGGGAAAGCTATACAAAATTTAGATTTCTATATGTTTCTACGCATGTCAGTTCAACTCTCGAGGTATGTGTGTGTGTGTGTTGCTCCGTGTGGTGCGTGGCCTGCCTCAATACTTCAAATTACCATCGAGTGTTAAATTGATTCGATTTGCGCAGCTGTGTCGTTGCATAGACAGATAATAAGTAATGCGAAACAGCAATACAACAACAACAACAAAATTAACGCTGATAATGCTGATGCTGTCGTTGGCACCGCCAATGCCATTTCCGGCTAATGGTGGTGGCAGTGGCAACGGTGGTCACTGCTAATGGTAATCGTGTGCTAGGCAGTGCTGGTTGTTGCTATTGTCATCATTATTTTTTTTTTCGTCGGTGGTGGTGGTGATTTTGATTTTTCATGCTTATCGCACTTAGACATACATACTCTACCTGCCCGCCGTTGCCACCAGTATTCAATAAACGTTTTTGTCTACAGCCTATTAACTAAAATGTCCTGCAAACGCCACACAATCAATAAATATGTAGGTAGGTATGTGTGTATGTGGCTGCGTGTGTACGCATCGTCAATTTGACATGTGTGTCACTAATTGTTTGGTCAGCATTCAAAAACATGTTCGCCTTCATCACCCAGTCGCGCTGTAAATAAATAAATTTCACAGTAATGTTGTTGTTGTTGCACGCGTTGTTTTTGTAGGTGTATAGGTGCCCCTTCGTGATTCTTCTGCATGTGCGTTGGTGTCTGGTTTTGAGGGTCCTACTTTTGGTGGCTACGCATTGTGTATGAATGGCCTTTAATGTGATTTTCGTTGTGGCTGCAGTGGCATTTGATTTATTGTTGTGATGTGGCGCTAAATGCTTTTGTTATTGCTGTTGTTGTCGATTTTTTTTTTTTGGAACACATCACACCTTATAGGAAATGCTTTTGTATAAAAATCTAAAAATTAAATTGGATAAGGCGTCTCACGTTCTTCATCACAAATTTCTGTAATTCACTACCGAGTGAAATTCAAGCAAATTCACTTTCAATCCGGTATTTGGTATATTTGGTGTACTGAATTTTGATTTTGATTTGATTTTCTTTCAATTTCAACATTTTTTTTTAATTTTCACTTTCACTCGGATTGTAGAATGTTCATTCAGGACGGACATAATCAAACTTTATATGATTCAATACTTAACGAGCTTTGAGCTTCGTAAATGTAGATGATTCTGCAGACCCATAACAAGTCAAGTCAACAAGTCTTACATTCATCTTCTTGCTCACAGTTCATATTTCAAGTAAATATTGTCTATAAGGATTCTAAACACTCATTGCTCAATGTAACCACATATCGGATATCAATTTGCCAAAATTGCTAGAAGAAGGTGTAGTAGTTTTATACATGCGCTTTCTTACGGACCCTCAAGTTTTGTAGGACCAAGGGTACATTTTTTTGGATCTTATACCAACAAACGATATGGAGAACTATCTGGAATCAAGACTGGTTTTGGCAAGTTTTTATATTTTCTTGTGGAAAACTGAATCATATTATCGATTTATAAGAGCTCTCCGCCTATACGAGATGTCGGATAACTCAGAGAACAAGTCTACATTTGTCTGGGGTTTTTGGTTATTTTATTATTGACCACCAATATCCAAGTTGGTCATTTAAATACTCTTACACTCCTCTATTACTAAGAAACGTTAACAACGTTTCTAAAAGTTCTCTAAAGCAATCCGATATATTTTCCCACAGGGTATTGTGATTCTAAAATTCGTATGTACATATAAATCGCATGTTCTTCTTTGAAATTGATTATGTTCTCATTCTTGTCAATCCGGTAAATTTAAGGCGCTCACTCCAAATAGCTAACAATTAGCACTCATTTCTTCATTGACATAGTAATATGCAATTGCTTGTTGTTGATAAATAGCTAAGTAAATAATTAACGAGTAGACCACAGACAGATTAAATGATATGTAATGCAAATTAATTTCTCCTGACTTGTTTTTTAGGTTCGCAATTTGATGATAGAAAAAAGCAGTTGACGTGGCCTGAGAACAGCTCCCATTTAAGCCCGATCGATAACCTATGAAGAAACAGATAGCTGCACAGAAGCCGAAGATCGAAAAAGATTTAGATTCTGCCCTTACGAAGAAAGCAAAAGTTTATATCGAGGTAGCAAGGATTTAGACAAAAGGAGACGCAATAAAGTATTGATTGGATCATTTCCCAATAGAAAGGGTAAAATTATGAAAAAAACAAACAATTGGAACATTACACCTTTCAATGAATTTTGTGATAAATATTGTAGAATATTCCTCCCTCCTCAGAAATTTATCTAAACAGCCTTTTTTTCATGTTCAACCCTTCATAAATATGTGATCCTTTTATCACCGTCCATTCGACCCATTAAGGCATATCTATGATAATTAAAATTAAGTTTATAATCCTCTCTTGTTTCGTCCAGTATTCTATAAAATTTGTTAAAAAGTATTTCTTCAAAACATTTTCATCAAATCTTTCGAAGAAGATATTGATCTTGACTTTATTTCTAAATGATTCTTAATGGTCATGTTGTCAAGCTCTTGGATTTGTTGATATACATAAAAATTTTTATATGGTAATTCTGCAAACTTTCGAGACGAATATTAAAGCGTGAAAATAGATTTGTATACGTAAGTAAATAACATTGCATTATGTACTAATTATGATGCCTTGCAATAATTATGTCTGAATATGTCTTCGTATATTTACTATATATAGTAGTTATTTGCATATAAGCGTCTGAGATATAAATATAACATACGTTATACCTAGTAGTCATAACAACCACTTATAAATTACTTTACAACTAGTCTGAATTGCAAACTTAACTAGACAGCAAACTGAGCGCTTTCCGCATAAGCAGCTCTAATTTTTATTTATGAATTCAATTGTCAGAATTCCAATAGAAACATGCGAATCTCACATCAGTCAAACAAATTTAAAAAATATTAAACTTTGCGCCATAGTTCTTCCGAAGAATAAACAAGTAGTTTTCTGCTGAGTTTCTGACTGTTTAGATTTTTCACAGTTATTTCTTATTGTTGACTATATTGTCTGACTAGTTCATTACTTTACTGCAAAGTGGATATGATATATACATATAAGATATGCATGTATATTCCAAACAGTGCATTTCTGCATTGGTCATAACTTAGCGAGCATGTGAATTGCTCTGCTCCGTATTTACCATAAGCAAGGCAACAAATCATCTGTGACCCCAATTATGTACGTAGCCATAGTATTATATCAAATTTAATTAAATCGTGTTTAGTGGACGTTTATTGGTGCGTTATTGTCAGACACTTAAGGCACTCAAAGTGATAAGTGTGTGTGTGTGTGATAAATGTTTATGTAGTGTTAAATGGTATCTGCTAAGGTATTATAACACAATTCGCTGATTTGAAAGTGACTGAATGTAGTCTAGAATATCATACAAAAAGTCCCTTTAAAGTGTTGAGCTTCAGCTCAGCAATGGCTTGACTTTGTCTGAATCGGAGTTGATGAAAGGGTTATAGAAATATCAAAGCTAGTCCAAAACCCTAGCTGTTAGATACTACTGTATAAGACTACAGAATAAAACGTTATTTGTTGAAAAGAAGAACTGAATAATTGATTATTTAAAATATGAATTGCGACTCCATCGTAGTCGGTCCATTTCAATGACGGTCAGAAATTTTACCACAGTTGTAATAATGGTTGAAATTGACAGGATAGTTTTAGAATGAAACAATATAAAAATTGCAAAATCACTCTCAATTTCTAAATATTGTTTCAGTTTTACATTTTTGAATCGCTAACAATTCGTTTGAAAAATAGAGGTTTCTATATGCATATGCTGAAAAAAAAATGTTTCAAAACCTTTTCTCACACACTTTGGTGCCTCGGCTGACATTTTGACAGATGAGTGAAACTGTCAATGTGTTGATGTTGATGACGATGATGTTGCGTAGAAAGGGCCTGATGAGAATGACTCTTCAATAACGTCCCCACTTAAGGACAACCACAAATGGCAGTGATGAGTTACGTTGCAAAGCAAGGAAGAATAAGGAGTTTTCAAAAGAATTTGTATGAGAGTAGTGGTGGAAAATAAAGTAAACATACACGCAAAGGTAATGTGATATTTGCTTTCTACTTTTTTGACTTGTCATGCGGTTGAAATATAACAACCTACGTACAAAGAAAGCAACAAATGTTGCAATAATGCAGCAAATATGCAACATGCCACAAAAAGTCAAAAACAATTAATGGTTTATATGTAAGCACTAGCACTTGTCGCATACACTTTTCACGCTTATTATGCTGTGACATACCGCGCGCCCCCGCGTTAAATGCCGCCTGCGTTTGCTGCCGTGCCGCAGACACTGCTGCTTTTGCTCTTCCAGTGCGTTAATTACGCGTTAAGCTGTCAACTGACATGGGTACGTGCGGCAGGCAGTAATTTTTATCACCGCATCTAGCGTGGCATAAACGCGTAACAACAACAACACCAATGACAACATGCCGCATATGCTTGACAAGCGTAAGCGTCTTGAGAATGTCAAAGTTGCGTGAGATAGTGGCGATGTGGGAGACAATCGCATACGTACACACACACACTTGACAGCAGCAGCAAAGTCAACTCTTTACATAAAGAGTACAAAATAATCCGCACTAAATAACGGAAAACAGCGTATAGTTGCATGCAACACTTATCTACCTACCTGCGGGTTATTTAGGCAGGTTTATTATATATTGCAGGTTTATTTATATTTGAGTATATAGTTTATCTATATATAAACCCGAAATGTCTACTTTGACAGTTGAGTGAAAACACACGCTTCCTCCGCACACTCATTCTCTCACTCTCTCACTGCCGCACCACCGACCGACAGCTCACCCATGCTCATTTGCATAGTTTTCTTTCTGTCAATTTGTTGCATTTTTAATCGGCTGTCAACGTTGTTGGAAAGTGTGATGTACATAAATCTTGTTTGTAATGCCGTGGTCCGTCGCCGTGGAAAAAAAGGGGCGCAAATTATTGACAGTTGATTTACAA
The DNA here is from genome assembly GCA_031772095.1 of Zeugodacus tau. Lineage (NCBI taxonomy): Eukaryota > Metazoa > Arthropoda > Insecta > Diptera > Tephritidae > Zeugodacus > Zeugodacus tau. Next base: position 16,776,059 of record CM062651.1, on the reverse strand, counting down.
GTCAAATTTGACAAACTCCGCACTCATTTCCTGCTTTCGTTTTGTTTTAATTTCACTACAATTTCACTTTCTGTCGCTCGCTTTAGTGATCGCTTACGTTTGTCGTTTAATTATGGAAATTTGAGTACCTGAATGAACGCACTTTCAATTACGGAGGGTAAAATGCGTTCGGTAACCCTTGTCCAGTATTTGTTCGGAGTTTTCGTGTGGGAATTTTATGTACAGTTTTGTAAAACTGTCTACTTTCATAGACCGCCTTCAGTTTTTCACACCTTCGATAAATATTTGTGTGAGCTTGTCATGCCTTTGGGAGTCTTTCCTGTTGGAGTAATCGCGTATTTAACCTATACTAATGGTAAAGTCGAACTAACATGAAAAATAACCACATATATGGGATCTGTATTTCCCTTCCCTTTGCAGGCAGTAAATCTAATCTGTGTGGTCCAAATGAAAGTGGTATGCCATTTTCTCTTTCGCATTGTTTCCCTAACTCAACAAACTGATTTTATAGTTCCTTACTTACGTTTTTCTAAGCATTAGAGGTTAAATCCATTTGCGAACTCCTAAAAAATCTGGCAACATTAGGAGCGACGAACTTTGATGAATGCTTTGTAGTGTATTTTTCCAAGAATTTCAAGGTTTAGATTATACTTCCCATTTATCATAGGACTAATGGTTATATAAAAGACGAAATTTTTGCAATTTCCCAATGTTTGACAACTAAAACTCTGACTTTCTAAATAAAAGAAAAGAGTCCAAAGGAGGAATTTACTTACATACTGAATCGCTATGTCTTTCTGGCTCGCGTTGGATTGGAAACTTCAATCCTTCCAGTTGTTGTCGATTAGGAAGTTTTATCTCACCATCAATGACTGTGCTTACTGGTCATTGTCAAATAGGTTAGGTGAGGTTAGAGATAAAGCCAGAAGCTAGTTGCCAAATCAGCTTGAAGGAAGCCGAAGGTGAATTATTAAAGCACTTCCTCTTTCTATTTTCAGCATTCGCCAGACTTAGGTTAAAACAATTTGGTAGGCACATCCTACCCAGCGAAGTTACTGGAATCGACATTAGCCGACTTAAGAACTTTATAGAAGAGTTCAAGCGTTTTGTCGAATCATAAGGGTCTTAGCGATCTGTCTGGATTATCTGTGTGTCACAAAGGACTGTCGAAGTCTTATTAGTGAGACTCTCTGCAGTTGCGGGGATCTACCCCTTCACCTAACCTAACATAAACTAATGTCGTAGCGACTGAAAACATTTAAAAAAAAATTTAGGTAAGCTCCCGAGTTAACAGTTCTTAGCTGGATCCCTTCGGTTGTATTTGCTCGATCTTCATGAAAGATATTTATACATCCGGATGTCCGTTGAGGAACCCTCCATTTCCTTCTTTCGACAATATGTGTAGCTTAGTTAAATTAGTTTAAAATCGACATTCTTTCACGAATTCCGGATTGCTTGTGCGCGACTTGTGTTCGTGGAAGACCATGTTAATTCATTTTACTCAAATTCTGTCCTTGTCTTGATCTTTTGATTCACGTTGTTATGAGTATATCATATTTTCGTAAATAAGAAATAGAGTTTATTCTTTGGTTGATTAATATTCGTTTTCAAAAAAAAATAATTATTTCTATAACTAGGAACTAATTATACAATTAGTAAACCCATCCACCAAATCTTGGAAGAGACCGTGAAAAAAGGAACGACACACACCATCTCTTTGTCGATTTTAAAACTGCTTTCGACAGCATATAAAGGAGTTGCCTTTATGCCGCTATGTCTGAACTTGGTATCCCTGCAAAACTAATACGGCTGTGTAAGCTGATGTTGAGCAACACCAAAAGCTCCGTCAGGATCGGGGAGGACCTCTCCTAGCCGTCCGACACTAAACGAGGTTTCAGACAAGGTGACTCACTATCGTGTGACTTCTTTCACCTGATGCTGGAGAAAATAATACGATCTGCAGAGCTAAATAGAGAAGATACAATCTTCTATAAGAGTATCCAGCTGCTGGCATATGCCTATGATATCGATATCATGGGAAACAACTCCCGCGCCGTTAGTTCTGCTTTTCCTAGGCACCAGCATCAACACCAATAACAATGTCAGCCTTGAAATCCAACGCTGAATCACTCTTGCCAACAGGTGCTTCTACGGACTGAGTAGGCAATTGAAAAGTAAAGTCCTCTCTCGACGAACAAAAACCAAACTCTACAAGTCCCTCATTATTTCCGTTCTACTTTGTGGTGCAGAAGCGTGGACGATGCCAACATCCGATGAGACGGCACTAGGAGTTTTCGAGAGAAAGGTTTTGCGGAAGATTTATTTAGATTTTATTTAGACATAGTTCAGCGAATAAAAAGACAATGGCTATGCTGGCTAGGTCATGTTGTTTGAATGTACCAAAGTGCTGCAGCTCTGAAAGTGTTCGATGCAGAACTCGCTGGTGGAAGCCGAGGAAGAGGAAGACCTCCACTCCATGGAAGGACCAAGTGGAGAAGGACCTGGCTTCACTTGGTATTACCAATTGGCGCCAAACTGCCAAAACGAGAGATGCGTGGCGCGCTGTTGTGGACAAGGCTATAACCGCATAAGCGGTGTCTCCGCCAGACAAGAAGAAGAAGAAACCTTTTCTGGATTGTCTATCGATATACCAAAGTTCAGCTGTTCTAAACATTTCTGTTATTTCTTAAAAGTGGGTCATAGACTACCACAGAGCGGGAGTCACCGTTACAACTAACTCTCTACAAGTTTTAATGAACTGTGAAGCTATCTCACTATACGGTTATAAAAACATTTAAATAAACTATAAAATAATAAAAAGACCGTAATAAATTTGACCACCCATTAAGTTTGAAAAACTCCGAAGCCTAACGCTTTGTCTTTCAATATACAAATTAAAACGAAAAGCGGCCAACCAATATTTTTTATCAATACTTAGATAAACTATAAATGTCACTTTTACGACGATTGTAACAAGAAAACACATAAACTGTTGAAAATAAAATGAAAATGTAAGCAATCAAAAGCGACGAAGTGAAAGCTAAGGGCATAGTAAGGTGAGGAGACCTAGAAAAGTGATGAGCTGAGCTAAAAAGCGCAATGCGAAGATTTAAAAGCGGAAACTGAGCCACCTGCAACACGCCAGCAGCAATCAATAGGAGAAAAATATTGATGAGCAGTTGAAGAAATGCACAATTGTGCTATGCATACAACTATATGACTATGAAATTTAATTTGTGAAATTACACAGGTTGCCTAGAAGACGCTCCGCATGCCGGCAGCGGTGGCAAAGCAGAGCCAGTGGCAACAGTCGGCAACATAATCGTAACTTAACGTGAAGTAATGGTGCCGAAACGCTGGTGGTGTAAAAAGGGGAACTAAAAAAGAGATGGCTGTAACACACACACAGAGAAACCCCTACAAACGACAGTCGTAAAGGGCTGAACTGAGCGCCAATGCCAACCAATGTGGCAAGAAATGCATCTGTTGCAACGTGTCGTTGACAGCGTCCCCTAACGCCTAGTTGCTCACTAATATTGGCAGCTGATTGCCGACTTTTTTGTTGTTGTTGTTATGTTTGTTAGTGCCGACTTGGTTGTTTTGCTCTTGCAATAAAATTTTATGACAATCACCAATGAGTGCAATGTAGCAAATCGAATGTTGCCGGTGGTAGCAACTACACCAGCAGCAGCAGTGGCAGCAGGCGTTGTGCCTCTAAGTGACTGGGCGCGTCATAGTTGTTACAGACCCTACACATACAATAACAAATAGTACCATACGCTTTGCCGACATGTATGCAATGTGGCATATCGCCGCCTGGAGGCATCACTTTGAAGTTGCCTCTCTCCACTGTGTGTGCTTTTTTACACGATGCGCAGGTGAAATTGTTTGATGCTTGGTGTAGACATGTTTATTGTGCTCGCTTGATTGTGCACATGCATGTTGCATGTACTACTAGTTTAAATATTATTGGTATGGCAAACAAATTTATTGTTGCAAGCAGCTGGGTGGTGCAACGAGCTCAAGTGCTCGTATATTTAAGGGCAATTGGGAATGGGTCAAAACAAATGTTTGCAGCAGCGCTTTGTTTTATTTGACGCAAATATCGGGTCATAAAGCATAGCGTCACTATTTATGAGTGGACTGTAAAATGTGTTGCAAGTTGCTGCTGTAAAAAATGAGTATCCGAAAAATAACTATAACTATTTTGGGCATTAAAATATATGTATTGCTTTGTTGTTTACTGTTAACGACTCGTAACATTTTAGTTTATCACTGGAAAGCTAAAATATATAGATTTTCTGTAATTGCTGCATGTTATGAGCTAGTGCAAGTTGAGATGTGTTTGTTTGTACTTCAGAAGACCGATGGCTACTGAGATATATCGTTTCTCTTAACATACATCAGCGTGTGAACATGTTTCCCGTACATTTAAACTGAGTCACATCTAGTTCAACAAGCGATTTATAAGACATTCAAGTTAACTCTAAAGTAATTTTTTGGTGTCGGTAACAAATTTTATGTCTCAAATTAAAGTTCTGTCACTAGTCCTAACAGTAGTACGATGTAATATTGCCGTTATATTAAAAACTTACAGTAGGTGGTCCTTTATAAAAGTGTACAGCTACTGGCGTACGCTCATCATTCCCGTCCTACTTTATGGTGCAGAAGCGTGGACGGTGTCAACATCCGATGAGACGACAGCACTAGGAGTTTTCGAGAGAAAGGTTTTGCGGAAGATGTATGGTCCCTTAAACATTGGCAACGACGAATACCGCAGATGATGGAATGATGAGCTGTATGTGACGAAAGTGCCCCAGCTCTGAAAGTTTTTGATGTAGTACCCGCTGGTGGAAGCCGAGGAAGAGGGAGACCTCTACTCCGATGGAAGGACCAGGTGGAGAAGGACCTGTCTTCATTTGGTATTACCAATTGGCGCCAAACTGACAAAAGGAGAGATGCGTGGCGCGCTGTTGTGGACTCGGCTATAACCGCGTAAGCGGTTTCTACGCCAGTCAAGAAGAAGTAGGTGGTTCTTTATATCAACTTTCAAGATGGATATATTTTTTGAAACATCGAAGTAAGTTTCTTCCGCTGTACCATAATATACAGTGACTAAAGGAATTTCTTGGGTTTCTTTGTATAATGTTTTCCATTCCTTCATTGTGGCAGTGCTGATCTAAAACTCATTTGGATGAGGTTTGAGAATGACTGCTGTACCCACTCAATATATAGACTCAAAGCCAGACTAGGTAAAAAAAAGTGTCCTCCTCCTAACAAAGATAGTTTCAGCACATAATACTACATACGTAGAGATGTTTTTGAAAACACAATATATTAATAGGTATTTTCTAATGAACCTGATTTTGAATTCATTCTGAGTCAGTGTCCTCAACCATAAGTGCGCTACGTCCAATTTATGGTCGTCATAATCGTCCTGTCAAATCAACAAATGAGCGTCGGTAGTGTCGAGAACGTTCCTGCCACTAGCGCATCAATTGAGGAAGACCCATATCAGTGTCTCACACGTCGTTCTCAATCTTTGGGCCCCTCTTTTACGTGGGGCGAATATTGCAAAAAGATCTTGGCCTACATCCTTATAAGATCAAATTGACGCAAGAAATGAAACCGCTTGACCACCACAATCGTCGTATGTTCGTGAATTGGGCTGAGCAACAACTTGAAAATGATCCGGATTTTCATCGAAAAATCATCTTCAGCGATGAGGCTAATTTCGGGATGAATGGCTTCGTGAATAAGTGAAATATGCATTATTGGTCAGGCAGCAATCCACACGTACTCCATGAGTCACCATTGTATCCCCAAAAATTACGGTTTATTGCGGTTTATGGGCCGGTGTCATTGAGCCGTACTCTTTCGTGATGATCAAGACCGCTCAATGATAACCGAACATTGTTGGCCGGAACCGATTTATTGCAAACCAAGTTTGGGGAATGTGTTATCTCACGAAATGGCTCTATCAATTGACCGCCTCGATCCTGTAATTTGACGCCGTTAGACTATTTCCTTTGGGGCTACGTCAAGTCTATGGTGTATGCCAAGATGTCAGTCACAATTGGTGAACTTCGTACGAATATCGAACGTGAATTTGCAGCAATATCGTCCGATTTATGCTTGAAAAACGTCGACAATTGGGTTCAGCGTCAGGACTTCTGCAAGCGTGCCCGTGGTGGCATCAAATATTCTTTCACAAGAATAAATAATTTCATTGATATCCTAAACCGTTTGTGTTTTAAAAAGGAATTTTTAGCGCTCTTATTGAAAAAACCCTTTAGCTTGTTTGTCGGAAAATCAGAGAAGAAGAACATAGAAGCTAGAACTGTGGAACTTTTAATCGTTAGTTTATGTAACATGGAGAAAAATAATCCGCAGTCTGAACAGAACAATATAAGGATAATATCAGAAGCAGTTCGTCTGGGCTTCGAAGAAAATGGATCTTAAATATAAATTCTACCAGGCATAATCCGGGATATTTTAAAATCACAAATCAATGTTTATCGGACGGAATTTTGGGAATATTGGATTCAAAGATTCAGTAATTTTGATCTCAGTGCTTCTTTCGTGTATTAATTTATCCTTATTATTATACGAATATCTATACTGGAATCAAGAAATAAAAATGGTTTCAAAACTCCTCCCCTCAAAAGATTTTGCAGAGAACATCTAACTTTATCTAGTTCAGGTTGTGTAACATATTAATAATTAATGTAAAACATGTGCGTATTCGTAATACATTATTTTCTATGCGATTTCAACATTGATAGACGAATTTCTTCGCTTTATCATTTTCGAAAATTGCAAGAAATCTGTTCTAATGAAAAAGATTCAACAATAAGGCTGGGATGATGTCAGAAAAGCAATTAGGTAGAAATATGTAATCATTGCTGCTTTATTTCAGAAACTCTCTAAAATGGCCCAGAATATATTAAACTTCGAATTGAGCAGTTATATGCCTCATATAATTTTTTTGATCCACTGAAATATTCTTATTTAGTTATATCTTCGGAGAAGCGGTTGGTAGCTGTAAGCCATATGTTTAAGATCTTTAATGGAGAGATAACTCAAAAAGTGTTTCGAAAATTACTATATTTAATTATCGACCGATTAAATGATTTTTGAAACGCAAAGATCTATTTTAAAAATTAATCACAATGTGATATGTGATAATAGAAGTCTGGCATCCCTATTAAAATTTATACTTCTAACTGCACTGACTATAGAAAATTCGATTGCGCTGAAACTTTCCTCTGTCGGGCTTGATAAATAGAAATTTCTATTTTTTTATAATCCAAGCAATATCATTCCAATCTTTTCACAATCTTCCACAACTTCAAAACTGAAAAGAAAAACAATGCGATCGCACTGAATATGTAGATTTGATAGTTTATGGTCCACTAACAAGCCATTACATTTAATCAGCATGAGAATCAAACAAAAAACGCTGATAAAACGTATTACTTCCGTACATACATAATCAATGAAAAGAAATCAGAGAATGTTAAGCAATAGAAAGCACACATATCAAGCGAGTGAGTGGCGTGTGTTGGTGCAGTCGTGAAAATGAAATCAATAACGAACTGCTTTGAACGGCTTAAACGCTATTAAAACGAACGATTACGCCTGGCGCAATCGCCAGTCATTACAAACAGATGAAGAAGAAACTGTGTTTTTAATGGACCCATATTATATGGCATACACACACATGTAGAAAGCAAGCATATGAAACGTTACAAATGCACTTGAGTCTGTATGGGTGGATAACTGGAAAATGCAGTGTAGCGTAGCGTAGACACGTGTGTGGGTTGCAACCGAAAAACCATTCATGCTGCTGGTATAGTCAACAAATACCAAAGGCATAAATGACTAGGCGAGACCGCGACCAATATTTATAGGTATTGATGTGTGTGTGTGTGTGCATTAGTAGTTCGGCGATATGTTTTAAACTAGACTAAACTGTGAGGCATTGAAGTGTCGAAGAGGCAGTCAGATATACAAACAAATAGATAGAGGCAGTTGCAGCGTCAGACAAACTTAAACAGCAACGGCAGCCGAAGCAGCAGCACTAGCAGCACAATTCTATAGCCGACAGGTTAGACAGACTAGAGAGTTTATGTGACGCTACCGAGACGCATTCCATAAAATTTATTACCTCATTAGGCATTTCAAATGAGACGCGTTTTCACGGTATGGACCGCAAAAGTAAAACCCGAAGCATGCACTCATACATATGCATAGAGAACAAGTAAAGAAGCTTGCGTAGCTATTGAGAAAGAGAAAACTTATGTTGTTACAAAGGAAAAGGCAAATATATGTTGTTGGTTATGCACTTTTTTATTGTTCGTGTATTTGCCCTTATTGGTTTCTCACAGAGATCAACGTTTATGGGTTTATGTTTTACGAAATTTCTTCTTGGAAAAACTAGGAGGTTAACAATTCTTATTGAAGACTTTAATGGCCTCTCTTTTGGTTGCAAATAGCTAGATTCTAGACAGGATTTTGTTTGAGTATAATATGTGATCTCAATTTGGAGATGAACCAATGCTGACATATAGGCAATAAAGAATTCTTTTATGTATCAACAAATCTGTTAGTGTTTCTGTAGACTTCAAACTATATTTTCACCATTTTTAAGCAGTTGAAATTTCGATCGAGAGAAATAAAGGGTGATCCATTTCGAGGTTCCATACTTTTTTGAAGAAAAAACACAGAAAACTCATATTTAATGAGAATCAGAAGGTCATCCGTTGAGTGCAATTTTTGATTACTTGTTCGACGATTTCGACTGGTAATGACACGCGATAAATCTATTGATTGATGCGATGTGTGGGAAGTGGCGCCGTCTTGTTGAAACCAAATGTCGCCGAAATCTCGAAGTTCAATTTCAAGTATCAAATAGTCGGTTATCATGGCGCGATAACTATGGCCATCGACGATTACGTTCTCACCGGCATCCTTTTTGAAGAAATAGGAACTTTATACTTTTCTTCAAGACCTGATATTTGAATTGAAATTAGATGGCCCAATTACTTTATTAAAATAAACCGGATTTAGATTTTCAAATCCCATAAATCTGATATTATAATTTTCAAGCGTTATTTTCAAAGTAGTGTTACCAAGTTTAAACCCAGACTGACCTATCTATGTGTCCAGATTATTTCGACAGTTAGGTCATCCAGAGATATTATATGAATTTTTTTACTCAAATTTGGCACATTATCTTCGGATTTCTTCATTCTCAGGTGAGAGTAACTGCTAAAACTCAATTTAACGTATTGTCTTGCTATTCGATTGTCTTGCTCCACAGTGATACGATATCCTTGAGATTAGAGCATGGGCCTTGTAAAGGCAATTGACCCAAAGCTTCAATAAAATAATGTTTTAATTGATTGCGTATCCATAGATCTGTCTAAATCTTGTTGTAATTAACACAACATAAATGTAAGTAAATTTATGTTTTGTCCAATATCGGTTTCGTATCAATTTATTAGGTATATTTACGGACAATGCTTTTAAGATATGTTAAGGTATTCAAAGACTTGAACACATTTCATTATTTTGATAAATATAATATATCTCCACTTATAGGAGACTGATTCATGTTTAGTGTTGACATATTTTCACTTAAAAGACGGAGTTTCGGTCAATATATTTGGAACGGATGGAAGATCGCCCGATCTTCTTCGACTTTCGACAAATCGATCTAAGTGGAAATGTCGCCAAGAACCTCTATGTAAGTCCGAATCTGCTGCGATATCATTTCCAAATAAGAAGGATCAACTAAAGATTATTTTTAACTAAAATTTAAATCTAAACGAACTACTTTACCATTAAAAAGGGTTTCTCATTTCCAACAAAAATGAATTAAAACATCAGAAGCCACAAAAAAAAACACGAAAATACTACTAACAACTTACAGAACCCACTTGTAAAACCCAAGACTATTGTAAAAAGCGCAACAAAACAGAAAAAATTGTAAACCATAAGTACGCTTGCATCTTGAAGTGTGTGGTAAGAATTTTAGTACCCAGAATAACATGAGCATGCACTTGAAAGATCTAAGAATAAAAATAACAATAATCTTTTATTTAGACTGCTCAACACAGCTCAGCATTAAATGGGGTAAACAAAAAGAGTAAAAATATATCTCCAAGGTATAAAACATGAAAATATCTGAAAGAGAAACAATAAAAACAACTAAAAATAGAAAAATTATAATGTATAGTATGTTTATAACAGGAATGAGCAACAGATCAAAAAAAAGAAAAGAAACAGCGCTGCATAACAATATCAAAAGCATATGAAAGAAAATGCATACCAGCAACAACACGATAAACATTATGTTACAAGGCGAGTGAGTGTAATATGAAAGGCCGCCTCAATAGCTACTCTCCCATTAGTTTTTATCAGCATTGTTGTTAAACAAGTGCTTTGTAAATTGTATAGATGTATGTATGTATATGTACGTAAGTTATATTTTTTCCACACTCTTTTGTCTAAATGATTGGTAGTTAACCGCATTTTAAATGCAATAAATTGTGTTTAACAGTTTTGGTTATTGGTTTTTAATTGTTTTGATTGAAAATTTACATACACATTACATACAACTAACAAATGTGTTCTTTTGATGCCGCCAAGATTTATTAAATTATACAGCTAATTCATTTTGTTTCATGTTACAATGATGTAGAATAAATTTAAAAAGAATATAATTTTTCTTTGAAATATTTTAATGGTTTGTTTGTTGGCTGAAAGAGGAGGTTGAAATAATATCTGACGCAAGCCACTACATTTCAACCAATACAAGACGGATCATGCTTTCAAATTAGTACCAAATATTCATCACTTCAAATGATATATACATAGTACATTTTGGTATTGAAAAAATTTCTAAAATTTCCAATCCCGGTGTATATTATAATAATTTGAACATTAGGAGACACGAAATATTTTATGTCACAATCCACAGAACTTGATATTTGTTACATTACCAAGTTTCAGCCAAATTATAAAGGTTTTTCAATATTTTACTTCTGATCTGTAGTGTTTTTTGTTTTCAAAAAATATCAACGGTTACGAGTCGTTACTTGGAACGAATATTTCTTAAAACCAGCTAGAACTATCCCCTGTTACATATCCTAAGAGAAATTATAAGGGTTTTTCTATATTTTACTTCTGATCTGTAGTGTTTTTTTGTTTTCAAAAAATATTATCAACGGTTACGAGTCGTTACTTGGAACGAATACTTCTTAAAACCAGCTAGAACTATCCCCTGTTACATATCCTAAGAGAATAATACCGTTATCTGCGTTTATTATTAATAATATTACAATAAATTTTTCGATTTTATCCATTTATGGGCCAAATGTTAATATAACAAGTAAGGAAGGGCTAAGTTCGGGTGTAACCGAACATTTTATACTCTCGCAATCTATTTATTTAACTTTATTTATATTATATAATACACAATTTGCACCACATATTCGTCATATATATTGTATAAAGTCCATTGGAAGTTGGAAACCATAATATTAGGTTAGAAGCACCGAATTCCTCGTGTTCGATATATGGGGCCGTAAAAACCTATGGTCCGATTTCGGCGATTTTTAGAATGGGGCTTCCACACTATTAACATAAAATTTGTGCAAAGTTCTGCATCGATATCTTCACTAGTGCTTACTTTATATATTGTAAAGTAAACGATTCAGATTGTCTTCAAAGTTCTGGTATATAGGAAGTAGGCGTGGTTGTGAAGCGATTTGGCCAATTTTCACAACATATCATTGAGATGTAAAGAAACTATTACAAACCAAGTTTCATTGAAATCGTTCGAGTAGTTCCTGAGATATGGTTTTAGACCCATAAGTGGGCGACGACACGCCCATTTTCCATTTTGTAAAAAAATCTGAGTGCAGCTTTCATCTGCCATTTCTTATGTGAAATTTAGTGTTTCTGACGTTTTTCGTTAGTGAGTTAACCCACTTTTAGTAATTTTCAACCTAACTTTTGTATGGGAGGTGGGCGTGGTTATGATCCGATTTTTTTAATTTTTGGACTGTATTAGGAAGTGGCTAAAAAAAACGACTGCAGAAAGTTTGGTTTATATAGCTCTATTGGTTTGCGAGATATGTACAAAAAACTTAGTAGGGGACGGGGCCACGCCCACTTCTCAAAAAAAATTACATCCAAATATGCCCCTTCATAGTGCGATCCTTCGTGCCAAATTTTATTTCCATAGCTTTATTTATGGCTTAGTTATGGCTCTTTATGTGTTTTCGGTTTTCGCCATTTTGTGGGCGTGGCAGTGGTCCGATTTTGCTCATTTTCGAAAGCAACCTTCCTATGGTGCCAAGAAATAAGTGTGCCAAGTTTCATCAAGATATCTTAATTTTTACTCAAGTTACAGCTTGCACAGACGGACGGACGGACGGACGGACGGACGGACGGACGGACGGACAGACAGACATTCGGATTTGAACTCCACTCCTCACCCTGACCACTTTGGTATATATAACCCTATATCTAACTCGTTTAGTTTTGGGTGTTACAAACAACCGTTATGTGAACAAAACTATAATACTCTCTTTAGCAACATTTGTTGCGAGAGTATAAAAAGTTCATTTCGTTTCATTGAATGAGAGTTTCGCCTGCTTTCTTAAAAGAGATTGAAAAACAATGCCCCATATTAGAAATGATTTTACTATAGCTTAATCGAAATTGCGGCACCTTCTCACAACTTGAGACATTAGCCATTAATATAGTATTGGATCTAAAATCACCGATCATGAAGAGTGCGAAGAATAACGGCAAAGGAAAGGGTCTAAAATCAATTAAAGTGATAAAATTATTGGAACTTGTAAGGATCCACGGAAGGATTTTGGAAAAGGGATGATCCAATTTGAGTAATTGGAACTTGTGGAAGATGACTCCTAACATATTGTAACTATTTGTATGCAAATGTTACTTTTTCTTTAAGAGCGCCACAAAAGTACAAAAATGGTTTGGGACGTGAAAGAAATTCTTTATTCCTGTGATACATTCGATGACATTATGTGTGGAACTCGTTTTCTTTTGCATGGCTACCACGGGCACGCTTGCTGAAGTCCAGGTGCTGAACCCAAGCTGAAATGGTTTTCAAGCATAAATCTGATACTGCTGCAATTTCATGTTCGATATTCGTACGAAGTTAATCACTCGTCGCTGACTTATTGGCATACACCATAGACTTGACGTAGCCCCACAAGAAATAGTCTAAATCGAACGACCGATGATTCTGGTGGTCAAGCGGCTTCAGTTCTTGCGTCAATTTGATCTTGTAAGGACGTAGGCCAAGATCTTTTCACAAAATTCGCCACAATGACGTCAAAGAGATGACCAACGCTTGAGAACGACGTGTGAGAGACTGTTTTGGCTGTTCCTCAATTGATGCGCTGGTGGCAGGAATATTCTCGATACCACGGACACTTCTTTATCTCACTGGCACGGAGACTTTAATATGCTCATGGTATTCAAATTTTTCCATTAGACGCTCAATTTTTGATCTGACAGGACGATTATAACGACCATAAATATACTCTGAAATTCGGTGGTAAATTTTAATACTTTCGACTCGTTGTGGGATCGTATATCATTACATGATGAAATGACAAAGTTGCTGAAAAGAAATGTCAAAAGAGCGGAAAAAAATGTTGCCCCTATCGATCTACTTTTGTAGAAATGTTACTTCTCCTTCTAGGTGAAATTAGAAATTAAATTCAGGCCATTCGTAAGTGGTTTCTTGAATTCCGTATATGTATAAGATATAAGACAATGAAAACTGTGGACATAAAAAAGTATACGATTATTTTGGAATGACCACAAAATAACATTGATCGAGGAAGCCAAATATCAACGAACGTGTTGGACATGTTATTTTTAAAAATTATGTAAATAATGCGAAATGTCTATTCCATATTGTGTCCAGTCGAGCTCGCCATAAGATTATGCTTTTACCATGTATTAAATCAATGTAAACGATTCTTGTTTCGAACTGCTTCCGCACTCTTTTTTTCCGGATCGGACTCCGACGGAATTTTATCTCTTTTCATCCCTCAATAGAATGTTCATAGACTTGAAATCGTCACTACTGAGTCATATTTTGAAGCAAGAGATGAATCTTATTACAATTAATATGTAGAAAGATCGCTATAATCGATGTATCGACCTCTACTTTTCAAGCCACCTGCTTAATAATTCTTATTATTTTTAAATAGTAGGAAAGTAGATCGACATTTTTGGTTTAATTATAGCATAAAGAAATTCAATATATTTTATGCACCACTTTTACTAGCACAATGAACTCTCTAAAGCGGTGTGTAATTATATTGATTTATGTATGTATCTTATAATTATTGACATATATTTCATGGCGCCTTCACGCGTATTTCCCATACGTGAGAATTTGCCATTTGTTCACGACATTTAAAGCGATTAAAATTTTACAAAACATTTACCCAATTTCGCGATGACATCGATTTTAGTGCATATATAAGCATGTCAATGCATACATAACTACGTAAAGGTAACAGTAAATATATGTATATATACCAACATATGTGTAAGGCTTTTATGCGAGCCACGTCTTCTTTGGACTACGATTGGCTGGCTCTTGGGCTGAAAATGATTGACAGCGCTGTCAATAACAGGCAAGTAGCGATTAACAGCTCTATAGGCACACATATAGTACATCAATATATGTATATGGTGCATATATATACATATGAACGAAATGTACGCATATACTTCCTACAAAGTATGAATGTGTGCGGTTGAATACGTCTATGAATTGTCAGCGGATGACAAGTAAATTGCAAGCTGCCAAAACAAAAGCCGACAGCGGCATATATGCATGTCTGTCTGTATGTGCGTGCTGACGCTCTGCAGCAGCAACAGCAAAGCGGAAGGCAAATTGTGAAAAATAAGTAAAAAGGCAATCAGCAAGAAGTAGTCCATTTCTGGAGGCACATTCACTGAACCTTCAACGAATTCACCTTGTCATTGTTATTGGCGCTGTTGAAAGTGACAAGACCGTTTACAAAGTCATTTTTGGTTGTCAGGGCGCTACGCAAAGTTGCTGCTGCTGCTGCTGATGTGGCATTGTATTGTTTGCCATTTCGTTTCGATTTTTTTTTGTTGATTTTGGCACATTTTTGCAGTAGCGAAAGGGAGCGCCAAAGGTGTTTGTACGCATGTGTATTGATGCATATGTGCGTCGATTGCCAGTAAGCGGCCCTGTGCGTAAGCGCTGCGTAATCCTATATCCTGTCACATGCACCACTGAAACACATATTCAAATGTGGATGTGTGTGTGATCGTACCTTTGTAGTCACTTTCGTATGCGTATGCATTAGGGGTGTTCTTAAGTGTTCAAAAAAAAAAGACATTTCGTAGCCATTAGAAGTATCTAATGCGCACGCAGACACTTGTGATTCATATAATCTTAGATCCCTTGAGGTATTTCACACATCTTGGATTTTATCGATAATTTTGACCTTTGACCTTTGTCCTTTGTCCTTTGACTTATACGATATACGAGACAACTTGACAATTTCCAACCAGAAGAAGTATTAAATTTTAATTTCTTAAACTTCATGGATGAATTTAACCTTTGACCTATGTGAGACATTTTCACCATTTCCAAACTGAAAAAATGTTTATATGTAATATCTTGGACTTTATTTTTATTTTTTATTTATTTGACCTTTGAACTACACAATATACAATACAACGATTTCGATTTACAAAATATTTCTAAAAATAGATTTTCTAAATTTTATAACCACCCTAATACGCAATGCATTCCCGCCTAACACACAGTCTACTTGCCACACGTCATGTTGACACATTTTCTACTGTCAAACGTAAATTGGCTTCCTAGCGGATTAGTCGTTACGCACTATTGTTGTTGTGCATGTTTTGTTTGCGCATTTTTTTTTTGTTTGTCAGTCAGTTAGGTTTTCGCTTGCTGCTACAATGGTTACTGTGTTGTTGCAGTTAATTTAACAGTCACATGACGATTTTAGGCTTTCCAACAAAATCCGCCTAACCTTTTACTTGTTACTAATTCTTTGTTGATTTTTTGTTTTTATGATTTTTTGTTATTGCTAGCTGCAATTGACAGCCGTGCCAACGGCCCATTTGACAATTTCATTTCTATGATCGCTTGTTCAACTGATTAGCTACATGCATATATCGCCTTTGTTGTTCTTACTTATGAGAGCCGGTATACGTAGGAAAGCTGCAAATGAGCAATGAAATCGGATAATGAACTCAATGCCAGTTTTTGACTTTTTACGTTTTGAAAATGCTAATTAACTATGGTGGATTAGTAGTCGTGTGTTCAGAGTTAGTGGACTCTACTTTTGTTTGTACTGAACCTTTAATATGAGCTTTGGACAGCACATATTCGTTTTATTTATGAAACTACAGTCTCACTTCAGTAAGAGATCTGAGTTCCAATAGAGATTCTAAGGTAATTATGTTAGCCTTAAAATGTAATCGTGCAGAGGAATATGAAAGTTTTATAATACTTTGATATACTCGAATAGAATGGCTAGTCTTAGGAGGCTTCAGCACGACGTCTCTACTAAAAAGTGAGCGGAATAAATAGATGAATTACTTTCATTTACTATTAATTAATACCCGTGGAAGAATACAGAATTTTTCACTATTTTAAAGGATTAAAGAGCTATACCAATGTAACCCATGAGAAATTATCCGATTTTCGTGAAATTTTTCAAAGAAAGTACTCAATCAAATGTTTTGAAGTTTTTTGCACATAACAAACCATAAATTGGAATTTTTGTATAACCCATAACTGTAAAACACAGTTCACTCTATATAAGAAATACAAACAAAGCAACGACTACAACTGGAATAATAAATCTAGACAAAGAGGAAGAAGGAGACATATGTATATCGGTCTCGAACTTATACTATTAGTAGATATGTACTATAAAAAACTTTATCTAAAAAATTAAAATAATTGCTTGGGTTTATAAAGTGTATTATTGGAGGTCGGTCCGACAAGTATTTTGCTTCAATTTCCGATGACGTCACTATCGTAAGGGAAGCTTACTTCAATTTCATATAGGGCTCTTGTATCCGTAGGTAGAACCCTTGGCACTAATAACACCGGTCAACACGTTTTTTGGGTCTGACTTAAATTTTAGTTTCTCCTATGACAAAAATAAGGAAAAACATTTTTTTCCGGTTTAAGTTTGCTTTCGTAGAAATTAGAGCAATTTTTCGATTTTAAGCAGAAATGACTTTTAGGTTAAAATAGGCTTCATAGACTTCGCAAAGTTTCAAATTTGCTGATAAAGCAAATTTTTTACTTCCAACTTTAATAAATTCACCGCAAATAAAACAGAATGAATCAACATAATTTTTACACTGACTTGATGCCATTTTTTAACTGAGTAATACACTAATATTGTTGTTACAGCTATAATAAACAGGTTAATATTCACTACTGTGCCTATTACAAATAATAATACTGTTTACTTTCGGATTAATCAAAGTGGTGCCATCTTTGATATATGAAATAAATTAAAATATACTTATCGATGTATATCAGCCCAAAGCAAACTTAAATAACTAAGGATTAATATTTAAGTGTTTTTCAATGTCTAGAATCAGAATTCAAGCATAAGAACAGAAACCCCCAAAAAAAAACTATTTTTTTTGTTGACCGGTGTTATTGATACTGTTCGGACTGTGTAGTCCGAAGGAGCTTCTTTCTTTTTTCGTGACAAGAGACCAATGAAATGTCGAAACAGTTGACTTTACACAAACGAACCCGTTCCAAAGAAGGCGAGGACTACCTAGGAAAGGTAAAAGGCTCTACTATGGCGGATTTGAAGGTCCAATGTCTTATTGGAAGAAAAACAACTCAATTTGACGAAGAAATGAGTGCTCTTACACCTCCGTCACTACATCCAAATTGGTCGAATTTGTTATTTGACGAATATGGCAGGTTTCTTTGCAGACCTCCAGGTTAAAGAGGAGCTTGGGTGGGTCAAGTGTATGGAAATTCAATGTATAAGTTTCCATTAAAAAATTCTGTTTAAATATTTTATCGATAACTTATTTAGATGCCTTCATATATTAATCAAATATCCTAGTACTACGTTCGGACCGACACTGAAAACCTCTTGAAAACACAATTTGTGGATTATGGAACCAAAGTCGTTCTGACCGACATTTTGTGTTTTCGATGTGTTTTCATTGACAATTTACAAATTTATTTGTTTGTTTACATTTTGAGCAACGAAAATGTTAAGTTTTAGAATTTTTAATATTTGCTTATAATTATTATTAATGATCGTGTTTTGTAGAATCACTACAAGCACATTTTAATAATGAAGGTATTAGCTTTAAAAAGCCAGATAAATACCTTGCGCAACAATGATTCTTCAAGAGAATTGATGGAGACTCTTACTACCCAGCACTTTTGCCTTTCAAAAAAGATAGAGTTGAAAAAACAACGTTTAATCCTATTACATATAATAAAGGAACTTGGTACGCTGATTAAATCATGTTGGACAAAAGTTTGTATATTTTTACTAACGCAAGTGTTTTAAATTAAATATAATTAATTCCAGAAGAGTAAGAATAATTTTTGGGAAAATGATTGCCATCGAAATGGATCTGTGTTTTTAATAGAAAAGAGAAATGTTAACAAATATCAGCTGACAATTTGGGGATGAAAAAATATGTCTTCCAATTATATCGACTAAACGAAAGCAGACATCGATTATAATGAATGGAATGTAAGTTTTCAAGAAGTTTTCAGTGAAAACTGTGATTTCGTTTGACAGATTTTGCGTGGATGAAAACACAAGTTTTCGAACGAATATCCATTTTGTTTTTTTCAATGAAAACATGTTTTCAATGTCGGTCCGAACGTAGGATAAGGAGTGAAAAATTCAGATCTTTTCGATACAATTAAATAGAAAAAAGAAGAATTGTCCTTCGACTAAGTATCTAAGTATGCTTCCACACCTGTCCTTTTCATCTTATAAATACTCCAAACTTACTTACCTTTCAAATAAAGGAACTTTTATTCCATTGATAGCGTCCATTTTTATAAGGACAAGCAAGCACTCGATTGAAAGACAGCGTCTAATTCTGCGAAACCCGCAAGCTGTTCAAGGAAGTCTACCAAACTAAACTCATACCACGCGCCTCCTGCAACAGTCCGTGACACTTTAGCTATCGGACGCATCTTTACAAAATTTAAAAAGCCAAAACGTTGATTGCACTTCGATGACACGGACAAGAGACACACTTCCGACCCAACTCCCCCCAATTTCGTTTTTAAACTTAATGCTTAAAGAGCAACACGCGCTGCGTATCATTGTACAGTGTCTGCCAAAGTCAGCACTCCAGTTGGTGAGTTGGGGTACACGGGTTAGGGCTTGCCACGTCTGAACGGTTAGCCAGTTGCATAGAGTAGTTAGCAATGACATTCGCCAGTCAACTCCACGCTGACTTTTGGAGCTCTGACATCAGCGACTGATAATTAATATTTTATGCACACGTCTGCGTTGATTTTTATCTGTTTTATTGTATATTTGCTGTTACGGTCCTTTCACTGCGCGCCGGCTACCTGTGTGTGTGTGTAAAAGTATCTGTCTACTGATGTAGCAGCAACCCTCTGAAATGATACTAAAGCACTTCCAACAAAATGCTTTACTCTCATTGATTGTCAAGTATCGTAGACACTTTGTTGCTAATAGCAAAAAATACCAACAACAAGAACAACAAATAATGTGAAAAGTGTTTAAAAAGTATTTGCAGTGCAAAAAACCCATACTCTGCTATATAGCTTTTTTTAAGGCGGTAGCAGTAGTGAAGGGTATTAAAATGACAATCCTGATAGCTGGCAGGCTTCTAAAGTGTAAGTGTGTAGTGCTGGCGAACACGTCAATACCTTTCAATGCAACACTGCAGGCTAAATGCCATTCAATTTTCATATTGTGGTTGTCGGTTATTGAAGGGGCGTAGTGGAACATGAAAAAGAGGGGTTAGAAAAAATGTAGATGACTATGAAAAGATATGAAATTCATCTATAGGCATTGAAGCCTTTTGAATCGTGGATGACCCATGAAATATCTAATGTAAGCACAACTTTTAACAAATGACTGACGTTAATTAAATAAAAACAATTATTCTTTCAAATCGAAGTCCAAACACCGACTAAAGCAATCTATCTTCTCTTGGTTTGATAACCTCGGCTATTATCTCTTCAAAGTACCTAAAATTTCGAGCACTTTCTAGAAACTATCGCTGACGGCGAAACGTGTTGTATACGAAAGCACTTCGGAGACTAATTTATGGTTATTGCCATCGTTTTAAATTACTTCAGCCACTGTAAATTGGACGATTGAGAGTGCAATCGGATGCCTACTCGTCTCGAACAGAACTGGAATGTTCTTGAACGATATGTCCAACAAGTTCATTTGATATCAGCTATCTGGACTAACTTCGTTTTACGGTCATCCAAAGCTTCTCTGTTCAATTGAATTTAAGTGGTGTGTTTTCAGCTTGGTGTTTTGGTATCATTTGCAAGCCTTATTAATTAATGACAAGTAGTTAAAGAATATATAATTATTGATGGGTCGACCAAATAACAAATTTTATTAATTACTTCGCCGCAAGACCCAGCTGATATGACATCAGTCGAATTTTTAATTGGGCCGGCTCCTTCAATGTATAGAAGTTGGGTGTTTTGGATGATCCTATAAGGCTTAATTGCCTCTGACTATTGCCGCAATTCTCCAAACTCAGTATATGAAGATGAAATTTATCCTACTTTTGTTTAACCTAAGGATCATTATCATCATATTGGCACTTCTACCGGATGTCGGTCTTGGCCGCGTCTATACTCCGCAGGACGCTAATAGTTGGAGATTTCAAGTTTTGTTAGGTCTAATGAAAGGGTCATTCATTTCACTTTGGATCGTCCTTTTCTGCGCTGCCCACCAGGAGGCACCGAATCGTATATCTTGCTAGGAAACTTTCTTCGTTTGCGCAACAGTGTCAAGCCAACGCCAAAGAACTTATACAGATCTTCATTTCATCGAATCCGATATTCCCATTCGCCCACGTGTAGGCCAAAAATCTTTCGGAGAAATTTCTACCGAACGCTCCTAAAGAATGATCATCGCTGTTCATCATATCAACCATGCTCCCTCACCGTACAGCAGTACGGGTATTATGAGTGACTTATAGAGCGTTTGTTCGATTTTGCAAGAGAGGATTGTACTTTTCAATTATCTACTGTCATAACACCTGTTGCGAATGTTTCTCTATTTTATGAAATATTTACCTAGAAAGTTTGTGTCGTTTTGAAATTTTTTCTAAAAATAGTACTAAATATGTAGGCCAAAGAGACACGATACCCTCTAAAACTCAAAGTCTGCTTAGTCAATCGAAACGCAATATGCTCAACAGCAATACTCATCAGCCTCTATACTAGTCCCCCCTCAACTACGCCCCACCAGACTACCGCCATTATTGTTATAATCTTTTTCTAAGGCATCTGTTGTTGCCATTGTTTGCGGTGGCATTTGCAATTTTACATGTAACGACAGCGACAAAAATTTTACGCCTCTTCATTGTTTGCCTATTACAAGGCATCAAAAATGCGCTGCCAATGGACGCCTCCAGCGAAGTGCAAAACTCCAAGCCGACACTAAACTGCACTCTGCTTCACAAACGAAACTTCAAATTTGGTACTACACACATCCGAATACATGTAACTAGTAATTTCAAACGCCCCCATACTTCCGCTACTGCGTCGCCGTTTCATCTTATCGCATGTGGCATGCAACTGCGAGCCATTCGTTGTGCGAGTACATCAAACTCCACTTTGCAGCGAAGCAGAAAAAAATAATGAAAGAAATTGGAGATATTTCATCGATGCTGGCGTCAATTGAGGCATGGAGTTTGGAGTTGGAAGTTGGAAGTTGGAGCTGTTTGTGGTGGTTGTTTGTAGTAGGCACAGCTTCCGGCAGGAGTGCCGCAGCAGTTTGTCAGCGTTGTCGTGCGGTTGGTTGTGATTTCCGCACTTGTCGATTTTTCACCTTCTCCGCTACATTTTCGATTGAAATCTCTGGAGGCTATATGTATAGTTACTTTCTTATATGAATCATAGATATTTTATATATTTTTTAAATATTTTTTCTAATTTGTTGTAATATATAATGTCAAACACACAGTTTACTCGCGTTAATTGCTGTTGTTGCATATTTCATTACTACTACTCCCACTCTTCTATAATTTGATTTGATTTTGATTTTATGTTCTCATAAATTATGCGTAAAATTCTATATGCTGCTGTTTTATCTTAATGTGCGCCACACGTCGCTGTATTAAGAAAAAAAGAACAAAAAACTTTGCATATGCCAAGGCGCTGATAAGCTGTGTACCGGCGCTTTTCCGCTTGTATGTGTGTGAACTGCTAACTCGCCCCAAGCGTAACGGTTTGCACTTTCCGCTTATTTTGCTTACTCTTCATCGCCACTTACATACACACCCACGTACACCCTCTTAAAGTTTCCTCGACTAATATTTGCTTTTAAACTTAAGTGTTGCAGCAGCACTACTTAGCGTGTGCGTGGCGCAGATAATTCTAACCGCATGTGTAAACTGTTTACAGCCCAGTGGCTGCGCGCATGTATATTTTCGCGCTTTAGGCCGCGTTGATTGATTAGCTGCAAAAATATGGCATTTATGCGTGGTTGAGCATTTAGTTCAGGTATTAATAGTTGGGTTGCTAAGATTATGCTTTATAAATCCTTTTTGGAGTCTTCAAGTTAAAGTTGGTTTAAGACTTTTGAAGTTTAGAATATTTAAATACTGGATATTTAGCTTATCTTAAGCCTTCCTTAAGTTCCAAAGTTCAATATAAATATTAAGTTCAATAAAGGACAGACCTTCGCTATATTGACATAATATCAGACACGTGCCTCGCGGCTTAAATGGACATTTTTTTAAATAAATGAGTTTTCCAGAACCGAAGCATCTTCTGCATGCAGCTTATGCTTTTTTACTTGATATTTACTCAATCGAATTCAATGACATTTTTTAATGAATTCCACAAAAAATGGTATTTAAAGTATCGAACAAATTTCAGATTTGGTTTTCAGATAGCGAAGTTCACCTTTCTAACGAATCTTCAATGTGAAAAGTCGTCTAAACACAAAAAATATTTTTTTAGATCCCTCCAGCTAGTTGGGTTATCGGAAAGTGAAGAGAAAATCATTTTATTTTGCTTTATAATTTATACTGTCTTGATCTGGCCATCTGTTGCTATTTTCAAAATAAATAATAATCAATCAAGGAGTTTCAAAACACTAACTCAGGAAATCTGAAGGAGAAACATTTTTATACTCTCGCAACAAATGTTGCTACGAGAGTATTATAGTTTTGTTCACATAACGGTTGTTTGTAACACCCAAAACTAAACGAGTTAGATATAGGGTTATATATACCAAAGTGATCAGGGTGAAGAGTGGAGTTCAAATCCGAATGTCTGTCTGTCCGTCCGTCCGTCCGTCCGTCCGTCCGTCTTTGCAAGCTGTAACTTGAGTAAAAATTAAGATATCTTGATGAAACTTGGCACACTTATTTCTTGGCGCCATAGAAAGGTTGCTTTCGAAAATGAGCAAAATCGGACCACTGCCACGCCTACAAAATGGCGAAAACCGAAAACACATAAAGTGTCATAACTAAGCCATAAATAAAGCTATGGAAATAAAATTTGGTATGTAGGATCGCACTATGAAGGGGCATATTTGGATGTAATTTTTTTGGGGAAGTGGGCGTGACCCCGCTCCCTACTAAGTTTTTTGTACATATCTCACAAACCAATAGAGCTATATAAACCAAACTTTGTGCAGTCGTTTTTTTTAGCCACTTCCTAACACAGTCCAAAAATGAAAGAAATCGGATAATAACCACGTCCACCTCCCATACAAAAGTTAGGTTGAAAATTACTAAAAGTGGGTTAACTCACTAAGGAAAAACGTCAGAAACACTAAATTTCACATAAGAAATGGCAGATGGAAGCTGCACTCAGATTTTTTTACAAAATGGAAAATGGGCGTGGCGTCGCCCACTTATGGGTCAAAAACCGTATCTCAGGAACTACTCGACCGATTTCAATGAAACTTGGTTTGTAATAGTTTCCTTACATCCCAATGATATGTTGTGAAAATAGCCAAATCGCTTCACAACCACGCATACTTCCTATATACCAGAACTTTGAAGACTGAATCTTTACAATATATAGTACTAGTATATAAGTACTAGTGAAGATATCGATGCAGAACTTTGCACAAATACTATGTTAATAGTGTGGCAGCCCCATTCTAAAAAGCGCCGAAATCGGACCATAGTTTTTAAGGCCCCATAAATCGAACACGAGGACCTCGGTGCTTCTAACCTAATTTTATGGTTTCCAACTTTCAATGGACTTTATACAATATATATGACGAATATGTGGGTCAAATAGTGTATTATATAATATAAATAAAGTTAAATAAATAAATTGCGAGAGTATAAAATGTTCGGTTACACCCGAACTTAGCCCTTCCTTACATGTTCTTATTTTTTTTCGTGATAATTGCTGGAACCTTTTAAACTTTTGTCAAAACCGTAATCTTTAAGAGGGACTTTCAGGCTTTATGAGAATATTATTTTTTAGTTTTTTTTTTATTTAACCCTAATAACCCAATTAAGGTTTCAACCTGACATAAAATGCATTCCAGGAGCTTCTGCTTTGCACCTTCTTCAACCTCGCACATCTAGTTTCATCACAGCTTTTTCTATTTGGTTACTCCACTGGGATCACGGTCTGCCTCTATTTACTACTGACTCTTATGACGAATATCTTCATCGCTGGAGCGTTATTATCCATATTGACAACATGACCAGCCAATGCAGTTGCTGGATGCTTATGAGCTAGTTGATGTTAATGTCGCGATAGATAAAGGACCAAAAATCTTACAAAGAACTTTTCTAGCGCGCCATAGCGCAGTAAGGCCACTTCCCAAGGCGGTCCGTTATATTACAGCCGAATTTACCTTCCGGCTTCAAATCATCCAATGGGCACGGTTCGCATGACACCCTGGATTGGGAGGTGGTAGTTCTTGGTCACCGCACATACGCTCCACCTAGGTGCGGCGCATGTCTGGCTAAGCCTCTGCACCAACGACAAGGTGCCTACCATTCGCAGAGGAAGCCAGTTCATTACTTTTTGACATTTTATGTGCCTTACAGAGTCACGGCTACTATGAGCCACTTGTAGATTATTAGTTTTGTCTGTCGAGAGATGCTCCATATTCCAATAATCTACTGAGCTCGTAATATGAGCGATGACTGTGCCAAGTTACACAAAGGTTTTGACAGCCTCGAAAATATAGTTCCCTACCTCATTCTCCTTAATATTCATGCTGCAAGCCCTCGTTAACTTCCAGACTCATTTTGGCTGATTACCTCTCGACAGTCGCAAAAGCTTCGGAGACATCCTGCCTGTTACGCTCAATTATGTTTATCTCGTCTGCATAGGCAAGTCGATTGTACCCGTCCGATGAACGTGAAATTGAAGACGGTTACAAGATATTATCTAAAACCTCATCTGTTAGCAAAAGGTTCGGAGAGTTCTGTCTGGCACTGAGAGTGTTGGAAAACGTAATTTTTCAACGGTGTAATAATATTGCTGGCATACCAAGCTCAGACAAACGATCCTTTATCGGGTTATCGAAAGCTGCTTTGTCAGCGACGACGAGATGGCGGCTGTCATTTCATATTCTCAAGTCTTTTCTAGGATTTGAAGCAAAGTGAATGTATAGTCAATGGAACGCTTGGATCTTAAGCCGCAATGATAGGGTCCAATAAGTTTACTCACAAGTGGAGTCTTTCAAACTACATGCTTGATAGGACCTTGTACGTATTAGGCATCTGGCTTATCCTTCGATAGTTGACGAAATTTTAATATTTTTTCTTTTCTACAGAGCTTTTTGAAAGAGTATTGAGACAATGTAGGTTGAAAATGTATAATCGTTTTAAATAAGGGTTCGGTTTTATGAATAAATATGTACAGATCCTATCTACAATAACAAATTGACAACATCGATTTTCTGACTTTGCGATACCTTTTTTGTAAGAAGGCTATTTTATTGCTGTTAAAAGAAAAAATGGTTTGGGCCAGTTTCAAAAATATTCAAGCAATTCGAATCAAAAGTCGTTTTGATCAACATTATTCATATTGAAGTTAAGATATAAATGGAGTTCATTATTTGTATTGGCTTATATTCTTTTTTTATTCAATACTGAGGCATAAAATCAATAGTAAATGCTCTTGTTTATTACTGTCAGCCAAAATCGTTAAATATGCTAGACTGTCGCTAAGAAGTTAGTAAAATATAAAACAATACATAAATACAAAAACCATTTTCTCATATTTGCTACAACTACATATGTATATAATGCCACAATATGTATAAAATATGCTCACCACGTCACACTTGTGAGCGCTTACAAACACTTTCCTAAAGCTTAAGAAATAAAGTGTATTACTTATACGCCCCGCCGGTCCACTACAAATCAAATAAAAATTTGTAGATACTAAATTCATTGTCATGGCCGTTGTAACAAATACATGCGACTATAAAAATACATATTTTTGTGCAGACACACACATACTATGTATACATATATGCAGAAGCATATATTGAAATAAATATACGTGAAGTTAAAATGTACGTGT
Source organism: Zeugodacus tau (assembly GCA_031772095.1). NCBI lineage: Eukaryota > Metazoa > Arthropoda > Insecta > Diptera > Tephritidae > Zeugodacus > Zeugodacus tau. The sequence continues at coordinate 16,749,223 of CM062651.1, read as the reverse complement.
CAACGCATACGCCATGGCTGACAACAACTGCCGCCATATTTGTCACATGCGCACACACACACACACTGACACAGAGTGACATAAAAAAGCTCACCGAAAGCATTGTCTATGCAGGCATGCACGTACATATGTGTGTGTTGGACAGCAGACAGCGCTTCATCACTGATGCTCCGCTTGACTTGCGTTGAGCGAGCGCATGAATGAATGGAGCGAATTGCCGCGCGCTGGTGAATGACAGCGACGCGCATTGCAAAAATTCACAGCGCAACACGCAGTCATTGTGTCACGTTTGTGTTTTCTATGAGCAGCTTACCACACACGCCACACCACATCGATATAAACACACACATCTATATGTATTGTATGTGTGTGTGTATTGTGCGAAAAGCGATTGAAACACTTCGAGTAAACATTGGCTTTATAGCAGTCACCAGTCAGTATCGGCCAGCAGCTGTCTAGTACTCAAACCACTGCCACCATCACTGTTGCTGCGAGGATGGAGAGCGCGCTTCAACTTGTGCGAATTGTTGCGAGAGTTTATCTAAAAGTCGTCGCTGCTTTGGTTATCTCACGTATCGAAAGCCGCACAGACAAAACAAATTGCATGGCGGCGTGTCAATTTCAACATTTCAGACGTTTAACAGTAATGGCTGGGGGAATTAGCGGCGCGCAAGTGCTTTTGGTGTGGGGACATTACTGTGCGTCAGAGTAGTAGCGTTTGGTAGGGAATATGGAGGCGCACTGTCGGTGCTGGTGTGATGTCGACAAGCACTTGGCTACTACTTAAAACCTTACATTGCCTGAGTTGAGTACTTTTTTTTATAAGTCTCTGCTGCTTTAAATGCAACGGCAGTAAAATGCTTTTGTCAATACAAAAGTGCAGTTCTGTATGTAGTAGTGCAGTTCGAGCTTTTCGAGCTGTTTGGTTTGTATGGGTGTAGAAACGGTGAGCAGATCCTGAGTATGTAGTAGCCCGACGGAGAAGTTATGTGCGCTTTTAAAATTATAACCTTATATAGTGTAAGGAAGCCTAGTTAGGAAGGTTACTGAACAAAGACCAGCTTATTGGGAAATTAAAAAAATTATCTTGCATACTGCCATATATTACGAGAGTTTTTAAATTACCTATTTTCATATATACTCATCCACAGACCAACTTCACAATAACTCCTTCGCAGAAGCCCCCCTCCTTATTTGCGAAGAACTTGGACAGCCACTTTTCACAAGCCTCTTTTGAGTTCAACTTTACACCACCAAGGGCGTTCGCCATTGACAGGAAAAGGTGGTAATGACTTGGCGCTATGTCCGGTCTATATGGTGGATGCGAAGTGTGGACTGGCTTTGTCATGGTTGAACCCTACACCCTTCCTGTTTGCCAATTCTGGACGCTTTTGATCGATCGCCTGCTTCAAGAGGTCCAGTTGTTCGCAGTAGATGGTAGAATTAAGCGTCTGCTCATAATGGATGATTCACTTCCAATCCCCCCAAACACACAGCAAAAGCTTTCGCGCCGTCAATCCCGGCTTGGGCACTGTTTGGAACGAATCACCGGCCTTCGACCACGACCGTTTTCGCTTGACATTGTTATAAGTGTTCCATTTCCAGTCACCATCCGCTTCAAAAATGTGTAAGTTCGTTCCGTTGATTCGGTCCCGAAGGTATTTTTGCGTCAAATCATGCGGCACCCAAACATCAAGCTTCTTTGTGTATTCAGCCTGCTGCAGATGGTTTAAAATGGTTTGGTGATTAACTTTTTGTTGACTGGTAACTCCCATCTCCTGGGCGATGTCACGAGATCCCACATGCCGGTCCAACTCAATGTTTTCCATGATTTGATCGGTATTCGTTGTCACAGGTCTTCCGCCGCTTATCCGCCGCTCCGCAGTTCGAGGTGATAGAGTACCATCCCCCAAAACACCTAGCGGATTTGTCTCTAGTGGATTTGCCTTTATCGATGAAAACTTTAAAATAGCGCGAGTTTCATATTTACACGTCTATAACTTTTGAACCATCAAACCTAATATATCCTAACCTAATATATCGGATCCCGTAATTTTCGGAATATTGATATTCATTGCATAGAGATTCTTTCCTAGATCCCTTTGGCATGATAAAGAACTGAAGTTCTTAGCTCTAAAAGTGTGATCCGTCGAGATTCCTGCCATGAGGATCAGTTCTATGACCGAACCTAACCTAACCTTGATCTCTAACTCGCATATTTTTTTACTCTTTCGGACTCCTTTCAGTTAGACATCATAAGAGATGTTTCAATATTATAGTACTGTGTACATATACGATGGAGTTCGTTTCGTTAAACTGATTAGGCTATTGTAAATCTAACTTCAAACAGTAGTCGCCTATCCACAAAAACTTGGAAACCTTCAGAACCCGTCTAGATAAATTTTTGGAGCAAAGATTTTTTTAATTTTATCCCACCCTCGTATATAGTACATAAGTAAGTCTGCCTATAAGTGAGTGATGTTTAAGCAGGATAATTGATAAAAATGCGTAGGTTTCTTTGTATAATATGTATATGTTCTCCTCCCAGCACACCTCCATCAAGTACCTGAAAATATAAATATATATTTTCGTCTGCATGTGATGGAAGGAATTATGTACATATGTACATACATATGTGAGCATAATATGGCAAACATGGCCGCTTACCACTGTTTTCTTTTGTCGTATTGTTGTGGCTGTTGCTTCCGGTGTAAGAGGAAATAAACAGACATTGGTTGCCTTTTGTTTCATATATTATTAGTGTCAGTGATCTCTCTCGGGATATAATAACGTAAGTACAATGTTAAAGTAAGATTAAAGGTCATATTGAAAGGAAATGGCGATGATTAATACAAATGTATGATTACATTTTTGTTAAGTGTTTGCGAAATGGATTTTATGTGTCGTAATTGTAAAGGTATTTATTCATTTTGTTTTGAGGTTATGTTGGTTTTTATAAATGTAGTTGATAGTTTATTCATTATATGTTGCAAGTTGAAGGTTTTATAACTTGTTACTACAGTTTAATTTAAAGCATTAAAAAATTGAAGGAAGGACAAAGCCTGAAAAAAATATGTATTTAAGAATAGTGATTTTATAGTTTATGTACAGCTATCGGCAAAGAGAGATTGGTATGATAAAATGCCGAAAATTATTATTCACCTTTCAATCTGGAAATCCATATGTCATCCATCCATCCATCTGTTAGAGTTGCTTTAGAGCTTTAGAATAGCCAGATATTCTCCTCCTCGATTTTCTGTTTAACCGCATTCTGGTCGAGTCCTTCAAAGCTTATCAGTAGTTTTTCATTCCGTACTCTCCTTTACCATGAAGTGCTGTCGCGTACGAAATACATGTTAAAAGCCATTTTTCATCTTAAGGAAACGTTATATACACTCCCATATTTCGATAATTTTTTTCTCGAACACCTAGGCAGGATGATATACTAAAAGTAAGGAGCTATTTTCTTTCATCGGAGATATATTTAGTTCTTTTTCTTTTCAGCCAAAATATTTCATGGTGGAATTCCTGATCCACAGTTAGATTTGATCGGTTCCAACTCACCAGCGAATCTCTTGATAGAACACAAGTATTAAGTATTATGTTATTGTGAGAAGATTTCAGTAGTATTTAGTGAATTGGGATACGATGACGATAAATACTGAATATTCTACTGTTGTACATTGCATCTGATCAATGAATTGTTAGGTTATTTCTTCTCTCCGCCTTTTCGTCTTTTGAATTTCTCGGTTATGAAAAAACTGCTACAGAGCTCGTATCTGGCAATACTATACATCTTGGAAATATCTTGACATAACCTGCAATTTTAAAGTGTTCCTTCGTTACCGATGAATCCCCAACAGTGCCCAAGCCGGGATTGACGGCGAGAAAGCTTTTGCTGTGTGTTTGGGGGGATTGGAAGGGAATCATCCATTATGAGCTGCTCCCATATGAGCAGACGCTTAATTCTACCATCTCATTGCGAACAATCGGTGGAACCGAGATATGGTTTTTGAAGCAGGCGATCGGCCAGACCATTTTTCATAATTGTAAAACGATCCAACAGGAAGCTTCCTTCTGTAGTGTTCCACCATTTAGTGTTTCTGACGTTTCTCGTTACGCCAGACCACACACTTCGTTGATGACTCGTCAGAAGCTACAGGAGCTCGGATGGGAGGCTTTATCGCATCCACCATAGAGCCCTGATATAGCGGCAAGTGATTACCACCTTTTCCTGTCAATGGTGGTGTAAAGTTGAACCTTGGTGGTGTAAAGTTGAACTCAAAAGAAGCTTGTGAAAAGTGGCTGTCCGAGATGGAAACAGATTATCGAACGAAACGGCGCATATTTGAACTAAACCCGATCACAGAAACACTTTTTTATAAAGCATTGAATAAAGATCAAAAAAGCGGAAGAGAGATATTTACCAAACTAATAATATCTCATAGTATACTAAATTTAGTAATTTCTTTCCATTTTCTACTAAGAAATATATTTTTTCCCTTGCATTCGTTAATAATTATTTATTTAACAATGTGCTTAAATTCTTCATTATTTTGTTTAAGAAATCACAAGTTGGCATTTTCTTAAATTAATTAAAAATCTCCACATGTTACATTTTTCAAATTATCGCTGCTTGTACGATACAAACTGACTGATAACTTGTTATATGTAAACAAATACTTATGTACTCCGAAATGAAAATACTTGGCCACACACACATAAACATGTTCATAAGTATATTTGTATGTGAAGTACAAGTATCAGCTGGCTGATAATTTAGCTGGAATACGCTGTTTGAAAGCATATGTTCTGGACACCCACTCAAGTGCTTTCAACGACGATAATCATTACACCGCCTCGACCACCCCAAAACACTAAAATGCTGTACTTGTGTGCGTCAATTTGTCAATTGATTTATTGCTATGTGTGAACAGTTTTATGCTATTTAACACTTTCAAATATATACAGAGTGAGTGATCTTATAAGTTGATATGTAAATAGTGAATGAGTTTGGGAAAAATCATATGCTATGTTTTAGACATTTTAAAATTTATGTGGACTTAATTTTCAATACACTTTGTAGACCAACAACCAACACCAAATAAATCCATCTCCAAGGTGTTTCCTTATTATATACGAAGATTCCATTATTTACGGCAAGAATGTTTGTATTGTCTTTGACAATTTTTCGAGTATAGCTTGTCTTAAGAATACTTCCATATAAAGAAGAAATCTGGAGATCTGGGTGGTCAATTCTTGACCTTATTCCATATTGTGTGGATGCCCTGGATCCGGAATGATGTTCTAAGGACACCAAAAATATTGAGCGTCTCTTGCTAATCCTCGGCAACTCAGACCCTAATACCTTTAATCATCTCATTATACCGTCTTGGTGATTAATGAACTACAGTTAGCGGTCTCTTACCCTCCTGAGCTCAAAAAAGGTTACAACCAAATGACGAAAAGTGTTTTGGTTCGAAATAACAGACTATTTTCATACCAAAGCGGATCGTTAATTCAGTGTGTAGTGATTCTTGGATAGAATTGCACCGAATTGAGGTCTCTACAACGGTTTTAACCAACTCAATTATAACTGTAAACGTCAAAGTTATACTACAATTATAAATCGTCATAAAAACGACGCACCCTGTAAATGTGAAAATGGTATATAGTTACATATAAACGATTTAAAATTATTGGAAAATATATTTAAAGACTATTTTCTCTGCTACAAAACAAGCTTGTCCAACTGAGGTGATAAGTGTTGAAACATTTTGTCCCTATCGCCTTCCAACATTGACTTCTAACACACACATTTTCTTCAAATATTTATTTTTCAACTTTTTTTCTCTCCGCTTTTCTTGTTTACACATTTTCTTCGCGCCCGCTTTAAGCGCTTTCTTGCGTGTTGCGATTAGAATCTTGTGCCGCGCTTGCGCTTGTTTGCTTGCACGCTGCCGAACAAATTAATTTTCTTGGTATTTCAACGACATTTAGCGGCTATTAAAAATGCGATTATTCATTTACTGATTAAAATCGATTAATGTCATTTGACTAGATGTAAAAGCAGGCGCGCTCATGCATTTATTATTTCAGAGCTCCAATTTTTATTTACGATTTTTAATGTGTAGTCGCATGCCGCCACGCCGCTACGCCACTGGTAATCACTATCAATAATCTCCAAATGCAATTTAATAATGGTGACATCGGTAAAAAGGGTGCTGAAACATAATGCAATTAAAAAAGGTGCGTGTGCCCGTCACCTTTCCGTTGTAGATAAGGCGCTTATCGTAGCGTTTATCGCTTACTTTTATTTTCTAAAGGTAATTGGAAATATTAATAAGTTGTATAAATCAAAATATTCTATTCTAAATCATAGATATGAAAGTGTTTTATAATTTTGTCACGAAGTGACTTTTTCACTTCGTTATTGCACTCATAAATAAATCTTGTGTTAATCGAAAGGGGTGAATAGGCAATTTAGTTTTTCTCACGTCGTTTGTTGATTTCAGCTTTTCTCTAACTTAGTACCAGTGGATTCAGCGGAAAATTTAATTTATCAGATTAATAAATAAATAATTTTGATATGTCATTAAATGTTTTCAGATTAATGGCATAATTTGAGGAATTTATTGCATGCGATTAAGCAAATACAAGTCGATATTGATAGCTCATTACATATATTTATTGAAGTAACAGAAACTTAACTAATTGAAATACGTGAGAAAATATTTTCAATCCGTCAAAATAGACATAAATTATACATATATTTGTGAGATAAAATTTATTAGTAAGAAATAAGGCAGGACTAAGTTAGGGTGAAAAATTATTTCAAAAATTATTTCATAATTTATTTGTTTAATCTTACTAAATTAACACACAATTCGATCCATATATTCGTCATAAATCCCACTAGAATAATACAAATAATTATTTATAGTATATAGGGGCTGGGGTAACTCCTGAATCGATTTCAACTATATTTACCTCTAACTTTACCTTCACTTAATTTTTATAAGATATCTCACGTACTAGCCGATATACATATACGGTATAAAGACCATTGGAAATTGATATATAAAATAAATGGGGCTGGAAGAAATATTACCCCAGCTTTGCTAAATTCGTTGAAATGAGTTCAGTAGTTAGTTGAGATAGAATTTTTAACTCATAAGGATAATTCGGCATTCATTAAAAAGTCAAAGTGCAGGCTCAAATAAACCAATCGTATGAGTGAGTCGAAAACGACTTTTATTCAAGGTAAGTAAAATCAACTTGTTCTTAAATTGTTAAGTAACTTAAATTAGAATGAAAAATCAATAAAATTTTTCAAAAGTTCAGACAAAATAAACATTAACACGTTGACTGCCAAGGTCATTTTCTGAAAACTGTCCAAAAATTACATTTTGATTTTTTCACATTATATTACTAAAAACTCTATTTCTAGATCATTGGTATCATTAAAAATCAAAAATGATGTTTGTTTGATGAGATAAAGGACCTACGAGTTATCTCGTAGTTGGCGTCTGGGAAAAGACGCTACGAATTATCTCGTAGTAGGTAGGTCCTTTTCTTCCTAATATTTATTAAAATTATCATAATTTTGTTATTATTTTCTTTCTTTTTAGATTTATAAACATTCTCTAAAATTACTGTTATAATTATCAAGAACCCAATACCTTTGTGTGGAAAATTGTTTTAAAAACTACCACAAACAATAATATATTGCTTTATTTATTGTATTTGAGTTAATTTTTCCATTATATTGAATGAATTTTTCCATAATTTTTTTTTTAATAAAAAAAAGCTCACCGAAGTCAAACCCAAATTTTTTTTTTATTTTCCCAGAAGCCACCATTTATTGATACTAACACTATAATAATACGGTTTTACTCGTAGCTACACAAAAAGTGGTAGTTTTAGGTAGTACGAGATAACTCGTAGTTGGCTTCCTGGAAGGGAAATCATACTACGAGTTATCTCGTAGTTGGCAGTCATCGTGTTAACCCATGAAAAACACAATCGTGCTAAGATAATTTCGTATATTAGATTTCGAAGCTGGACGTCCAAAAGCTGCAATCATAACAGACAGGCAACAATTTCGCAAGTCGACTCTCACTCCTGCTATCTAGTCTGATGACATATGCGTGCAGAGTAATCACATTTCCCACTCCATGCGTACCGCCGCTGAAGAGGTCATCATCAGTGCCCAAATGGCTGGTACGATGACAAGTGTCGCGACGCCACTATAGAAAAGGACGCGGCCTACATGGCCACCCTGCGTACCGCAGCAACGTGAGCTGTTAAGGAGCGATATCAGGAAAAGAGGAGGGAAGAGAGACGTGATCGCGAGGAGCTTGAGATGCTCGAGACTTCTATCGGAATGTCTCCCGCCTGACTAGAGGCTTTTAACACAGGCATAGTTCTTGTAAAGACAGCGAACTCAATATGATGATAGTTGACAAGAGCATAATAAGGATGTGGAGGAACACTTCTCGAGCTACCGATAGCATAGAAGTAGAACCCATATGCAGTTGACAACATAGTTGCCGTACCACCACCTGACCATAACGAAGTTCAAATAGCAATTGCCCGGCTTAAAAACAACAAAGCAGAGGGCCCGATGGCCTACCGGTCGAGCTATTCAACGGTGGTGAGGATCTGACAATGCGCATTCGTCAAAATGTGCCAAATACGGTCAGAAGAACACATGCCCAACGACTGGAACCGGAATGTCCTCTGCCCCATCCACAAGGAAGCTTATACCGCAATCTGCGCCAACCTACCGCGGTATCAGCCTTCTGAATATCGCGTATAAAGTCTTATTAAGTGTACTACGTGAATGACTGAAACCCATCGTTAACAAAATGATTGGACCTTATCAGTGTGCCTTGCGACCTGGTAAGTCAACCATTGACCGGAAATTCACCATAGGCCAGCTCCTGAAATAGACGCAAGAAAAACAGATCGATACATACCATCTTCTTGTCGATTTTAAAGCTGCTTTTAAATAGACAACGCCACTATTGGCATTTATAACTGCGATGTAGTAAAAGATTTCGTCTACCTAGGTTCCAGCGTAAACACCAACAACGACGTCAGCCACGAAATTAATCGGAGGATCACTTCTGCCAACAGGTGCTATCACGGGCTCAGTAGGAGATTCCTGGCAAAACCAAAGTAACGCTCTATAAGTCACTCATCATACTCGTCCAGAAGTGTGGCGCATAATACAGCGACTGCGGTGGCTTGCTCATAACGCTCGAATGGAAGAAAACACACCAGCGCGTAAAATTTACAATACGGTACCCCCTGGCCACGACGAAGAAATTACAACCGAAACACAGGTGGAAGGATCAAGTGAATGTAGACCTGACGATGCGTGAATTCCCCAACTGGCGACGTCGTGCGCAATCCAGAGACGACTGGCGAAATCTTATGGCCAAAACCGACACCCGGTTGTAGTGCCAAATGCCAAATTGATTGATTGGATTCTAACCTCATTTTCTGCTTATATCTGCTTTGGAAATTATTATCCACACAATAACCTCCGATGTTATCTGATACCTTTTGCTGTTTAAGTCATATTTGTATTATAATATTATTTGATCTTAAATTTTACTATTTAAATAATTATATAAAAATATATATCTCTGCATTTATGATTATAAGTGTTTGACTCCACTGACATAATTGCCACAAAGTCATCTTTAAACGCCTCTAATTTCCGCTGCTCACTGAATAGGTCATAAATTGAAGTGATCAGCGCGTATTTGATGTGATATTCTATGACACAAATCAACAAATATTACCCCAAATTATGTGCATATAATGACATATGCATATATGTATGTATGTATGTGTGAGTGCCGCCACACAATCGATGGAGATGAGCAATGCTTGTGACAGTTCTAGTGAAAATTGTTGATAAACACATGTGAACAAAACACTGCGCTGCTGATAAATGTAGATTATAGACAATAATGAAGGGAAATTGTGGCAACAACAGCAAATAGTACAACTATACTATATTTGTATGTATGTATGCATGTGTGTGTGTGTGTGTGTGTTGCATGCAGCAGTGCAGTTGTAAATTGAATTCCACGAATATCGAAGACAACAAGCATGCAGCTTAAGTTTGGCGCAGTGAATGAGCAACATGCAACATACAACACAAATGCCTGCAGGAAAATACACACACACATACATATATGTACCGCGATGAAAGTGATGGTCAGGCACACATACATACGAGTATGAGTGCGTATGGCTCCCCTATTCAAAAATTCAATAAGTTTATTGACATATTACTAATTAGACAGAACATGACAGCGTATCAAGATTTATTGCGCCCGATAAGAGAATGCGGCAACAATGCGTGCAATGAGCGTGTGGCCAAGTGCAACGTCAGTGTGTGACAAATATGTATATACACACACTCATCATTATATTTCATGTACTCGTGTCAGTCCGGAAAATTATATATGGCTATGGCTTCGCTTTAAGTTTTGGCGGCCGCCCCTTATACCGGCTTTCTGTGAGTAGCAGAGAGAGGTAGAGGGGGGCAAATGTCAAATGAGAGTCCGGCAAAAGCTTATATGCGGAACGCCTCTTTCTCCCGCCATATGTAGGAATGTCTGAGTGGAAGTTTGTGGATATGTCTGTATATGTGTGTGAGTGTATGTATGTATGGACATGTGCGTGTATATGTGTATTTAGCAGTCATGCGTGCTTTTCATTGTATGTGTTGGGGACTCAAGATCAATGAACGCATTCATTTTAATTTGAGACAAGCCAATGCGCATACATACATACAGACAAAGTACTAACAAGCTCCAACATACCTACATACAACCAAACAAGTCAATAAACGAAAGACAAATACAATACAGCAATAATTCCAAAAACAAAACAAAAGCAAGTAAGGAAAACTAAGTTCGGGTGCAACCGAACATTTTATATTCTCGCAATTTATTACTATATTTTTTATAAAGATAACACAAATGTTGACCCATATATTCGGCATAAAGTCCAATCGAAATACGAAAATCATCATATAAAGTAAATAGGGTGTGGTAAAACTGTACCGATTTCACTCATTTTCATCACCCACATACATTGTATTTGAGAGTATATGCTCACTTAATTTGGCTAAGATATTTCACATATTAACTGATTTATAGAAGAAAAAAAATTGCTCTGAATTAAATTAAGAAATCTGATAGATTTTCCGATATTTTCAGGGAAAAATTGCTCTAAGTCACGATGTTATTCATATCCGATATCCGGGGCATTGAATAATTATAGTCTGATTTCGATAATTTTCACAACTGATGTCACAGATCATATACAGTTTCTGTGTAAAGTTTTATTTCGCTATCTACATTGGTTTCTTATTTATATATTATAAAGTGAAGGAACATGATGGAAATCAAAATTGAGTTATATGGGAAGTTGTCGTGATTGTGAACCGTTTTCCACACGTGTTATCAGGGTGTCAAGAAAGTATTATGTATCGAATTTCATTGAAGTCGGTCGAGTAGTTCCTGAGATATGGTTTTTGACCCATAAGTGGGCGATGCCAAGCCCATTTTCCATTTTGTAAAAAAATCTGAGTGCAGATTCTTTCTAGTATTTCTTCTGTAAAATTTAGTGTTTCTGACGTTTACTAACTTCAGTAATTTTCAACCAAACCTTTGTATGGGTATATTATTGTATTTTGGTTATTATTATCCGATTTCTTTAATTTTTGGACTTTAATAATTGGACTAATTATAAAGAAGTGGCTAAAAGAAAGGACTACAGAAAGTTTGGTTTCTATAGCTTTATAGGTTTGCTAGAAATATGCAAAAAACCTATTTGGTGGCGGGGCCACGCCCACTTCCCCAAAAAATTACATCCAAATATAGCCCTTACTATGCCGATCCTTTGTACCAAATTTTACTTTTATAACTTTAGGCTTAGTTATGACACTTTATGTGTTTTCGGTTTTCTCCATTTTGTGGGCCCATCTTCGAAAGCAACCCTCTCAAGGTCTCAAGGAACATATGTGCCAAGTTTCGTCAAGATATCTCAATTTTTACTCAAGTTATCGCTTGCACGTACAGACGGACGGACAGACATCCGGATTTCTACTCTTCTCCTGATCATTTTGATATATATAACCCTAACCATTATGTGAACAAAACTAATATACTCTCTTTAGCAACTTTGTTGCGAGAGTATAACAACAGTATCAACAATAAACAATAAATTCAAATACAACAACAACAAATAAAAATTCAGTGTTAAATTTTGTAAATGAAAATTTTCGGAAATCAATAAAAAAAACTCTTTTGGTATAAAATCGACTGTATTTCTTCAATTGTTGTTGCAGTTAGTGTGGGGGTCATGTAAAGCTGTCGCATTTTGTTTACAAAACATTTAACAACTCTTTTTCCCCTCTACCGCTTATAAGATTTTATATAGTTTTGTTGCAAGCGTTGTAATATCAGCTCATTATTTACTCATAAACTTTTTCAACGCTTGCATTTTTGTTGTTTTCAAACACTATTTAATTTTTTTTTATTTTCCTTTTTTTGTGTTATTTCTTAGTAAATACGAGTACTCAACACGCATATAATACAAATTGTAAACAATGAATTGTGCAGAAGAAAAAAAATAAAAAAAATTGTTGCTGCAGTCAATGGCAATGTTGTTTACGCTTGCCCCACAGCTAAAGGACAGCAACTATTTATTGTTGTGTTGTTGGTATTTGTTGACGCGCTGTTACGCTGCGTGTTGAAGTGTTGTCAGTTCGCAGCTAAATAGTCGCGGTGACCAACTGTGTGAATGAGTGGTGTTGATTAGTTGGAAGTGTTGATTTAGTTTGTGATTTCATGGCGTAGAATATGGTATTATGTATGCGGATGTTGAAAGAACTGTGTTATATAGTATTAGCTAACTGATTCCGAGAACTCAATTAGCGTAGATCAGTGATTTTTGTATAAAGATCACATAGTGGGTCTCAGATTCAAATGGTTGTTTTAAAAAAGAAGAACAGCAAAGTATATGACAACAAGGGAAGCAACATTACCAATACGACCTATACCATAATACCATAATACATAAAGGGTTGGGCTTAGTAAATTGAATACTTGGAAGAATATACTTTAGTCATAGAATATTATTTTAAAAATTAAAAATTATCAGTAGAAAAATCATAGTAGTCGGATCAAAATATTTCAAAGTACATAAATGTTTTTAAGAAATTAGAATTAGGAGTGAAGAGATCATAATAGAGGAAACAATTTTTCATATATTCCACGTATCTTCTAACCACTGATATCACTTAAAATATCCCTAAATGTAAAAAACAATAAATGAATAGGAAGCTCAATATTTGTGGAACTGAGGAACTTGTTTTTTAGATCCGTATTCCTAGTTGGAGCTTGTTTCAGCTTACACAGTGGAACTTCCATAACTTGAACTTCTATAACTCGAAGATCTTTTGAATTGGCAATAGCGTTTAGAAATCAAATTTCACACAAATTTATATCCATTACTCAAACTTCCTTAACTCGAACTCTTGAATTGGCAATAGAAGTCAAAATTTATAAAAATTTCCTTCCATAAACCGAACTTTTCGACAAGGGAATAATAAAAAATGCTTAATTTTACTATCGAGGTACAATTTTAAAAGAGTCCCTCTATATCGTATGGAGGAGAATAAAAAATATGTATTACTCTAATGGATTTCAAAAATCATGTGACAAAAGCATGGGATACAGACGTCAAGAGCCAAACAATATTAAAGTGCAACAAACAAAACTACAGAATACATATTTTAATGTATTTAAATAAAACGTTATGCGAAGTAAATAACTAAAACTGTGGGTAAATCTATATTTTACTGATTTTTGAAAAATTTATGTTTTATTGAAATTTTCTATAACTCGAAGGCTCTCTAACTCGAAGTTTTTTTTTGTGGATTATGGTGATTCGAGTTAGAGAAGTTCCACTGTATTTTTATATTTTTAAATGTATATTATATTCCACTACGAACCTCGGGGTATATATTGACCAATATAATGTTATGGAGATCAATGCGTTGACAGAGCCGCTTAACTGAAATTCTAAATTTTTCTCCCGTTTTTATAGTAAATACAGTGTTGCTTCTTTCGTTCGTAAATCTGATACATATATGGTAGGGGTTCGAAAATACTTAATTTTTCATGATTATTTTTCTAAAAGCGTGATTTTATTATTTATTAATACACCTATGAACTGTAGTTTCAATAAGAAATCTGGCAGATCGGATATAATTTTAACATAGTCTCATTTCTCACCAACCAACATAGTCTCATCCCTCGATTCTGCTGATAAAAAAAGTGTCCATCTTGGATTTATCAATATAACAGCAACCTTAAAAAGGAATATGAAACTACTCTATAAGCCATGGAAACCATATCCGATGAAGTAACACTTTGTATCGTCTATGCCCAAGAAGAAATGTTGATCAATGTTTTCTGAACTTGGTTTTGGAAAATTGTGCAGAAGGTAGAAATAACGCTGACATATATTATTTGAATTCTAACCATCGCTGATGGTTTTCAATGTGGCACCAGATAAAATTAAGAAATTATTGGGACATTAAGTCATACGCACCTTAGGTGGATAGTCTAATAGTCAGAAGAATAATAATCTGGTGTTATTTTTTTTAAATTGATGAGGTACTGATGTCAAAGAAATTGATCTCTGATCTTTTTGTATAAGCAAAGCAGGAACTATATAATTTTTAACCAAGAACCCAAGTATACCAACAATGAGGATATCCGTGCCCATTGCTGATTTTATATTTGAAGTCTGATATAATAATTTAAATAAAATTTAGAAAGTTACAACGACACAATAATATGACCAATTTGTTAAAAATATACAATCCCAGCAATTTAATTACCTGGTTCAATTAGATACAAGATAATTTGGTTTTGCGACGGATGGTTCTACCTTTCAATTCTCTATAGAGGCCGTGATAGCACCCAATGGCAAGATCTATTCTCCTATCGATTTCGAGGCTACGGTCAATTTTTGGTGTTTATTCTGGCTTCTCTCGCGAAACCTACCAAACGCTCTATAATACACTCATCATACCCATCATGACGTAAGGTGCCGAAGAAGGGACGATGACGAACAACAAGAGCATTAGGAGCGTTCCAGAAAAATGTAAAAAAGCACATAAAATGTACGGTGCGGTCCTCCTGACGTCTGACGAAGGATAGGCCGGTCTAAACTCAGATGGCCAAAAACGACAACCAGTTGTATTGCCTACTGGATGATGATGAGATATAAGAGACTATAATACTTCATTAAATTGTTATCGCCGCTTTCGTCATTTCTTCTAAGTTTAGTTTCACACAAATTGAAATATTATTTTACTACTTGTATTATGAATGGATAAAAGTACTAATTACTGCCAATGTTAATGATTTTGAACAAACATTAAGCCGCTAATTTTGTTAACTAGAAATATAAAGCTGTGACAATTTTAATTTTATTTAAAAACTATAAATCACTACAAATGCAAACCCAATGGAACAGTAATTAAATAACAATTAAAATAAAAACATTAGTCATAGTCTATGATATTTCATTAAAAAAAATTCACTTTAAGAATAAAATTTATGGTTTTTTTTGTATCTTAATATTTACAAAATATTACTATTTTGAGTGATGCCACATTTATCTTTATGTTTATGCGAAATTAATATTATCTTTAGGTTTAACAATTAAGTGTATGACACATTTCACACTTTATGATGCGCATTCAAAAGCACTTATACCATATTTCTTAAGTTAGCAGCTTTATGGCTTTGTATGTATGTATGTATGCATATGTCCAAACACGCAAAGACGCAACGGGAGAAAACCACAACGTCAAGCACTTCCTAAGTCAATCCAACGATTACAGTCATAAATAATCCTGCTTGCACATAAAAGTCAGTGGCCAAGTAGAAAATTATCAAAAAATGCAACTAATGCACTCCAACCAACAACGCTCACCTCAAGCCAGCCGCAACACTAACAAAGTTTATTTGTACTCATGTATGTATATATCTGTATTTGTGTGTGAGAATATATATGTGCATGAACTCACTCCCTATTGGCCTACATTTTGGCGCGTTCTTTACGATTTGTTTATTTGCTTTGGTTTATAAGTACCGACTCCCCTTCTTTCGTGTGACTTGTATTGCCTTACTGACTGACGCTTTGGTCGCCTGACTTTCACAAATTTATTTCATATTTTTTGTAAACAAATTCACATTTGTTTGTATGTTTATGCGTATTGTTTTGTTTTTCAAGTCTATTGAGGAGCACTTTTCACTCATTCGTATGGTTTGCCTTCGGAGGCAGACGCACACACAGAAGCAGGCTTGCAGTGGGTTTCTGGTAAGTTGGTATTTTTATTTGCTTTTGCTGAGCTTTATTTTTACATATCGTGACAATTTTCCGTCGCTACGTGACGCCACATATAAAATTTGCATTAAAATGACTTTGATTACAAATTGGCAGCAAGGCAACAGCGGGGATGCGATTTTATGTATCCTATATGTATATATATATATATATATATATATGAATTTGTGAAATTGTATTTTTATTTACAGCTGGCGGCAATTTTCTGTGGTTTTCACACTGTTACCAAAGTACTTGCAACATTTAGCACTGTGCCGCAGTCAACAGCAATAAAAATTAAGGGGACACAATTTCATTTAAAATAGCGCGTAAGTGTGTACTTATGCTGGAAAAACTTTTAAAAGTAAAGAAATTAAATAACAAAACGCGTGCGGAAACATCTTTGATGTTTGACTTCAAATAACCCTTCATAGGTGCATACGAATGGCTTATGGAGCAACAT
This sequence comes from Zeugodacus tau, assembly GCA_031772095.1. NCBI lineage: Eukaryota > Metazoa > Arthropoda > Insecta > Diptera > Tephritidae > Zeugodacus > Zeugodacus tau. Next base: position 16,732,323 of record CM062651.1, on the reverse strand, counting down.
ACATACATACATATATACTCAAATCGGTTTTCAATATTTTTCATTATTTATTTGCAGATTTGTAATGATATTTAATCAGTGCATTTGATTTTTGGATTAGGATTTGCGTAGTATAGTTTAACAACTGTTCCTTCATTAATATATCCATTTTTAGACGAGTTCATAACGTCGTTTAAGAGGTTACATGGGTTTTGTGGATTCAAAAAATATTTTTTTTGTTTACTGATTAATTTCTACAACATCTCAAGAATATTATGTATTTTAAATTGTTAAGTCGATCCGAATAATAGTTTCGGAGATACAGATACGTTTTTGTCGGAACCGTGTTTTCAAAGTAGGTTGTCAAATGTTCTCAAAAACTACTCAACCCATCTTGACGAAATTTTGCACAGGTGCTCAAAATACAATTTACTCGTGCTTGAACGAAGGATTTTTTCTTTTTTTCAATTACAACTATTAAAAAAGAAATGTCCAGCAAATTTGTTATTTTTTTTTTGGAAAATTGACTGCCAAAATTCCAATTTTTACTTATTTTGTCTTTCCTTCGTTCAAGCACGAATTTATGGTCTTACCTAAAACACTTATTTTTGTTTTTCTCTTTTTTTCATTTTGGATTATCCTGTCAGGAGTTATGATGACAGAACGCACCTTTTTCCGAGGGGTCACCGGAAATGACGTCACAATCAGACCTATCTACACAGATATAGGGCTATGCACCCAATACCACCAATGGACACAATCATGACAATATCTGACTCACTTATAATATCAATGTCACAATGAAGAAAATGTCCTTTCTCGTACAATTTACCGATCTTTTGACCCAACTATATAAAAAGCTCTTCATTAGTTCACTCTCTACTTTTAAATTGCTACTTTTATTGCCTTTTATTATATTCTAAACCTTTTTTTGTTATTTTTTCAAACACGTTTTCCCTATATTTTCTGCAAACCTCATTCCTCAAGCGTTCTGATCTTGTTCGACGTTTCATCATCGTTTCATCATCGTTTCTCCTCTTTTCTCAGTTTTCCCACGTTGACATATGGATCATGGGTTAAATAAAGCTTAATAATTAGTGCAGGTTATGTTAGGTTTGAAGTCTAATCCCTTGCGATAAGGGTCGAAAGGATTCCACTAGAATCGTTTGTCTCTTGTGATTGACTGGGCCATTTCGTGAGATAACACGTTCACCAAATTTGGTTTTCAATAAATCGATTGTGACATTCGCTGTGTGGCTTGTGTCGTCGTCCTATTAGAACCACATATTTCCCAAGTCCATATCATCCAATTCGGACTAAAATTTTTCGATTATCATTGAGCAATAGCGATTCCCATTCACAGTACCGTGCCGGTATTGATCATCACGGAAGAAGCACGGCGCAAAGACACCTTTGGCCCATAAACCGCACCAAAACGTAATTTTTATACTCTCGCAACAAATGTTGCTAAAGAGAGTATTATAGTTTTGTTCACATAACGGTTGTTTGTAACACCCACAACTAAACGAGTTATATATAGGGTTATATATACCAAAGTGATCAGGGTGAAGAGTGGAGTTAAAATCCGAATGTCCGTCTGTCCGTCCGTCCGTCCGTCCGTCCGTCTGTGCAAGCTGTAACTTGAGTAAAAATTAAGATATCTTGATGAAACTTGGCACACTTATTTCTTGGCACCATAGGAAGGTTGCTTTCGAAAATGAGCAAAATCGGATCACTGCCACGCCCACAAAATGGCGAAAACCGAAAATACATAAAGTGCCATAACTAAGCCATAAATAAAGCTATGGAAATAAAATTTCGTATGAAGGATCGCACTATGAAGGGGCATATTTGGATGTAATTTTTTTGGGAGGTGGGCGTGGCCCCGCCCACGTACATATCTCGGAAACCAATCGAGCTATATAAACCAAACTTTCTGCAGTCGTTTTTTTTAGCCATTTCTTAATACAGTTCAAAAATGAAACAAATCGGATAATAACCACGCCCACCTCCCATACAAAAGTTAAGTTGGAAATTACTAAAATTGAGTTAACTCACTAACGAAAAACGTCAGAAACACTAAATTTCACATAAGAAATGGCAGATGGAAGCTGCACTCAGATTTTTTTACAAAATGGAAAATGGGCGTGGCGTCGCCCACTTATGGGTCAAAAACCATATCTCAGGAACTACTCGACCGATTTCAATGAAACTTGGTTTGTAATAGTTTCCTTACCTCCCAATAATATGTTGTAAAAATTAGCCAAATCGCTTCACAACCACGCCTACTTCCTATATACCAGAACTTTGAAGACGATCTGAATCGTTTACTTTACAATATATAAAGTAAGCACTAGTGAAGATATCGGTGCAGAACTTTGCACAAATACTGCATTTATAGTGTGGCAGCCCCATTCTAAAAATCGCCGAAATCGGACCATAGGTTTTTAAGGCCCCATATATCGAACACGAGGACCTCGGTGCTTCTAAACTAATATTATGGTTTCCAACTTTCAATGGACTTTATACAATATATATGACGAATATGTGGGTCAAATTGTGTATTATATAATATAAATAAATTTAAATAAATAAATTGCTAGAGTATAAAATGTTCGGTTACACCCGAACTTAGCCCTTCCTTACTTGTTTTAACTAAACTTTATTTAATTTATTTTTAATAAACTTTTCTTTGTTATGTTTCCTCATCGTTTCCTCCTTCTCTGTTTTTTAGTTTAACCAAGCATAATTTATGTTAAGTTAGGTTTGAAGGCTAATCTCATGCGACAAGGACCGTAGAGGACCCTACTAGAACTGCTAAAATCGTTTGTCTCTTGTCATGCCACAGACTCCTATATATGGATCTCGAAGACGATGTTGGGTCGTTAACATCTATTCGGGAGAAATTATCCGGTTCGCGGAAGTTAGTGTTACCGATATGTTGCAGCCTCAGTTTAGTAAAAGCTAGAACTGTTTTCATCTAACGTTTTTTCATTCATTTGCCTCCGATGGAATGTTTAGCCTCACCGCTTGTAATCCAAATAGACTGTGCTTAGTAAGGACTCCTACCATTGCGACGAGCTATCTCTCGGTGAACCCCCCACGATCCACTGCTGGTCGTTAATCTGTCTGCTGAGTTCATACGAGGTTCAAAGAACTTTTCCACTCTCTACAATATTCTGTACAAACGATAGAAATAATGTTTAATTATTTAATCGGTGACATTATAATAATGTTAAATTCAGTTTTTATACTATTAATATTTTAACTTTTCAGTTATTACTTAATATAGTATAAGTGTCCCATTTGTTTGATCAATCACCACTTTATAGATATGTAAGAACCTCTAAATAGCCTTTAATTTAAGACAACAGTGTGAAAAGTTTTTCCCAACTTTAAGATATTAAATGGGACGTTAACATTCGGTAAGTAAAAGGTTTTAATTGGTAAGGGTTGTCAAAATTTTAAGAGAAAGGAAAACACAGAGTTTAGACGAATATTAGCATGGTTTTCAGCTATATAGAGAAATACTGCAATACAGCGGCCAGACTATCACAAAGGAGCAAACGATTATTTGTGGGCTATCTACCTTAATAGCAACCTCTCGTTGGTAACGGCAGCCATTTTTTTAATATAAGGATCAAATAAGTACCCGGAAATTCTCATTTTAAATTTTCCCGTTGAGAATATGTGTCATTTAGTTTGCTTACGGCGTCATTAGGAACAAGTCAATCTTTTGTGTGCGTTGCGATTTTTACTATGGATAAAAATATTGAACAAAGAGTTTGTGTGAAATTTTGAGTTTCATTTTCTTGTACCAAAACGTTGAAAATGTTGAAAAAATGTCGGGGCGGCCTTCGACCTCTTCAACTGAAGAAAACGTCGACAAAACAAAGGAAATGGTGCTCGAAAATCGTAATTATAGTTTGCGAGAGATAGCCCGAATAATGGACATGGCTCATGAGACTGCATGTCATATTTTGGTTGGTGTCAAAAAATCTGAATTTTCTTCAAAAAGTGAATCGAGGTGATGCTGACCGTTTTCTTCTATATTCGTGGTGTTGTTCATTCGGAATTCTTACCGGAGGGCAAAACCGTCAAAAAAAATAATATTATCTTGGCGTTATGAAGCCTTTGAGAGAGAATGTTTGACGCAAAAATCAGATTTGTGGCGGAACAACAGTTGGATTTTGCACCACGATAATGCACAGCGCACAAAGCTATCATTGTGAACGAGTATTTGAACAAAAATTCAATAAACATCATCGAACAACCACCGTACCCTCCAGATATGGCCCCGTGTGACTTTTTCCTGTTTCCAAAACTCAAAATACCACTTCGTGGAACCCGTTTTGAGAGCATTGAAGACATTAAAACTAATTCGCAACGAGAACTGAAGGTCATCCCGGATTATATCTCTAAACAGTGTTTTGATGATTGGATTGTTCGTTGGAAGAAGTGTATTGCCTCAGAAGGAGCCTATTTTGAAGGGGATATAATAAATTTAGATGATGGATAAGTTGTTTTTGTCTTATTTCAAATTTCTGGGTACTTATTTGACAGAATGTATGTATAGGTTATGTATATGGTATGTTATGTATAGGTTTGTATGAAATAAATTCCTTGTTCGCAATAAACATTTGTAAAAAACACAAATATAAATAACGAATATACACACCTACATATATATAGATATTATATACATACAAAATATTCAAATAACTTACCTTGTGAACTGCTTCAGCACCCTGCAAGTTTACCTTCAATTCCCTTCGGTGCACTTGAGAATTAACGGCTGAACTTTACAAAACCACCAAACATAAAATTCAACCACACTAACGCTTAATGGATCAAGAAGCCAGGATAAAGTAGATGAATTTGTATGGCGGCACAGGATAAACGTTGCATTTCCCACGCTTGCCACCGCACAACGCCACACGGTAATAAAGGCAACCGCTTATTTAAAATTTTCTTTGCAATTAAGGCTACCACAGGACCTTATGCCTTAACACAAACACGCACACACAGAGCGCATATATGCTGATAAACAACCGTGTAAGTGCATGTTATAGGCAGCCTAGGTAACATAGTACAGCAAGCAACACGTGCGCAACCGAAGGGTAGCAATAGCCTGCTGCTGCCCATGAGCTCCGGGCCCATTGTTCGAGACGCGTAATTGCGGTGAGTAATTGCGAACAAATCATTTGCACGAAACACAAAAAAGCAAAAAAAATGTCCGAAAATTGCAGACAGTGTGGTTTAAATGACTTAATCCAGTTGAAGAGCGTGAGAAAGTGCAAGGATATGTATGTTGATCTCAATAGAAGGTGGTTTGTATTAAGCAAATTGAATGACAATGTTAAATGAGTTGTATTCTCTAAATAGAGGAGGGATGTGGGTTGCGAAAATTTGCGAGGAGGGTGGTGGATTATCCACGCATATATTCAAATACTCGTGCTGTGAACGTGCGCTTGGCATTGTATTGAGGAAATATAAATGAATTGTAGGATATGAGATGAATTATTAGCTGAAAAGCATGTCGATGCATTTTTAATTTTCTGAAATTTAATGTTTGCTATTTTTCGAAAACGTTTCCAACGATAATTCGAATAAAGTTTTCTTATGATTAAGAACTGAGTCGCCAAAATTTTGTACCAAATCGTAGTGATAACGAAAGACGGCAGCGACTAAAAGCTAAAAATTATCTGAGTGGGACGATAAAGATAGATACTAAATTTTAATGATAGATTTTAGTATCTAAAATAGGATTAAAACAAAAGTTTATTTGAGTGGTACCTATGTGAATATTAGTGAATAGTTATGTGTCCCTTTGATCGTTATATAATATACTCGTATCTTCTTGCGAAATTGTCTTCAAATCTGTTTTCTGCGAATCACTAAGACCACAAGGTTCTAATTTATCAACGTATTGTAAAACTTTCAGCCTTGCTTTTATGAACACTGCTGTACCTCTATCGAATCCATTGGTATCCACTACAATATAGTTCAATTTAATTTTTCATTCAAGGCTGGGGAAAATGCATATCATGATTCTTAGACATATTTTATTACAATTCTAAATAGAAGTAGAGTGATTTTGAGAAATAAAAGTCAATCTGTTTGCTATTGGAAGCGGTATCCAAGCGATCTACATGGAATTACTTACCAGATACTTATAAATGCGCCTCAAATTTTCCATCTCTCAAATATCCAATCAATAAGGACTATTCGTTAAATAATCTTACTTACTTCAATTTTTCTTTCTGTATATTTTTGATTATTCATGCAACGGTCCCTAGTACTATACAATGAATTTATCTTCTTCAAATTGTCTAAAAATATTTAATATTTAATAATACCAATATGTAAATATTAAGGAACTCGGTATCCAACAAATATGCAACAAATTTTTTTCCATCAATACCTCTTCGATCCCTATAAGCTACGAATAGTTTGTGGTTCTCTTATTCCTTTAAAGAAATTAACAAATTCATTCTCTTTTATGGCATACCATTAATTGTTTATTTTTTTAGAATTTCATTGACAACTCCTAAACAGTTTAAAGAATGGTCCATTCCGTTCGCATATACCCGACTATATATTTCGCGTTTGAACACCGACTATAGACTTCGTTTATTTTACGCAATCGAAATTATACAGATTCTGTACATTCGTTTCCCAATATTTTAATAAATAACTAGCTGACCCAGCGGAGAAGTTTCTTCCGCCTTAGAGGCAATAAATGAGGAAATTTTATTGATTCATTTTTGTATTAGAATAACATAAAAAATAAAGTATTTCAATTATTCTTAGTTTGTTATTAATTTTTCAGCATTGGTTTGCACTCTCCAGTCAAGCACCTTGTGATAGACGGCATTTTTCGTTTTATAATCGATTTTCAAGGATTGGCCTGTCTTTTGTTAATATTTATAGCGAATGCAAGACGAATCGGAAATTGAAGTCGTTTAAACTCAAACGTCATATCGGTAGGGATTATCGAGATCCTCGAAATGAGAACTTCTTCCTTTTTACAATCAAATGCGTTTCGGTGCACAGTTTATGTTTCCAAATATGATTTCTATGGAGCCAATGTTTATTCGTAAATTGTACGGTGGCAAGCTAAGCACATCCAAGGAGTTTAAAAATTCAATTGAATAGTTGGTGGCTTCATCTTCATTTATTACGTAGTCAATGGATTTGAATGAATGAAGTGGACCAATGATCCCATTCTGAATTTTGTAGTTTAAGTCATCTATGTCTTTATTCTTAGCCGCCCACCTGTAATACCGTGTTGATGAGATTGTTTTTCGATAATACAAAGTTACAGAAATCCGAAATCCGTTCCGAAATTCAGCAATTGCTCAGAGTTATCTTCAACAGACATATATTTTAGTAACACAACTCTCATGTCTGTTGTCATTGTGTAGATCTTTTACTGTTCGGTTAAGTGCTTCTAATGCAGTTTTATGCATTATTAAGCATTCGTCCTATATGAGAACTTTTGATGTATTTCAAACTTGGGCCATCATGGACTGTTTTGCAATATTACATGTTGATTCTTCAATAGTTTTAAGATTTAACTATAATTATAGTCTTGAATGATCCATGCGTCATCTTTCGAACAATATGGCTGCTATTCACGCGCAAACAATGGCTAAAACAGGGGTCATTTGAACTATTAAATCTAATTTCTGGAGATTACATTCCCGTTCCCGTTTATGTTATATCCTATCTCATGTTATATAAATGTTACGTTGCCCGAAGAGCGAAGAGAATAACAGTAAGAAAAATTTACTCAATAAAACGATTTGTAACATAACTATCACACGGTTAGATAAAGGGTTAATCAAATTTTCAAATCTTCAATGTTCAACCATAGGCAACATTATTTTTTTTTGTCAGTTGATTTTTTTTTTTTTTTTTCAATTTTATCATATGAAATGAAAATGTTTTGACTGAATTATTTTCGTTTGGCTATCATTTTTTTTTGTTTTCATTTTTATTAAAAGAAAGCCTACTAAGATGTTTTGAAAAATAAATTTGTGTTTTATATGGAATGTCAGTTGCGTTTTTTATACCACAGTTTATTCACGTTCTTTTCACGAAAAATGTATAAAATGTATCCTATGTCCTGCCCCCGGTGCTAAGCTACCTCCAAACCAAATTTACCCCAAATCGGTTCAGCCGTTCTTGAGTTATAAGTGGTGTAACTAACACGACTTTCTTTTATATATATAAGATTGCTATAGAGAGTGATCCATTTCAAGGTTTCCTACTTAAAGAAATAACACATACAATTCAAATTTAATGAGGAATATTTATGTTTATTAACATTCGAAAGACATTTTATAGCATTTATTCTTTAAAGATTTCCTCGTTCAAACGTTGGTTTAGGCGACGTCCCAGATCGTCCATCCGTTGAGTCCAATTTTCAATGAGTCGTTCGAGCATTGCGACTGGTAACTGGCGAATGACAAGCCCGATGTTTTCCTCGAAGGCCTGAATCGAAGCGTGATTGTCCGCATATACTTTAGACTTTACGCAACCCCACAGGAGAAAGTCTAACGATGTGATATCACTCGATCTTGGTGGCCTATCGACCGGCCCGAAACGTGACCAAATGTTGTCGAGATCACGAGCTTCAATATCAAGCATCAAATAGTCGGTTATCATGACGCGAAACCGGACGCCATCGATGGATTGCTCCGAACGGCGTTCAGTTACGGCGGATATATTTTCTTCACTACGTGCTGGACGTGGTCTATTCGTATTTCGTAAGAAAGTTGAAAGTTTGTAAACTTGTTTGTACAGGCGTAAGTCTTTCCATAATGAAATGCCAAACAATACTGAACGAAAATAATATGACACCTTGAGACGACTAACGCCATATCTGTCAAAAAAAGGCTATTGAAGAAATTACCTCTACTTGGATCACACGATAATAGGTTATGGTAGTTTTCGTTGATCAAATATATGAGTTTAACTATTCAAAAAAACACAGATATATCTGATCTGAACGACATCGGAGAGTGGATGCTAATTGTTGTAATAATTCCACCAGACATCTCCGAGCGGAAATATTTCAACACGTTTGAAATGTAGCTTTTCATTCTCAATATATTTATATGAGGTCATAATAAATATTGCTTAACGGATTTTTAGTAGAAGGAAAAATAAAAAAAATATAGTTTTTTTATATTTGATACATATTATGAGTGGTGTTAAAAAAATAGCGGTTAATTTTTGTACATGAAAACATACTTATATATATGAAGAAGAAGAAGTGTGAGTTCAAAATTTCGTGTCCTCCAACTTTTTGGTCTACAAAACGAAAACCTCAGAGCATGTATGAGAGCGCTTATTAGAGTCTACTTCTTACTGCTTAAGTTATATTACTTATATCATATAGACTCATATAGACCTAATAGTAGATCAAAAAAATAAATAAAAAAATATTATCTCTCCATCGATTTCATTGTAATTCAAATTGACTGAAGCTAATACGAATACACATTCTTGCATAATTTGTCTTCGATCACACAAATTGTTTTATTATTTTTGCAAAATTTCAAATGTCGATATTGACATTTATTTGTTTTCAATTGCTCTTCAACAACAAATTCTTATTTAATAAACCAAAATTATATATCGCTGAGGTTTATAATACAGACGAGCACTTCAGTGATTCTTCTGCCTTTATTTTTAATATTTTGCATACCGCTTTGCCGATTTTTTGTCAACAAATTGTTGTTAACATTTTCATTTCCATTTGATTTAATCACAGATAGTGACACGTGCGCAAGGCACGAAGTGGCAGCGTACTCGAGGCGCAACCCACACTGCCGGCTGTGACTGGTGTATGACAGTGCCTGGCAGCACAACTGCTGCCGGCATACCTACCAGCCCAACTGCTTTTGCGTTTTTAATTCAACGCTTGCTACACCATACTTCCGTCTCGCATGCTACTCCACCCACTCTCAGCGCCGTGAACATCCGCATAATCATAATCATAATCAGTGTGACTGCTCTTGATGGGCAGACTCGCCGCTTGACTGCTCGCTCGGCTGCGAGCCTGGTTGACTGATTCTCATCTACTTGCCATCGCATCGACTTGCCGCCTTTATTATTATGCTGTCGCATAAGCAAATGCTTTGACTAAGCAAAAAGCAAAAAAAAGGAAAATTACAACTACAACAACAACAAATTCTAATAATAACAAAAGCAACCATGAGGAAGCAGCAGCGCGAAAAAAAGTTCGAAATGAAGAAAAGTGCCAATATGCCACAAAGCAGTCAATAAGCAGTTAAATACACGGCAGTATGGCTATGCGCCGCAAAGCATGCTTTGATTTTTCAACAACAACAACGGCTGCTGGCTTTCAAGAGGACGAGCGATGATAACGAAAGCGCGCAATGTGCTGGCGTGTGAAGTCAATGACACTAAATTTCCGCTTTTTATGCATATTTATGACAACAAAAACAACAACACACACACACTCTCTCATAAATAAATAAACTTGTATGTTAACCGCTGAGCTTAAGTCACACCTGCGCGTTTATTTTTAGCGGCAACAACAACTTTCTTTACTTGTGAGTTGATTATTTTGTCGCCGTTGTTGTTGTTGTTGTACCAATTTAGTTGTTGTATGTTATATTTTTCTCGCTTCGTTGGCTCCAAACCAGCGATTTACATTTGCTGTTAATGCTTGCTGTTGTTGTTGTTACTGCTATTTGATATATATTGCGCTTTATCGAAGCTTATGAAAAAAATCTTGCAATCAGCGCCGCTTCTGCGTTGTCTTGTTATTGTTTTTTTTTAGAAATATCTTTTAACGCACACATGCTTGCATATGTTTGCTTGTTCGTTCGTTTACATATATTTTTATGATTAGCTCATGAAAGTAGGCGTGAAATGGTTGGTTTAAGGCTCTGCCTCTGTGTATTTGCATGTGTTTGTGTGTTAATGACATGCTTTTTGCATGTTTCACACATCATTTCCTGCATTATCCTTTGAAATGTGCACTTTGTAATATTTTTTTTCGAATTTGATTTTGAAGTGTTCTGTTTATTTCTTTCATTTATCTAGCATATGTTTTTATAATTCGCAAGTGACTTGGGGGTTGTTATTGTAATTTGTAGATTGATCTATTAAGTTTTTGTAATAATTTTTTATTGCTTATGGAACTGCATTTGTAGACATCTGTATTTAAAGCAAGTAAGGTTAGAATATGTTCTCCAACGTTTTTTTATACTCTCGCAACAAAGTTGCTACGAGAGTATTATAGTTTTGTCCACATAACGGTTGGTTGTAAGTACTAAAACTAAACGAGTTAGATATAGGGTTATATATATCAAAATGATCAGGGTGACGGGAAAAGTTCAAATCCGGATGTCTGTCTGTCCGTCCGTCCGTGCAAGCTGTAACTTGAGTAAAAATTGAGATATCTTAATGAAACTTGGAACACGTGTTCCTTGGCACCATAAGAAGGTTAAGTTCAGCAAAATCGGACCACTGCAACGCCCACAAAATGGCGAAAACTGAAAACACATAAAGTGCCATAACTAAGCCATAACTAAGCCATAAATAAAGCTATGGAAATAAAATTTGGTATGAAGGATCGCACTATGAAGAGGCATATTTGGATGTAATTTTTTTGGGGAAGTGGGCGTGGCCCCGCCCCCAAATAGGTTTTTTTGTATATATCTCGCAAACCAATAGAGCTATATAAACCAAACTTTCTGCAGTCGTTTTTTTAGCCATTTCCTTATACACAAACATGACAGAAATCGGATAATAACCACGCCCCCCTCCCATACAAAGGTTAGGTTGAAAATTACTAAAAGTGGGTTAGCTCACTAACCAAAAACGTCAGAAACACTAAATTTCACATAGGAAATGGCAGATAGAAGCTATACTCAGATTTTTTTACAAAATGGGAAATGGGCGTGGCGACGCCCACTTATGGGTCAAAAACCATATCTCAGGAACTACTCGACCGATTTCAATGAAACTTGGTTTGTAATAGTTTCTTTACATCCCAATGATATGTTGTGAAAATCGCTTCACAACCACGCCTAGTTCCTATATACCAGAACTTTGAAGACGATCTGAATCGTTAACTTTACAATATATAAAGTAATCACTAATGAAGATATGCAGAACTTTGCACAAATACTACGTTTATAGTGTGGCAGCCCCATTCTAAAAATCACCGAAATCGGACCATAGGTTGTCAAGGCCCCATATATCGAACATGAGGACCTCGGTACTTCTAACCTAATATTAGGGTTTCCAACTTTCAATAGACTTTATACAATATATAAGACGAATATGTGGGTCAAATTGTGTATTATATAATATTAATAAAGTTAAATAAATACATTGCGAGAGTATAAAATGTTCGGTTACACCCGAACTTAGCCCTTCCTTACTTGTTTTCAATAACCTTTTTTTGACAGATAACGTGTAAGTCGTGTCAACCTGTCAATTTTATAAAATTCAATTTTATTTCGAGATCTTAAATGGAAAGCGTTCAAAATACAAGTTGTGCAAGAACTTAAGTCGCTCGATTCTTCCAAGGGACTTCGCTTCGCTCTATGGGCTCTTGAAAAATTCCAAGAAGATCTGACGTTTTCGAGCCAAACTCCGTTTAGCGATGGGGCTCATTTCTGGCTTAATGGGTATGTAAACATATATTTGGCACGAATAGCAACCTGAAGAGAATCAAGAGCTGCCAGAAAAAACAAGGGTTTGGTGTGCTTTGTTGGTCGGTAGAATCATCATTCATTATTTCGTAAAAACATTATGCCGGTGAGAACATATTCGTCAATGGCAACCGATATCGCACCATGATAGCCAACTATTTAATTCCTGAAATTGAAGCTCGAGATCTCGGCTACATTTATTTTCAACAAGACGGCGCCACTTCCCACACATCGCATCAATTAATAGATTTATTGAGTGAATACTTCCGTCAGCAGATGATTTCACCTTTCGGCCCTTTCGTTTGGCCACCAATATAGTGTGATATCACACCGTTAGACTTTTTCCTGTGTGGATATGTAAAGTCTAAAGTCTATGCGGACAATTTTGATTCGATTCTGACCTTGGAGCAAAACATCAACCCAGTTACCAGTCGAAATACTAGAACCAATCACCGAAAATTGGACTTAACGGATGGTCCAACTGAGATGTAGCCGTAGCCAATATTTGAAAAAGAAAATCTTTTAAAAACAAATTTTAATAGACTGTGTTTTTTCTTTAAAAAAGTGGGGAACCTCGATATGCATCATCCTTTATTACGTAAGACAGTTTGATATATACAATCTAAATTTTGTTTTTTAAATATCATCGCAGAACAGTTCTTCAGCCAAAAACTATATCTACTTTAATTCAATAAATAATATTTTATTAAGTACTTCTTAAAGAAACAAGAACGCTATAGATAACATAAAACTAACAAAGAACAGAAAAAACAATTAGAAGAAAACCGCAGCACCTGTTACCACCAAAAACCGGTCAATAATGAGTAGTACCAAAAATGACAACAAAAGCAACCTACACCACTGACACAACTGGCACTTGACAAATTCGCTCTGCCAAAGAGGCACACATACTCAACCTTACATACACACATTTATACCAACCGAGCACCCCAGGTCGGTTGCTATTAATGACAGACTGACGAAGATCTAGTCCGAGCAACAGCGGCAATACAATGAAAGTAGCAAAAGTAAAGCAAGCAACGTTAGAACCCCTGGCGTGAGTGTAGAAAAGAAAAGAAATCCAAAGGAAACAAGTAAAAAAGAAATGAAATTAGCCGACAAATTTTTAAACAACCGCAACCGAAATTGAGGTATCGCAGCAGGGACCCGGCGTAGCCGCACCGCTAGCGGAGGGACTACAAAGAGCATACGACCGGCTGCGCATCTTGAAATGTGAAGCTGGCTTAGCTGGTCGAATTAGTTAAAGTTGGACGTTGGACGCTGGCTGCTTGCGCTGGGTTGCTTAGTAGCTCCTCGCACAAACCCCAGCCACAGCGGTGGTAGCCACTGTTCGACGCGAGTCATAAATTTGTTGCACGAGAAAAAGAAGCGAAAAATAGAAAGAACACGAAGCGTGGCTAAGTGATGGGGAAAGGAAAATGTGTTGAACAGTAAATACTCGTAGGTAAGAAGAACATTGAAAAAAACGTCACATTAGTCTCCATTAATGAAAGATTATTATGAAGAACATTGAGCCGTGACAGCTGCGCGGCGGTGAACATTGCAAGGTAGTCAGTATATATGTACGGCAACAACGTTAAACCGTACAAAAGTTGTTGGAATAAGGTGCGTGTGTTGTTGTGGATTTTTGGTAGAGTGGCATGTTGGTGTGGCAGCCACACACGTTGGTGACTTTGCTACTTGCTGTTGGTTTGGGGCGGTAGCCTTTGCTCAGCTCAAATGGCTTGTAGATAATTAGAATTGGTTGGGGTTGCAGGAAAATGCTGAGAAAAAAGTCATAAAATTGTTGGATTTTCACAAAATTAAAGACAAGTAATTTCAATGGTGTATTGAAGCGAATGAATTGGATAATTTCGGATCTTCTTGTGAATAGCTGCTGTATTAAGAGGTGTGGATAAGCGTACTATTTTAAGCTGCATTTAAGTTCTGAACGAAGAAATTTATGAAAATCATAAATGAAGTAATGTTGCAACTTGTGAGTGCTTTAACTGTTAAAGTTGCTCACAGAGTTTTGGGAAATTTTCTATAAATATTTTTTGACAGAGAGTGGGATCATCATAGATATTCAAGAACAGGTTATGTTATACTGGTAGGCCAATAAGCCACACATAGACCAGTTTTGGTCCTTTCCGAGACCAGATGGAGTGTCGTCTCTTTGTTCAATAGAAGTAGTCATGCTTTAGCATGCCTGCGCATGAACGGGATTTTAAAAAGTTATGTGGCTTCACTATAGATACCTCTTCCAGATTCTCATATTGTGTAGTCTCCAAGTGGCGAAGATGTTACCTTAACAATACAGGACAAGTGCACACGAGGTGCTCCATTGTTTCTCTTGTACCTTGCTCCTGACATTTCCTGCAGTCATCTCGATCCGTCAGTCCCATTTTGTAGGCGTGTGCCTCCACCAGACAGGGACCAGTGAGTGGGTATTCCAACCAAACTCCTACAATACCTTCTATCGAGTGATGTCTTGTCATGCCCCTGTCCAGATCATCGTATATACAATGATTGGGTTTGCCCATGTCGGTCACGTTCCCTTCCGGATGACAGTTGTATACCATTCTTGGTAATTTCGAGAAATAAAGTAGAAGTGTAGACACATATTCCTGGCAACACTCTCTACTGCCACCCTGGTATCTAAAACACTTTTTGTGGAAATGCGAACCAAGGAGTTTGCCTTGATTGTTGCTTGTTGTCTTAGTATTATATATATAGTATTCTAATTTATCTAATAAAATAATCTAGTTCAAGCAGAATGGAGGAGTTTTGAGAACTCGTCTTTCATTCTCTTAGAATTAAACTTTTGATGGTTCTAATTAAAAATATTTTATGGATCTTATATGGATGCATGTAGTTTCATTCAAAGCGTACATTAGAGCTGTTAAAGCTCGTTCTAGATGTTTCCGGTTTTACGTGCTCATTCCGATTCGACAAATGGTTCGAAGTTCTCATACATTTTTTATAAAGTTGAGATAACGGTATGTAAGTTAGATACCTTTTACACACACGCCATTCTGAGAGCTCAAAATTGTCTCCGAAGACCTTAACAAATACTACAATATGTTAAAAGTAACATGAAAATTTGTTATTTTTGTCAAAATAAATACAGCTTCTGTGCTCTTGGGTACTTTTCAGAAATACCTGCCTCCTCACAGCTCCTAGCGCCTGCGGTAATGTGATTATTTCATTGACTTTACGCGTCGTGTTGCGTCGCTGAAATCAAGCAACACACACAAGTACTTTTATAACAAAAAATACAAATACAAGCTGCAGAACTTTGCAGCGCGTATAGGTTTACTCCAAATAAAATGAGCAACAAAATAATGTTTTTTTTTAACAAAGAAATGTAATTTCGCCTCCTTATGTTACAAATTAACCTCGACTGCCTCCGTTTCATTTGCCGCTACACACTTGTATGTGTGTGCGCACATTTAGGCCTTTGTCAGCTTCCTTTTCAGACGCGCGCATCAAAGCGGTACATGGCGCTGTGCTGTGAGCTGAGCTGTGCAGTCCCTTCCTGCTGATTTCCTTCTGTTCATTTGTTTGTGTGTTTTTTGTTGTACCCGCTCGCAAGTCCTTTAGCGTTAATGTAATTTTTCTTCATTTATGCTGCCATATTAAAGCGAAATTTATGTTAAAAAACTCGATTATCCGCTTCCGGTTGAAGGGTGGAAGGGCATTAGCGCTGCGGTGCGTCGTGTACGCACGATGTTTTTTTTTTCAACTTTTAGGCGCCAGTCGCTGTCTTCATTACCGCAGGAATATCTTAGGTCGGTTTTTTTTTGGTGTCAGGTGTCAAAATTAGAAACTCTGTTTAAAAATAGGGAATGAGTGAAGGAAGTCCGTGCCATTTTTGGTTGTACCGCATTAATGTTCATTAGACTTTTCAATTTGGCAATTATTTATGGACACATGTCTAGTCGGAATATTGACTGAAAATTCGCGGCTTAAATAAACAGACGGTCTGCAATTCGTGTTATTTTCATTTTTTTTTGGATGACTCTAACTTTTATTATAGAAAGCGTGGAGGTGGTAATTTCTACATTATTCCAGATGCATACATACATATGTACATAGAGCTAAAGTACGTCGATCATGTGCCTAAAGGCATTTATAAGACCCAATCTCTTAAAAATATTATCTATCAATCTAATGTTCATAAACCTGACGAGCATCTAATTCAATCCCCTTTGCCCAGTTCCTACATAACATTTACTTCTTAAAGTTCTTATCACTGTCATTACTTGAGTAATTTAGATATTCATTGAGAAACCCAGACATATCAACGAAGCGCCTTGAGTCACAAATCTACTAAAGCGACAAATTTTATTTCTGAATATTTATCCGATGGTACAAAAACCTCGATCTTTCAATCTCAGCACTCTAAAAGCTGGAAAATGTTTTCATTCTCACTTCTTGTAACACTCCACCGAACTGTGGTCTTAACTTCTCGATATGACTGGTTTGTCTCCAGGTTATACATATACTGGTAAGTTTTAAATTGGAGTGAATGCCAGGACTCGGCGACGGAGTCCCTCTCCCATCATAAATCCAACACCAAATTTGCGCTCCTTTATATGGCCGCTGTAGTCGATGTCACAAGGACCCACCTTCTTCTGTCCTTGTCCCGTCCAACGCACTTTTTGGATGGCGGTGATGTCAGCCTATATTTGTATGAGGACATCAACCAGCTGGGCAGATGCAGCTTCCCAATTAGGGGTCCGGACATTCCAGGTGCATGCCATCAAATCGTGATCCTTAAAACGTTTGCAGCGATCGTCATAAAAGGGGGTTTCTCTTCCGCGGCTTTCGTCGATTTTTCATTGGTACTTCGTTTTTATGTGTTGGGTGCCAAACCCTACGCACAACCGCAAAGCGATCCTTGGTCTAAAACCGAAACTCATTTGCTGCTTGAAACATGTGGAGAAGAATCGTTTCTGGCCACTCCCAAGTGAATGACAATCAAAAACTTTCCTCACTTACGTGAACTTCTACACATGATGCCATCCCCCACAAGGATACATAGCTTAAATTACAACGAACTTTTAGACTTCTAAAATAAATGGATCCATTTTAGAAATCCACAAAACTTCAAGCTCCCTATTACTTTCAAGAAACATACCACATTTAGGGATACTAGAAAGTACTCTCTATTAACAGATGCCTTGAGTAGTTCTCTCTCCAATCTGTCTCTTTTTACAGGATAGAAATAATATGCCGATATATTTATTCTGTATCAACCGGAAAATAGTTCAATAGAATCTAGTAGGTTTAACACTATTTTCGTACTACTTTTATGATTCGAAATTTGGTTGGTTTGGAGCTCCATATATATCTTAAACTCATTCTTCAAATTGTAAGAACCACAACCATTCAAATGTACCACCCAGCAAATGCAGTCATATATAAACTGTACAGACAGCAAATTGGCATTTTCGACCAAAACAATTGAAGTTGAGAGATTCTTGAAATTCTTTGCTGCACATCTTTTTTTTAATTCTCCAACTTCACGGCATTACATTACAATGTTATATGAGATTGTTTTACATATTTACTTTATGCATGCATTTGTCGAATTGTATATATCTACTACATGTAATATATATCTATTATGCATATGCTGCTGGCTGTTATTGTTATTGTAGCGCACTGTACATTCGGAATGTTTTCGGGTTATTTCAAATTGCTTATTTAGTGAACGAGACGACCCATCCCAATTAAGGTAAGGCACCAAGGGTACCGAAATATTTCGATAGATAGCTGGTTGTTGGCATGCAAAACAGATGTAAAACACATAAATACATATAGACAAATCCCATATATGTGTATGAATGTGTGTATGTGACCACTGTGCTATGGAGAGTAAGTTAATATGAATCGGTGCGACCACATGACTGGGTGCACGGATTGTAAGCGGCTTGCCGGAAGCTGTGCAAACTGCTTCATTGAAGCTAAGGTGTGTCCTGAAGTTGGGTAGCGTGGAAGGTGGATTGATTGGTAGGTGGGTAGCCTGCTGCTTTTGCCGAACAATGCAATTGTGCAAATGCCATTATTGCTCTCCCAGCAAGGAATTTGGTGAATTTTGTAATATACTAAAATTTTTGCAAGACATCCCTCCCCATTTGGCTTGCTCGAGATCGTAGCGTTTGCTTACATCCACATTTGGGCATTAAAAAATGCAGTTGTTGTACTGGTATTGATTATGTTTGAACTGTTACTAAAGTTCATTCTTATACGTGAATTATACTTCTTCTTCTTCTTTACACACTTATACACTATGTGTGTTCTAGTGGGAGTTTGTAATAAGCAACATTTACGAAAAACAAAGGCAGATTAAGCCAGTGTGGTTTAGTTACCAAAAATCGGTCGTGATTAAGTTTATCAAATTGCATTCAGCATTGATTGTTTTTGCATATACACAGTTTTGGAGAAAAAATATAAAAAGTAAATTGAAATTATTAGGTATTTATAGAGTTCGAAGAAATGAAAATCAGAAAAATAGGTTGAATGAACTACAGCTGTTGCCCTGTGGTGTAATTTTTGCATTCGAAAGTATGAATAGAATAATATTACAAATTTGTGCTAGATTACGTATCTCTTAAAATGATTTATAATTTTGTAGGAAAAAATATCAATATTCGTAAGGCATTAAATAATATTTATATATAATAAGCTGCTACTGAATCCTGAAAGAATCCAGTTATAAATCCTCTATTAAACCGTAACTTCTACTAATAAAACTTACTAAAAACTTAACCTAAAACGGCCAGAACGCTTTCAAATCCCCCTCACTTAAGTCGAGAGAATAATATTAAATATTCAATTTTTAAGTAAGAAAGTAAATTAAGGTGTTAGGGTTAGTCAGGATTAAAAAAAATCAATTTTAGTAATTCTAGACCTGGTCGAATCTTTTTTCCTTTTTCAAAAATTTCGATTTTTTTAAACAAATTCACTGTTGATTTTGTTCCGAAAATCTGGAAAAAATTTTCCTGAGGCCGCCATTTTGTTAATTTTTGAAAATTTTAAATCAGTAAGGACAATTTCTTGGAATAATACAACTTTAAGTCAAAATATTGTGTAATAATGCCACATTATTACTTTCGTAAAATTACTGAAAATTCTACGTGAAAATTTTTACGTGTCACTGTATACCGCTTACTCCTTTAATATAATAATATTTAAAATCTGCTACTGGATCCTGAAAGAATATACATCCTCTTTCAAACCAGAGAAGTAGAGTATTTTGCTAATAACAATGCCTGAACGCTCTCAGATCCCTCTCTTAATTCAAGTGAATATTTGATCAAAAACAAAATCTCTGTACTTCAGAAACAGCCACAAAACCTCGTTCAATATATTTTTTTTTATACGTTTAGAATGTATTGTTCGCATTTATTCAAGAATAACTTGTTAAGAGACTAATTATACCATTTTATACTAGAACTAGTATAAATACTTTAAGGGGCTATACCAGTGTAACTCATGAAAAATAAGACGATTTTCGTGAAATGTCTTTAAAGAAAGTACCCGATCGAGTGTGTCGAAGTTTTCTGGACATAATAAGATATATTATCAGCTATGTTAAGAATTTTTTACAAAAATATTGGAAAATAACTGAGTTATGTGCTGTCTTCGGAGGTGCAAAAAAAAAGTTCTCCAACTGCTGACATCATTCCCGTCGAATCAATAGCTGAAACAAACAAAAATCTAAAATGTTATTAAAGTTGAAGATATTTCCTATACAATGATCTATGAGTTGTAAAAAATGTCAAAAATTAAAAAAATTACGTAGTTCTGGCAAAAATATCGTTTTATAGTTAAAAAATCGTAGTTTTTTAATGCCAAATTGACAATTTTCAAAAGTTCAAAAAGATCGTAGGTCATTATATAGTAAATATATTCAAGAATACTCAGTTCCAATTTCAAATTCAAACGATCGGTCAATTTCTCGTTGAGTTATGATTTTAACAATTTTGAAAAATGTCGTTTCGAGAAAAACGTCGCTCTTTAGAAAGCTGCCATTCAAAAACTATTCAAGATACAAGCTTGCCGCTTTCACAGGATATTTTTGAAAGTATAAACTATTGAATAAGCAAAAATTGTGTTGATTCGCCTTTATGTTCTCAAAACCTCTACACAACACATATTTTTGTTAGAACTCAAAAAGAATTTAATTTCTCCGCCATCGCTGTTCACCTGTCTTTTGGATGTTACACCACTATATGCTTTTGATTTACGGCGAACGGCAAACAATTTTCCAAATCCATTTTCATATACCACACTATACCGTAGTCTTCAAATTTCTCCTCTAGCAATGTCGTTATTATGATTCCTTCCGTTTTTTGTGTGTATTTGGTATTTTTGCAATTTTGCATGTATATATCGACACACAACTTGACACAAAGGTATTTCATTACACATTTCAACGTTTCATACCAAACAATGTAACGATAGCAAAGCAATCAAAAAAGTCGCCGCTTGAACGCCTGTAGTTGTGCTACAAAATATTTCCTTTAACCGAAACGAAAACTTCCAATAAAAAACTATAATATCAAATAAGAGCAGCTACCTTTTGCTGAAGCTGAGCGCATTGTCGGTAGTTATTACCTTTCTCTGATACCTATACTCATATACTGTAGGGAATTGCCAGCTAAATACAACCAACTTCACTTTTTTCATTCTTCACTCACGGTAAGGCGGCATAGCGGCCACAAAACGTCAAGTCAATATGCCGAAATCGAAAAATAACGTTGCACCTTTAGTATGGTTTCATGTGCGGCAATCACAATTCACGGGACACACTGTGGCATGCAACAAGGGGCACCTATGCGGTATATTGAGGCATTGTTATGAATAGTGTGTGACATTGTCAAATAAGTTAGCATGTGGTAGTGCAAGGGTTAATATTCCGCCATTCGTAAGAAGAATATATGACACAAATACGCGTAAAATTTACAATCACCATCAATGTAGTCGTAATGTAAACATACAGGAAATCTCACTCGTGCAACGGGTGCCATGCGATATTATTTCCATTTGATGGTATTTGTTTACATACATACATGCTCAACTTTCATCTACCTTTATACTTCACTTATTAAAAGCACTCAGTAGTTTTTTTATTTTCAGGTTAATACCTGTTTTTATTACACCTTCACTTTTCGGTATTGTGACACAGATTTTATAAAACTGATTCATTATTTGACTAACATAAATCCGTTAGGTCAGTTATGTGGTTAATATAAAACAATTTTTAATGAAGTCGTAAGCTACAAAATTCAAACTTCTTCTACAAATTGAGGCTGTCAGTGATTCCATAATATTGAGACCGTCATTACTTTCGGGACTCACTGATTCCAAGTTAGACGGAATCGTTCGAAGTTAGTACAATCAGCATTGATTTGTTTGAGACGTTAGGTCAACATCAATATCACTTTGTTTGTCTTCATTCACGTCTGGACCCTTTGTGATCGTTTTATATACGGTTTGTAGTACTATAGTTTCGATACCTTAAGAAAACTCATTTTGTACTTTCAAATTGTTTTTAAAATCGCTAAATCTGTTGGGAAGATGTCAATTCGTTCTTCTGTACCAAGATCTATAACAACGCAACATTATTTTTAGAAATATTAATTTGTTATTCTACAGCCTTGGTTTTGAAACATTCAAGTTCATCAAACAATTGAAAGAATACTTCATTCCTGATCACTTTCTTTAAGTGGGGTACCCTTGTATGTCGGGTAAAAAAAGGCCTATTTTCAATATTATTTTTCTATGTAAAAAATCATTTATTTAATTCAAACTTTTGTTTGTCTTATGTGACATCATTTCCGGTTACCCCACGAAGAAAAGGGTGCATCCGCCATGTCATCATAACTCTTGACCTCGTCTAAAATTAAAAAACAAAAATACGTGTTTTAGTTAAAGACAAAAAAGTAAACATTGGAATTTTGGCAGACATTTTTCCAAAAAATTAATAATTTCGGTCAAAGTTGCTTGACATTTTTTTTAAATAGTTGTAATTGAAAAAATCCGTTGTCCAGACACGAACAAATCGAACACTTGAGCAAAGTTTCATCAGGATTGGTTGAGTAGTTTTCGAGAACATTTAACAACCGACTTTGAAAACACGGTTCCGAGAAAAACCTTTCTAAAGTTTTGAGTAACAATAATACCTGACTTGGAGCGCACACCTTCCAAAGACTGTATCTCCGAAACTATTATTCGGAAAATTTAGGATACTATTCTTGAGATATTGTAGACATTAATAAGCAAAATTCGATCTTTTGAACCCACGAAACCCATGTAACCCCGTAACGGAACCATAGTAGTTCTTGGTGACAATGGCTCTCTTTAGGTCACCGATACAAAACTTTTGCTTTTCTAAATTACCATTATATCATCTACAGCTTGGGTGTGCAGTAAATGTCGGGCGAAGCTGCTCTAGCTTTCAAAGGACGTCCTTCCTATATAATGACGTCGTAACTAATAACAATTTTTGCAGCGGTCCTTCCTATATAATTCCATCGTAACTAATAACAATTTTTTCAGTGGTCCTTATTAAAAACTGAGTATAGATAGAAGCCAACCCTTAATATTTAAATGGTACCCAATTTTGATTTCTATGGACCTCCTTCGATTCAGTAAGTTAGTTTCTATAACGGTTGCTTGTCGAATTTCCGTGGACGTAAAGCCCGATATGACGAGATACTGGAGGCATACATATATCCCAAAGCAACTAAACTAGATAAATTGCAATTATATTTCACTATTATTAGTGAGACTCAATCCTGAAATGGAACATTACAGAATGACCACTTTCTTTAAAATATTCCCCACGCTGAAAAGTATGCTACTTTTTTACACCATAACCTTAAATCCAGTAATTCGTTTTCTCATTAACTTCCACATGATTCTCATGACCCCTTTCGAATTAACCTCATTCTCTGACATTAAATTTCACTGTGGCCATTGCAGAACCCATTTAAAATACAGTAAAAATTAACATGAAACAAAATTTCGTAATTTGACAGCTTGCCGCTATTACAATTTTATAAGACAACCATAACGGTAGCAACACGCTTTCCACTCACCAACGATCCACTCTAAAGGTGACATTAACATTTTGTGTAATATTTACAGTTTGACTTTCAATTATTTCAGCATACTCGTTAACGGCAGGTTACCAATGAATTTTCACCAACACCGGTACACACATACACCCATTCATATATACGAGAGTATATGAGAACATTTGTGTATAGCGCGACTACCGTTAAAAGTAAGTACCGCACTAGTGGCGACAGTGTTGCCTATTGAAGCGCACCGGCATGCAATGTAATACCTTTGATGCACGCTGAGAGTAGCACCAACGCCACTATTGCAACATGTTGCAGTGGCATCAACAGCGCCAATGTCGTTGAGCCATTCGAGCAGTCAGCTTTTGGGCGCATAAAAGAAATGGGGGAGATGAAGAAAAAAATCGTAAAAATTCGTCCAGGTGGAATATGTTCCGGACACGAAAATAACTAAATGCCACAGCAAGTGAGGAGTAAAGAAGAATATATAGTGGTATTACTGTAGGCGAGCTGCTGCTTGTATGGTGCTCCTGGTGACTTTCTATAGTTACAAGCATACATTTGGGAGCACAACAATTTTTTTTCCTTTTTGGTTTTTAATACACCACCACAAAGCGGTATTAACTCGTTTGTGTTTGTAATATGACGTTGATTTTTCTTTTTTTCTCAAGAATATTTTATATGTAAAGGCTTGTACATAAATGTACATAACAACATTCACATTTACTACTACCAACATGCATATGCACTTTCATATTTTTATAACCTTAAATATACGAACACACAGCATTTATTACTACATATTACTCATATTAAATACCTTGACGTTGTACTTGCCTCCGTTGACTGCCACCTGACGGCATGGCTGCTTACTGCCGGCTGCCGGTTGCCTACTGTGATCGATCGATAAATATTTCATGTGTTTCGCTACCTTGTCGGCTGTTTTGACTGTTTTTGTTGCTTTGCTTTATTTTATTTTTCTTGTACGTTTTTCGCGAATTACTTTTTCATGTGTTTGACTTGGAACTTACTAACGAAAGGCTTTCTTTACAGTATGTCAAAATGTTAATGGAACGAACCACTAAATATCGAAAAATAAACTGATTTTTCCAATATGTAAGAAGAAATGATTTTAAGTAGAGGTTATTATTTTCGTCAAAAAAGGGAGATCCCACAATATCGCTTATAAGGTTCTATCGAACTTACTGTATGAAAGACTAAAGCTCACCGTCAACAAACTGATTGGACCTTATCAGTGTGGCTTTAGACTTGGAAAAACCACAACTGACCAGATATTCATCAAGCGCCAAATTCTTTGTCGTTTTAAAACAGCTTTCGACATCACGAAAAGGAGTTGCCGCTATTTCTGAATTTGGTATCCCCACAAAACTAATACGGCTGTGTAAGTTGACGTTGAGCAACACCAAAAGCTCCGTCAGGATCGAGAAGGACCTCTCCAAGCCGTTCGATACCTAACGATGTTCCAGACAAGGTGACTCACTATCGTGTGACTTCTTTAACCTGGAGAAAATGATACGAGCTGCAGACCTAAATAGAGAAGGTACAATCTTCTATAAGACTGTACAGCTCCAGGCGTACGCCAATGATATTGATATCATCGGAAGCAACAACCGCCGTGTTAGTTCTGCTTTTTCCAGACTGGATAAGGAAGCGAAGCGTATGGGTGTGGTGGTGAACGAGGACAAGACGAAATATCTCCTGTTATCAACCAAACAGTTAGCGCATTCGCGTCTTGGCTCCCACGTCACTGTTGACTGTGGAGAGCGACCTGGTTACACTTGGGATCTTCAACTGGCGCCGAACTGCGAGGGAATGAGAGGAGTGGCCCGCTATCATCAATTCGGATAACCGGCTAAACAGTTTCTACGCCAATCACATAATACTTTCGCCATATTGATTTCGTATTTCGTTCTGCAGTTTCAGCATTTGCTACATCAATGACACATGTTAAGGGCAGATAAGATCCTTATCATTCAGAAAGGATTTTACGGGAACAAATAACAAAAATCAAAGAATTTTTAATTATCTCAGTGGACGCGAGATAGTTGAGACACTGGACATATCGAGAACCGCTTGGTCGTAAGTTTCCACAAAAGTCGATTCTACCTAACCAGAATGGTCCCGGTTTCCGACCGAGAACTATCAAAAAAGCATCATCCGAAAAATTATTTTGAGAATAATTTCATGATGTTCTAACAAATAGTTGGGTTATATCTTGGATGAGATATTATTTAAGAGAATACTGTCGGGGCGATGAAACCCAACCGTGAGAACTTTTCACAACAAGGTTTGACACTGCTTCAGCATAATTCGAGGGACTTTCTACATCGCTTTGTGAGCGTCAACTAAACATGGATCCAATGCTACATACCAGAGACTAAAGAATAATGAATTTCACTCAAGAAATCCGCATTGGAGAAGCTCTAATTGACCGGATGGCCATTGTTTGCTGAGGTCTATAATAATCTTCAATTATGACAAACAATGCGCCGGATTACAGCTTCCATAGACTGAAGACGGTGATCCATCCATCCTTCCTTTAGTAATGTGTGACTTCTTTCTATTTTCAAGCTTAAAAAGTCACTCACCGATCAGAAATATGAAACAAAGAAGCAGTTATGTCCGTCATGGAGGATTTATTTTGCAGATTTCTAGTAAACATAATCAGACGAGATAAATTATGATCGTGTGAATAAGAGATCGCTATTTATTCCAAAAATTTGCTGTTTTTTGTAGGCATAAATTTCTTTTCAAGGACCATTTTCTATGATAACGGACTACACTGTGTGTTTCTTGTTCAGCCCAGCTCATGTGAGATCGTTTATAAATTCATTCCGTATCATCTGTATTCTATCTTATGACTGGATTCGGGACGAGAGGTAATTGAGGTAAGGATATAGTTGTGCCAGTTATCTACCGTTCCATTACTTATAGGATATATATTTCAACAGTTCATAGTTATATGTGTTTCTCTATTACCACTACTATTTTCAACGAATATTTTTCGTAATATTCCTTTTTTAATTACGAGTAATTTCTATAATAAGTGAAGCACAAAAAGAAGCGCAACGATTATGTAAGTAATCTCGAATAACTCGACATTTAACTACATACTTGGGATGCGCTTATTTTCACGCCTTTCACCAGAACATTACATACATATATACACCTTAATAATGCCGAGAATGTGCTGCCATTAACATACCGCTTTCAATGCGCGTCCGCACGCCTGCAGGTATGCCTTTATGGTCAATACAAAAAATTGCGTAAGCTTCACGCACTCATTATATGTGATATGTGAGTGTGTGCCAGCATGCGCATGTATCACTTGCATGGCATTTTAATCATTCATTGGCCATACTCCTTTTATTATCTGTACATTGGTACGGAACGTCAAAAGTTCACTGTCCACACTCATCCGCCGCCGTTTGTACATCCGGCTGTTGTTGTTCGGTCTTCAACGCCGCCATGTTCAGCTTCGTCATTGTCAGCAACACCGCCGGATTATGGTAACCAGCCGCCGCCGGTCAGTCAGCGTGGCTTGGACCTTTGTTTTATCCGGCTGGTAGACATATACAGTTGTAAATACTATATGTGTATATGGCAGCACAGTCATCTCTCTACTGTGACTACGGCGGCGGCATCGTGGTATCGCGTTTGCGAATTTATTTCATTCTTTTCTTTTTCGATCATTAATTTATTCGATTATATTTCCGCTTGGCTGAAGTGTACAACACATGGGCAAAGTATGTGTTCAGGTTTAAGTCGGCAGGCAAATTGAGGTGGGCAGTTGGTGTAGTACTCGCTGGTGTAGTGGATGGATATATGCAACCATATGGGTAAGGTAAAGAAATGTAAAGTTAATAGCACACTGCTAATAAAAATGAAATGGATTATAATATAAATAAATATTTATTTTAATAACTTGCTGTTAACATATTTTATTGTTTGAGAAGTTAGATGAGTTTATCGTCTTTAAGCTTTTAAAAAATCAATTTTATTGTCTTGCTAAATTCAGAGTAGCGTTATTGCCACACAAAACTTTAAACGCGAAAGACAGGTCTTACAACTTCTTAAAAAAGTTTAACGAACTTTCAAACAAATTTTTGTTCGTAAAAACCTCCGCTAAAAAATCTACATAAATTTCGTTTTTCAACACCCAAGTTCTAAAGTCTTAACTAAAGTATTTAAAGCCTTAACTAAACACATATTTCTATATATTCGCTACAGATGATCCTTTTAGGAATTATGCTGTCAACACAACTTTTTCCCGAGAACTCGACGCAGATCACGCCTCAATAGAAGAGTATTTAAGTTTTTTATTCAATTTTTTAGGAACCCCTCAGTAAATGTGTGTCCTAAAGACAATGTGAACTAAATACAAAAACAAATATTGAATATTTACCTATTTCTTCTGGAAGTGACCTTAAAGAGTTATATGGGTTATAGTCAGTAACTAATGTTTTCACTTATTGATACCGTTAAGAACACAGTCTGAAGAC
This sequence comes from Zeugodacus tau, assembly GCA_031772095.1. Lineage (NCBI taxonomy): Eukaryota > Metazoa > Arthropoda > Insecta > Diptera > Tephritidae > Zeugodacus > Zeugodacus tau. Next base: position 16,704,018 of record CM062651.1, on the reverse strand, counting down.
ATAATACTAAAGTATACTTTTAAAATTCGTCTTAGATACTCACCGAGAGTTTGGATTTCAATATAGATTTCATCAACAGACCCCTTTGCTATTTTTGCTTGATTACCCAAGACCAACTAATAATCGGTTAATTTTAGATTTGTAAGTGGTAGTCGAGTAGGGTGATGGTAGTCACTAGGAAACAGTTAATATTGAGCAAAGTGTTTTTATATACAGATTCAATATGATCTGAACGCTAAAGACTTAAAGATTTGTGAAATCAATGAATGTATTATATCTCTAACTCTCAGCTTTACGAGAAATAAGTAATTTTCGCCCTATATCTAGCGACTCTTTTGAAGTATTAACCGAGTAATATTCAAGGAAATGAATTCACGCGGTTCAAACAATTATCAGTTTCACTTTTTAAACACAAAAACGAAAAGGCAATGACAACGGCGGAAATCATCATCCAAAGCTGAACCCATTGGCCGACACCAATGTTTATAACAAACAATGTTAGGTTGACGAAGCGCAGAACATATTATACATTCCTTGGCACCATGAGGAGGTTGGTATTGAACAAACTAAAATATATAGTGTCATAAATAAGTAATAAATAAAACTATAATAGTAAAAAGCATAAATAGTCGCACTTCTTCTTCTTCTTGACTGTAGACAACGCTTACGCGGTTATAGCCGAGTCCACAACAGCGCACCACGTATCCCTCCTTCTGGCAGTTTGGCGCCAATTGGTTATACCAAGCGAAGCCAGGTCCCTCTCCACCTGGTCCTTCCATCGGAGTGGAGGTCTCCCTCTTCCTCGGCTTCCACCAGCGGGTACTGCATAGAATACTTTCAGAGCTGTAGCACTTTCATCCATTCGAACAACATGACCTAGCCAGCGTAATCGGTGTCTTTTAATTCGCTGGACTATGTCTATGTCGTCGAATAACACATACAGCTCATCGTTCCATCGTCTGCCGTTTCATCGGATGTTGGCAGACTCGGAGACTTGTAGAATTTGGTTTTTGTTCGTCGAGAGAGGACTTTACTTTTCAATTGCCTACTTAGTCCATAGTAGCACCTGTTGGCAAGAGTGCTTCTGCGTTGGATTTCCATGCTGACATTGTTATTGCTGTTAATGCTGGTTCCCAGGTATACGAAATTTTCTACAACTTCAAAGTTATGACTGTCAACAGTGACGTGGGAGCCAAGACGCGAATGCGCTGACTGTTTGTTTGACGACAGGAGATATTTCGTCTTGTCCTCATTCACCACCAGACCCATACGCTTCGCTTCCTTATCCAGTCTGGAGAAAGCAGAACTAACGGCGCGGGTGTTGTTTCCGATGATATCGATATCATCGGCGTACGCCAGTAGCTGTACACTCTCATAAAGAAGATTGTACCTTCTCTTCTAGCTCTGCAGCTCGTATTATTTTCTCCAGCATCAGGTTAAAGAAATCATACGAGAGTGAGTCACCTTGTCTGAAACCTCGTCTGGTAACGAACGGCTCGGAGAGGTCTTTCCCGATTCTGACGGAGCTATTGGTGTTGCTCAACGTCAGCTTACACAGCCGTATTAGTTTTGCGGGGATACCAAATTTAGACATCGCGGCATGAAGGCAGCTCCTTTTCGTGCTGTCGAAAGCAGCTTTAAAGTCGACAAAGAGATGGTGTGTGTCGATCCTATTTTCACGGGTCTTCTCCAAAATTTGGCGCATGGTGAATATCTGGTCTGTTGTTGATTTTCCAGGTCTAAAGCCACACTGATAAGGTCCAATCAGTTTGTTGACGGTGGGCTTTAATCTTTCACACAGTACGCTCGACAGAACCTTATACGCGATGTTGAGGAGGCTTATCCCACGGTTATTGGCGCAAATTGTGGGGTCTCCCTTTTTGTGTCGCACAAGGTAGGGGCAAATCTGAATGTTTTTTTTTTTTTTTGGAAAAGTAGTCCACCATAAAAATTGATATAATCGAATAATGGCCACGCCCACCTCCCATACAGAGGTTAGTTTGAAAACTAATAAAAGTGCGTTAACTCACTAACGGAAAATATCAGAAACACAAGTTTTTCAGGAGAAAGGCAGATGAGAGCTACACTTAGATTTTTTTACAAAATGGAAAATGGGCGTGGCGTCGCACACTAATGGGTCAAAAACTATATCTCAGGAACTACTTGACCAATTACAATGAATTTCGGTACATAATACTTTCTTGACACCCTCATGACAAGGATGGAAAATTGGAGAAATCAGTTCCCAACCACGACTACTTTCCATATAATTCAATTTTGAATTCCATCTGAATCCTTTACATTATAATATGTAATATACATAAGGAACCGATGAAGATAGCGGATTAAAACTTTACACAAATATTGTGCCAAATGATATGCTTCACTTGTGGAAAAAGTGTCGAAATCAGACTATAACTTTTCAATGCCCCAGATATCAAATATGATGAACTCAGCGCCTACGCGTAATTTTTCACCGAAAATATCGGTAATAGTGTGTTTCTATTCCAAATATTATTAAATTTTTTTCGTTACACCAAATTTTAACTGATTTTTAACAGTGTATCATCATTCCACGAAATCATTACCGAAAACCATGTAAACTCTTCAAGGATTTTGAACCAATTACATTTATATATAATCGCAAGGCAGACTTGAAACATATACCTTTCTATATATGTATCTTAAGTATATACTTAATGTTGGACTTAACCTTTGATTGTAAGCCTTACAGGCCTGAAGGTACTCATTTAATAGTAGGCTCACTGTGAGTGTCGACTGTAGACTGTCTGCACTATTTAACATCACTTTTGTCTGTTAATATAGTTACATATACTCGTACATGGGTGTAGGTATGTTTTGGATGATTAAATGCAGTGAATTTTATATATGTATGAATATCATATTTGTATAGGCATGTGAGTGCTTCTACATACATACATATATATTCCCAAAAACTCTTCCGACCTATGACCACTGCAAATGAAAGACAATATCCAGTATTAATATTCGGAACTCACACATTTACACGCTTGCGCTTGATAGCCAAATATTTACAAATATTCATTTCCGGCGCATATCCTGTGCATTTGTGCCTTTTAAATGATGTTGCGTATTTTATATCGTTTTATTTTATTTTTCATTTTCGATTTTTCATGCGTGCAAATACTTAATTAACACACATGTAATGCATTACAGGGTATTCCTCCAACATGGGATAAGCATATTCTCACATACATGTTCGCAGTGCCGCATATTTACCAGCAAGGACGTGTATCAGTAATAATATTTGTTGAGAATGAATATGGCGACGCAGAGACGGCGTACATTGCAGCGTGAAGCCCAAAATAATATTTGTCGATGAAATGACAGTTGGTTTCTCATTTGCCATGGCCATGTGGAAGCCTCTGTCCTGGATAGCACTACCATTGTCAGCCATAACTCTCTACTTGCTCATTATACTTACGAGTCTTCATGCAATTTTCGGTATTACTACTATGCATTCATATGCTGTGTATGACGCTTTTGAGTTACTACAGTTATATCATTTTACTCACACACACATCTACCGTATGTAAGATCATATACCGTTGTCTATTTGTCAGTTTGGCTTCGGTTTTGTCTTTCCGGTTTGCTCTGTTGATTGACAAGTGTTCATTTTAATTAAAATTTTACATTAAATTCGTTTTTGGCATTTTCGAAATTCCTCATATAATTTGCGTGTTGCTGCTGTTGTTGTGTATTTTTTCACAATGCCTTTCAGCGATGTACTCTTGTGAAGGTAGTGAATAAGTTCTGCACTGTGTAATGAGTTTAGTACGTATTGTATGTATATGCTTGTGTGTGTGCGTGACAAAGGGTTAAATTGAACTGTCTTCATAATTAAATTCAAATTAAATTTCATATTAACTAATTAAATATTCATTTGAAAGTTTTCGGTTCATCATGCATTTATTATACGCATACTTCAAGTAACTCATTTACATATTTTCATACGTTTATTTGTATTGTCTGTACATCCATATATATGTATAATAAGACGTAGTATTAGGTTCTTCGTATTTTTGGTTTTTTTATTCAGAATATGAATATCTGGGTATATATGCATGTATGTATAACTGTTGATTACAGTCTCACTGAATATTTAACCCTCCTAACCCTCGTATTTATGGCATTTTTTAGCCTTGAGTGTCTGACTTCTAATGGCTGATGAACTTCATTATATGTTATTACCTATCAAGGAGAACCTTCGTTAGTAAAGCAAAAAAAAATTTAAGTTCAAATTTTGATACAATTAGGCTGGAGGTGCGGTACCAAGTCCTCACGCGCCAATCTTCAACTTGTTAAAAGAAATCATCTGGATGGCTACCTCCATTGCGAATATACCAGACAGCTTAGAAAAATTTTAAATATATTCAATCAAAATAAAAGTATGCTGTCATTGGTCTATTGTGTCCTCTCCTCACCCACATCAGCTTACACATTCCCAACGGATTTAGGAACTTGTTTAGGCTACAGAAAAGGATGATATTCTTCTTTTGATAGTAAGGTATTTTGAAGACACTGTTCCCTAGTCGTTCAATTGCTAGACACTTAAGGAGTAAATTTTTTGGACGCTAGTTTACAGAACTCCGAACAAATTCCCTTTTTGAACATGCGGCAAATCTTAACTTGTCTTTGATAAGACTGACAATTTCTCTTAACCTTTTCTGATGGAAGTCTAATCGCTGTAGTTTTGCAGCTCTTTTAGACTTTTACTTCTTTTCGGACCCCTTCTTTAATGATATACACACCCACGGCAAAGATTGGCTCCAACCTAATCGACTTAGTGGGCTTTGGTAGTCGTGCATTTTGGTTGGTTGGTTGGCAACGCCTACTAAAACATTTGTGTATTATTAGGAAGTCGAATGAAACTTAGAAACGAAATAAATTAAAAACAAGTAAGGAAGGGCTAAGTTCGGTTGTGACCGAACATTTAATACTATCACAATTTATTTGTTTAATTTTAATAATTTTATATTTATAATACACAATTTGACCCACATATTCGTCATAAATATGGTATAAAGTCCATTGAAAGTTGGAAACCCTAATATTAAGTTAGAAGCACCGTGGTCCTAAAGTACGATTTCGGCGATTTTTAGAAAGGGGCTGTCACACTATAAATGCAGTATTTATGCAAAGTTCTGTTTCG